>CM060835.1:135397754-135997754 GCA_030762175.1 Metallyticus violacea | reverse complement strand
ACTGTTTCAATTTATTTATTCTTTCTCCTTAAAAACCAACATTGAACCCTCAAATTAAGCAATGACAAATGTACATAATTCATTAAAATAGAATAGTAATATTGCTTTGGTTTAGATATAAGTAATGGAAAAAATATTGTATGCCAGACAGAAGTAAATAAATTTTATGCATTTGTGAAAATTAATACTCTTAGCATTGCCTTGGGTGCTAAACTTTTCCTGCAAAATAACTTAAAATTTAACTTTATTCTACCATAAATAACCATTTTTAAAGCAGAAGGTTAATACAGCACTCCAGAACATAAACACGTGGCTGGAGAAGAATTAGTGTTTTTCAGAAGGAAAGCAATTTAGATCACAGTGGATTTGTGAATATTTGCATAATGTTGCTGGATGTCCGTTTCTCCCAACTCCTCACTCCACTTACCTGTTCATCTCACAAGTGGCAAATATCCATGTCATTCTGACAGAAGTCTAAGTCCAAAATTGGCTGTTTTGAGATATTAACACAATTATATTGTATTGAAAGGAAGCTTTATAGTCTGACAGAACTGACAAAGTAATATTCCTGTGTATTTATATGAGTAACAAACACCTTGTATTCTCATTTAAGTCAAGCAGAAATCATAAAAATGGTTATCTCAAAAATACAATTTTGGACTTAAAGACTTCTGCCAGAATGACAATGATATGTTCTTTTATGGTGATGCCAATTTTTCATTCTTGCACTGTATTTAATAAAAATAATTACAATCCTAATGATAATGTATCACAGCAAAACTATAATATGTATTTTATTATGCTCAAACTGAAAATTTATGCTCAATTAAATGTACTTATGAAGCTGTTGACAATGGAGTGGTATATATATATATATATATATATATATATATATATGGGTTTCTTGATGTTCTTGTCTTGCTCTAACAACAATAGTTGGTATACAGGCTGAAGATGGGAGGGAGCATGCCCGAAACATATGTCCAGTTTTTATGTAAGTGAATGGAGTTAGTGTTTATATAGAAATTTATAGTTATATTTTAATAGTCATTAAATTTTTTAACTGTAATTTTATTTCAGCATTTTGTCATTGTTGGTTTCATTGTTATCAGTTATCTATGCCAGCATGTTCATTACCTGCCATGTCATCAAAATATTTAAAATTTACAACAAATGAATATAACAGTTTATTTATGAGGAAATCACCCAAATTTCACTAAATTTTCTTTCACTTAATTGGACATGTTTCGAAGGCTGTTCCCTTCATCATCAGCATGGTTCCACTGTCAGCTTCCCAGTGTGGTATTAAGATGTGGATTTTATGAACTTAGTGATGAGGTTATTGTTGTCGGGAAGATTAAAATGAATTAAATTTTCCTAATTTTTGTTTATGAATATATTTTCCCACTCTGTAAATTGTATGAGTTTTTAAGAACTTTTAAGAGTTTAGATCCATTTTTATTTATTTATTTTTTTTTTGCACAAATTTTTTCCATGTGTTTATATTTTACATTTCTGATGTGTTCCTTGAACTATAAGGCAATGTTTCTTTTTTTCCCCTATACATTTCATAATGCAGTCTTTGCAACTGAATTTGTAAATATGTGATTGTTTTCCTAGCAGAATTTTGTCTTTTGTGTTTTAGGAGTTTTTTTTTTAAACTGTATAGGCAAAACAAAATGTAACATTACCTGGTTTAAAGAGCACATTAAAAATGTATAATTTAAGCATATGGAAAAATCAGTAGTAGCATACCATTTTTAGAATAAAAAAAACCCACAAATTCCAAAATGAATGTAAACTCTTCAAAACTCTTCATAGAATTAACAGCTCAGAAAAATATATTTAAAAACAAAAACAAGGAAAATTTATATGAATAAATTCATGTGATATATGTCGTACTAAACACTCTTATTGCTGCACTTGTGTGATATTTGGAACCATTTCGAAGACCTTGGTCTTCATCTTTAGCCAAGGATACGACTGATTGGAGAATCCAACGGCTCTGTAGAGATGAAGTGCTGCCCTGGTGGTGTTTTAATGTACTTAAAGTTGGTGTTTTCTACCTTTGGAATATCAATTCATTAATCGATATCTGTATTTATGAATGTAAATTTTTCCCCAAGTATCCAGTTCTATATGTCCGTGAGTCTCTTTTAATAAATCCACCTTCTTCACAATCTCGTGGTTTTTTGTCCAAAAATGATATGCCGCAGCTGATCTATCTGTCTGTTTATATTTTATGTACCTGAAATGCTCTTCTAAATGTGTGCCTAAATTTCTCTTTGTTTTTCCAATATAGATCTTTTCACAATCTGCACATATTATTCTGTAAATACCTACTTTTTTCTCTTGTGGGGTCTTTACAGCCATTTTATCTTTCAAGATGTTTCCCAAATTAAATCTGTTCATGGGTGCTAATTTTATATTGAAACCTTTTAAACTATTTTGAAATTTTTTCATTGTTTTTGGATGATATGTAAATGTTTAAAAAATTGGTTTTTCTATATCTGCTGATAATGGGGTGGTATCTCTGATAAGTTTTTTCCTTTTAAGTCTTTCCACCTTATTATGTACCAGATCTTTATTAAAGCCATTTAAAATTGCCATTCCTTCTATTTTATTGTATTCTTTTTTAAACTCTTCTTTACTAATTGAGAAATTAAGATATGTCAAATTGTTGAAAACTGCATGTTTGCGTGTTAAAGGGTTAAAACAATCTGCCTTGATATGATTATCTGTATGTGTATTTTTTCTGTATATCCCAAAGCTCAGGTTCTCATGATTCTTCATAATTTTAATGTCTAAAAATGGTAACATGTTATGATTTTCTTTTACATGTGAAATAGAAAATATCAAATTGCTGATTGCTAAATACAGTTGGTTTTAAATTTTTGTCACATTCTATTTCAATAAGAAATCATCTTGCAGTTTTCCTGCATATTTTACACAAAATTACCAGTCTGTCTGTCACCTTATCTATTTCTTCATTAATGAGTATTCCCACATCTTTCAGTTTAAAATTGTTATTTTTAATTGCTATCTCCTTTATATGAGCCCAAAAAGGTTCTATTGGGATATAATTATAGGGAGGTAAGCATATTACTTCATGATCTGTTTCATTGGCAAGAAGATCAAGCTCATACATTTTGCATTGTTTTTGAATGGCAATAGTCATTGGCTATAGTGCTTAGTTTTAGTTTGGTAGCCAAAAATTCTGTATCTTTTTGTAGCAGTCACTTACTAGTTTTAGAATTTTTGCTAAATAAGCTTTGAATTTTATTTAAAATTGTTGAATGATTGGAGTATTATCCAATATTATTATGCTTCTTTCTTCCAAATAATTCAGATAGCTATTCAAGAACCAATCCTTAAATTTAGTAGCTGTCATTTCCTCAAGATATTGGCTGTTTTTTTTTTTAACCCAAATATCCATTTACTCTCTAATATGAAGTGTTTTAGTAGAGTCCAATTTCTATAAACAAGACTTAGTATGAAATTTGGAAAACAAAGTGGGAATTTGTTATATTTACAAGCCTCCCTTTAACCGCCATTGAGAATCTGAATGCATTCATCAGATTTTCTTCTGAAATAGTCACAGACTTCTCAAAATTCTATGTTCTGTGCCTGTGACAACTGGGAATGGGAAATGAGAGCATACACTGTAAGAAGGCAAAAGAAACATCTCATGAGTGTCTTGGGAAGACTAAACATGTGCTTCTGATGTCATATGATACATTAAGAGCAATTACATGCTGTGAAATCTGAATGAGTCAAAGCCTTTCATGCACAGTAATAGCATATATATATATGTGCAAGTGGGAGGAAAAGTAGCACGAAGTCTGATTTTCTCCAGTCAATCTATGAGTGGATAGCAGAATCAATAATTTTGTTTGATCCTGGGCTTTCACTTTATGTTGGATGGAAGAGATGTGCCCTTATGCTGGTAATGTAATGAATTTCATTGTATTTTTAGTGCACATTGATGTCTAACAAGAGAAGATCTGATTTTGAAAGTATTTCATAGAATTCCCAGAAAAAGTGCAGTTGAATATTTGTTCCCATGTATTAGTTTTGAAATCAAAAATACATTGCACAAGATGCAGCATTTGTTGAGCCATGAAATTTGTCAAGGCAGTTGAGCATAAGTAATTGGAGATAATATTTTCATTTTTTAACTGAGTTTTGTACTATTTCATTTCATTTTGAAAATAAGCAGTTATGTTAAATTAACAAGTGTAATGTGAGGGAAGATACTCTGAAGACAATGGTAGATGTTCACATACAGATTAATCAAAATTGTGATCCTGTAAAACAACTGGAGACCTGCGCTTTGAGAGAGCAACATTTAAGCACATTGTGATTTATACATGTGCAGAGAGAGCGGAATGATTCCTTTTTGTTCAAGGGGGGTTGAAAACTGAAAAAAACCTCAGGAAACTAACCAAATCAGGCATCAAAATCAGGCCCTCCACATGGAAAATGCAAACACTACCACTCGACCATTGCATTGATCTGTATTGTTCTACATTTAATATTACAAGATTTAAAATCAAATTTAACTTATCAAAAGTTCTAAACCAAAATCTGTTCTCTTTAATTGCAGAGTGAATTTTTTGAGAAGTTTCTCTGGTATTACTTTCACTTCCTTACGTATGTTGTTGAATAATGCCAGTCTATTCAATCTTTCTTTACTATATGAGTTGTGCAAATAAGTTTACAATGAGAATTGAAAAACTCCTTTCTGAATTGTGATTGTCACTAGGGATGTGAATTTGTCTTACTTGAAGCTGGCAGTCAAAATCTTGAAAAACTCTTTTAAGTTCTTTAGGTATAGGCCTGGGAAACTTAAGCCATAAAGTCCCCTAAACTCATTTGGCAAGTTATCATCTATCTTTCTTTATCTAACACAATAGCGTTCTTGATCACAAAAAGAACAATAATAATAAAAATTATGAAGAAGAACATTTTTAAGTGTATTGCATGCAAGTTAGCAAATTTACTGAATTATTCCAAGTGTAATGTTTCCAAATGTTGACATGAACTTCACTAGCAGAGCTTTTCATTAGGACATGTTTCGGGAACTATTATTCCCATCTTCAGCTGTTGATTGACTGCTTGGTAAGTTTTGGGATGTTTGATGAGGTCGTGACTGGATTTGAGCTGCTATTCTGTCAACATATGTGGGATGGAATAGGGATTTACTGAATTCATCCATAGGTAGGTTGTCAAATTGTACATAAATGCTTTTTCATTAATTTTTAAAATGTGATACAGATATGTAGATGATGTATTTGTAATAATATTAAAGAAATATTCATCAGATGCTCTAAAACTCCTCAATTTACAAGAGAAATCCATAAAATTCACCATAGGAACTGAGAAAAATGGAGTATTTCCATTCAATCACAAGAAATGCTAAAGCCTTAATTTATGTATTTATATAAAAAGCACATCTACAGATAACTACATAAAAACAATAACTACAACTCAATTCCATATAAATATGTCATTTTTAATAGATATGCAAACTAGTTAATCTCCTACTCAAAAAAGAATTACAAATATATTCAATACAGCAATATTGATGGATATAGCACTAACACAATAGTTAAAAAGATTAACAAATTTAAAAGACAAAATTCCATTAAAGACATTTCTACACTTAAAAATATCAAGAATATCATAAAAAGTTTGGTAAGATCTCAAGAACTTAGCACTACAAAATAATATAATATTAAAAACTTAATGGGTTCTTCATTGAAACATAGCATAAGACCAGAGAAAAATCAGACATATGCAATTGCAATTTAAAATACATAGGAAAAATGAAAAGAAATTTAGAAACCAGGAAGAGAAAATATTTTAGAAATGTGCGGTTAAAACAATTGGAATATGGCAGTGGCAACTCATTTTTGGGTACACAACCATGGAATTAAGCAAGAAGCCATTTTGTTAAAAGTTACACACAGCAAATAGAACTATCCACATGGATGAAAATGTTCATTCTTAAAAATCATGAAAAATTCATGAATTTTGGCATCCTAACTCTGAACAAATTCAGCAAATTTCTATTCCAACCAATAGAAATTGACAGAGCAGCAGTGAATAGCTGAAGATGGGAATGAAGGTTCTAGAGACATGTCCTAGTTAAAAACCTTGTAAACAAAGTTTGTGTCAACATTTTGGAATATTTCAGTTGCTTCACTGTCAATGGCTTCTAAATACATGAAATATTGCCAAATTATGTTTGAAACACTAGCCTACTCCCCCCATCTTAAATTTCTGTCTACTTTACTGCTTTGTTACTATAGTCCTTTTAGCACATTTTCTAAAAAGTTTATGGAAATTGTCCATGTTACATAGTAAATATTTGAAAAAATTAATAATATTGGAAATATTGTTCCTGCAGATCAACTGAGGAGTTGATTAATGTTGAGTTTTACTTTTAAGTATTTATTAAAGATCAAGTAGAAGTATTAGATGGGTCACATTCAGAATCTACAACAAATCTCTGATTTTCCTGTAACTGGATGTTATTTTTAGTTAAACGTCGTGATATTAATAGTGAGAAATGCTTGACAGAATTTAGCATTCAGTGTGCAAATAGATTGAGCATTTTTTCTCATAATGAATGGATGACATGTATGGCAATGAAGGAAAGAACATGACGGATGTCACTTTCTCAGAAATAGGTATATTTTCAGTAAGAATGTACTTACAAAAATACTGAAGAAAAGAAGAGGAACCAGTTATCAGCCAGTCATGTAAATAGACTATGCTGAAAATTTTGAGTGATAATCCAAGATTAAATACAATTTTCTCATTGGATCAATGAACAAAGAAATTTATGTATTACTGTGTTTGGTTAGAAAAATAATCTTATTTGCAGTTTTGCAGTTGTAATGATGAGCTGTTCTATGGTAACTTTTTTAACTTGATTTCCATGAGAAAAATTATTATTGAATTTAAGTAGTGATCATATTGCAGGCAACAACAATCTTAGAGCATTGGAAATTAATTTGGTAAACATTTGCTCACCAATGTTTCATAAAGAAAGATTACAATACTGATGTAGAATAATGAATTTTTCTTTGTTGCATCACATAAAAAGGGAAAAGGGAACAGTGGTAGGCAATGGTAGCATAATTGTAAACAACTTGTTTGGACTGCAGTTAAATTAAGATAAACTGTAATTAGAAATGCCAAATGTTTGCAGAAATGTTGTAAGGGCCCAACATTAATTGAAGGATGTAAATTCTATCTAATCTGTCAGCTAACACACTCTTATGCTTCACTTACTTTTAAATATGGTGGGACCGGTTTTGAAAAGACATCCTCTCTTGATTGGTTCAAGTTGGTTGAAGATGGAAAGGATGTCTCTAAAAACTGGTTGCACCATTTATAAAAGTAAGTGAAGCATAAGAGTATGTTAGATGACAGATTAGATAGAATTTACATTTAACAAGTTTCACTATGTGAGTTCCAACAATTTTTTTTTTTAAATTTCTTATTTTTCAAAAGTTCTTAAATGAATTAATTGAAGGAGTTTTAATAACTAGGAATGATGTATCACTATGCAAATGCTTCTCAAGGAATAGTTGAATGTATTGGTGCAGCCATTTCAAATGCCTTCTTCCAAACACTTAAATGTAGAGAGTGAAAAACCACACAATTTTTAGCTGCATTTAAAACAGAATAGGAAAAATTACATTTATTCAGAAGTTATACCAACAGTTTTTTTTTTTTGAATGATTTTATTTATGGACGCTCTTTAACATCTCAGGTCATCAGCGTCCCATTCAACTCAGGGAGTGAAACAGCCGACAAATTTTGCTCAGAGGCCTCTCTTTCAGGCTTGAGGTTCTTTTTCGTGCTGCAAATGTATGACACGGGACCCGCAGCTTTACTTCCCTTCCGAAGGAAGCCATACTTAGGGTTTTTACGCCCAAAAAAATCCATCGGTCCTGGCCAGGTTCGAACCATGTACCAACAGTGGTTCATACTCAGGTAAACAGGTAAAAGTGGAAAATCTTCAAGACATAATCAAAATTTGAAACTGTGTTGACTACAGTTATGCATAATGTGAAAAGATTAGTACCCATATGCTAAAGATCATCAGCTTCACAATGCCTTGGATCATTAGGATGCTTCTCTGTCAATTGAGTTTGATAAATATCTTTAAATTAAATGTATGTGCCTTAATATTTCTGATAAGAGAGAAAGAAAAATTTTCGTTGCAAATTATTAAAGATATTTCCTAAATGAGTGGAGTGGCTATGCTTAAGACCTGCATAGAGGTCCCAGGGACCAGCCTCCTGGCAGTTTCTTTTCGTATTTTTCCCTAATCACTTAGGCAAATGCTGGGATGGATATTTACATTCAAATTTTCCACTCTTTCATCCTTTTATTTCATTTCAAAACATCAGTTATAGGGTTGAAAGCATCAGATGATGCAAGTTGGTGCCTTGTATTGTTGCAATAGCTTGCACTCATGAAAATTTCCTCTTCTAGTGTCTGATGGGTTTTGCAAGACCTTGTGAATCTGGGGTGGATTTTGTATATTCACCAGTATCTAGGACTTATAATGCATGGAAATGCTAGGAATCCCTTTTATGCTTCTGCATTGTCTCCTCAGATTCCTGTCTGCCTGGTGTAACCTCCATCTCATCCTTCCTTCCAATTGTGCCCCCTTAGGAGCATATGTACAATAGGGTACATCTATGTTTGTGATTGAAATTCTTCTCCTTAGAGAAGAAGAAAAAATTTACAATGTAAAACTTAAACAAATAAGAATTCCTCATTACTTAAAATTAAACAATCTTATACCAGAAAGTACTTTGCATTTCCTGAAAGAGTTAATACTTAGGATCAACTCCAATGAATAATTTTTTATAATTTATTATTTGATTCAACTTTTTATTCATTAAATTTCATTGTGATGTAAACAATAAGCAATTTATAGAGCAATAATGTAATAAATACATCCAGAAGAAAATGTTTAAAATTTATGATTGCATAATCTATATACCTGTCATAAAAATTCAGCACAAATTTACCACATATTTTGAAAGCTAACATTTCTATAATCATAGTAAATATAACAAAAATTCAAGATCTCTGTTTTCCTCATAATCTTAAATCTGTGTATGGATGGGTTATATAGATGCACAGAAAAAGTTGCTACTCTGAGATATAAATAAGTTAGGAAATTATATAATATAGAATTTCAAAAGCTTTGTCCATTATACATATGTTGTGCATTAAATTGAAATAAAATAACAAACATGTCCTTGATGCTTAGTCAAGAAATATACATTGACTATAAAACCATTTTCAGATTACATTTTGTTAATAGCATGTTCTGGTCCATGTATTATTTTAGCTATTTTAGACACCTTGATATGATATTATTGTAACAAATGTAATAATAGAAAGCTTCATTTGAACTTGAAATATTAATGCAAAAATGAAAGGCAATTGTTTCAAACATTCCACCATATAATTTCTGTGTCAGATTTAAACTACATAATATGGTTTGTGTTGCCAGTTTCTTTACATTTTAATCTAACAAATTAATCTTATGGAAGTTTATTGCATAAAATTTAGACTTGCCTGCATAAATATCTAATTAAATGTTTATTTTATTTTAATTTGGACTTTGTTTTATTGAATAACACCAGTGAGTAAGAGGAGGAACAGCAGCAATTGGCTGAAAAAGGTACTGATAATCGTTTTTATTTCTAATTATGTGTGCTCTACCTTAAGCTTCTAAATTATTTATTTGCTTTCATGCCTGCTTGAGCATATCAAATCAATATTTAAATACTCGTTTTTCAGTCGAAGATTGTGTGATTTTGATATGGTGACCATTTGTCAATGGCTGAGTATACATCCTGATGTTGTAGGCATTGATTTGAGCTATAACAGGTTTACCAATGAAGGTGCCAGAACACTTGCTCATTTTCTTATGGTAAGAACAATATCGTTATGTCTACATACATGGAGTGTTCAATAAATAATGCAGGCTTTATTATACAACTAAGTCAGTATTAGGTGACACTATACTTCACTACCAATTTTTATTCTTCAAAACATGTTTCAAGAGCGTTTGCTCTCATCTTCAGCTGGGGACTGACTGTCACTGGCAGGTGACGATGTGGCCTTTGGTGGTTTCAATAAGTACTGGAACAGGAAGTCCATTGGAGGGATGTCAAAGTTCATCACCTGATGCTTATTTTTTTAAAATGTAAATCCTCTCCCATATTGCCAACTCCTTGGGATTGTTCTAACTTTCAACAGTTTAGCTTCTTTTGCAATGTCATGGTCGTAAGTCCAAAAATGGTCTGCAACTGCTGATTTATCCACCTGTTTATATCTTACATTTCTGAAGTGTTCTTTGGTCCTTGTCTCCAAATTTCTAATTGTTTTTCTATATAAATCTGATCATATTGTAAACACTCCAGCCTTTTTATTGGGTGGAACAACATCTTTATGTTATGGTATTTGTATTTCTTTTTTTAGTGCTTCTTATACTTTATATCTTTACTCACATACTCAATGTGGATTAACATTTTTATAAAAGATGTTGTTCCACTCAACAAAAGGCAGGAGTGTATCAGATGAAATGTTTACAATGTGATCAGATTTATATAGGAAAACCAATTAGAAATTTGGAGACAAGGACCAAAGAACACTTCAGAAATGTAAGATATAAACAGGAGGATAAATCAGCAGCTGCAGACCATTCTTGGACTTATGACCATGACATTGCAAAAGAAGCGAAACTGTTGAAAGCTAGAACAATCCCAAGGAGTTGGCAATATGGGAGAGGATTTACATTTTAAAAAATAAGAACCGGGTTATGAACTTTAATATCCCTCCAATGGACTTCCTGTTTCAGTACTTTTTGAAACCACCAGAGGCCACACCGCCACCTGCCACTGTTAGTCGGTCCCCAGATGAGGATGAGAGTGAACACTCTTGAAACATGTTCTGAAGAATAAAAATTGGTAGTGAAGTGCAGTGTCACCTAATACCGACTTAGTTGTGTAATTTAACAAACTTCACTGTTCCTAACTTCTTTTAAGTTTACTAGGCAGACTTTGCTTTTTTCTCTTTCAGGGTTTGGTTTATTTAGTTTCAAACTCACTACATTGTTCCTCAATCCTTTAGCTATACAGTTCTATTTTTCAATATGTCAATGCAAATCTATAGATTTCTGCCACCTAGATGTTTAAGTCTATGTCATTGCAGTAGGTACCAGTTAGGTATCAGTCTGCAGGTCTGTCTCCCAGTTACCTTTATATAATGCCGATGCCTTCCTCATCATTGTCAAATCTTCTTCCAGAGGTTGCATCTTTTAGTGTACTGAAGAAATGAAAATCAGAAGGTACAAGATCCAGCTAGTATAATGGATGAAGGACAGTCCACCAAAGTTTAGTGTCTCTTCTCGCGTATGTAGATTTGTGAGTGACTTCATATTATTGTGGGGAATAATTTTGGTCATATATTTTGAGGATGGATGTAACTGAACCAGTTTTTCATCTTCTGAACAGATCTGATATATATTCTTCAGCATTAAGTGTTTCACTGTCAGGAAAATGCATCAATCAAAGTAATTTTAATATAGTCCCAGAAATATATGCCAGACTTTGCCAACTGAAAGATTTGTCCTGAATTTATATTTTTCTAAGAAGTTTTGTGCTGCCAGGGTTGCTTTTTATTCTTAAACTAGAAGTGACAAACCTTGTTTCATCTTCTATTATAATGCTAAACAAGAAATCACAACCTTGTAAAGAGCAATCATCTCTGAACAGATGATAGTTTTGTTCCTTATGATCAACAATTAAGCTGTGTGCTCATTGAGTTTTGTTGGAATGTTTCTGAATACTTTGAATAAGAAAACAATTGCAGTTTCAGTATTCCTTGGTCTTATAAAAGCTTTCCACTGTGTTATCATAAAAACTTTATTTGGTGAATTTGAGAAACATGGCATAAGAAATCTACCATTTGAATGCATTACATCATATCTACAAAATCAAGCACAATATATTGAAATAAAGCACATATATGAAAATACAACAATTAAGAATGTCAGTCCCTCTATCATACATTGAGGCATTTGTGCTACAAGGATCAAGTTGGGACCATTTCTGTCCTTATTATACACAAATAAAGTCTTGAGATAATTCATATATAGGGAGGGCATGTAATTGGTTATGCTGATGACATCACTATAATTATAACAGATGCAACAATAGAGTATAAATCAGAAAGCAAATTAACTAATGAAGATTTGAATAGTTTGGGATTTTAACAGGAAATATAGTATCATATAACAAATTATTTATGAGGAAACAATTTCAAATTTCACCAGTGTTGTTCCACTTACTTGGACATGTTTCAAAGGCAAAGGAAAAGAAATTTTCCTTTGAAATATGTCCAAGTAAGTGGAACAAAACTAGTGAAATTTGGAGTGATTTCCTCATAAATAATTTGTTATATCAACTAATGAAGGATAAATGCATCTAAATTGTCTTTATATGGTCTTAAATGTTAAAACTGTATGGAAATAATATAGTAATAATGGACAAAGAAGATTACTTTGGTAGAATGTTAGAGATGTTAAATAAAGAAGAATTTATCCATGTTAAATTTGACAGTTAATGAAGCTATACAGAATTGCACAATCATACCAGACATAGTTAAACAAAACAACCCTAATATTAATGGATATCATTGTATGATTCAGTTGAACTACACACTCTTAAAGCTTCACTTACTTTTCATAAATGTTCTCGAAACCGGTTCCATACATTTATGAAAAGTAAGTGAAGCTTTAAGAGTGTGTAGTTCAACTGAATCATACAATGATATCCATTAATATGATTGGCTTCACTGTGCAAGTTCCAATTTACATTTAAGTAAACCCTAATATTGCCAAAATTTATGGATTTATGGATTGCCAAAAATACATAAACCTGAGATAGGCATGAGACCCATCATTAATAATATAAATATACCTGCATTTTTTCTAGCAAAATGGCTTACAGACAGATTTACAGCTCTACCAACATTTTAAAGTATGAGTATAAAGAACTGACTTCAGTTTATAGAAAAAATTTAAAATTTTAAAGTTTTACCATTTGACATTTTGTTATCTTTTGATGTAGTGTCACTATTTCTGAGCATACAAACTGACAAGCTTTTATTGTTGTTGAAACTCACCTGATCTGGCTCCTAGTGACTTTTTGCTGTTTCCAACCATGAAAGACATCACTAGCTGTTCCGGGATGGCATCAGCATTCCCTTAGGTTGCTGCTAATGAACTGGGGACTAGGAACTGACTCAATCAATGTGAACATTTTGTATTTTGTTTAACTATCTAGAATTTAGGTAAAGAAGTTAGTATAAAATGTATTATTGTATCAACAATTATAGTTGTGAGAGATTACACCTAAAGATAGGTGGAGGCCCCATTGTAGTGTGTATTTAAATTTTTCTTTGTACTTTATAAATATCAAATTTCATTATAATAAATGTGTGAGAAATAAAAGAATTAGTAGTTTATAGAGACTGTAGTTAGCGATAAAATAATGCTATAGGTAGAGTAATTGAAATATTTTATTTTAGTCCCCTGGGTTTGGTCTGAGCCTAGTCCCCTGGAATTCCAATATGCTACTGCTGATGAACCAGGGACTGGGGTCTGATGCAATCAAGGTGGAAATTTTGTACTTTATTTAATTATTTAGAATTTAGATAATGGATTAGTATACAATCATTATTAAATTAAAATTTCTGTAATCATGAGGAGGTACACCTAAAATGGCCTGGCCCAAATAGGTTTTTTTTTTTGATTCGTTTTATTTAAGGATGCTCTTTAACATCTCAGGTCATCAGCGTCCCATTCAATTCCGGGTGTGAAATGGCAGACAAATTTTGCTCACAGGCCTTTTTTTCAGGCTTGAGGTCCTTTTTCTTGCCGTAAATGTACGACACGGGACCCTGGCTGTACTTTCCTTCTAAAGGCCAGATAGGTAATTTGTACTTGTAATTTGTATTTTGCTTAGCACAAAACAGACTCCTACAGAAGCATTTGCAATGGCCATGGAATCATGATGTTGACATTGTGAAAAATGTGTACAGCTGCAGGAAGATTACGCCGAGAAGTGACACAAGTTTCATAGTTTTCGTGTGGTTAGTTAGTGAGAAAAAAAATCTAAGATGTTATAACTTGAATGCTCCTCATATAACACAAAAGAAAAAAAAATATTTCATATGTTCATAAGCCCTTTTTGTGCAAGGGGATTCAAGAGGGTCAATTATACAATGAAACTGGTGTAATTGAAATGACCACAGCATGCTATTGCTCCCTGTATTACCTAATTAATTGTGCACTGTAAAATAGTTGGTAATTGCCACCAGCATTTTTTGAACAAAGGGACTAGCAATGAACAGTGAAAGTTAGTAAATTATTACTAGGATTATAACTCTAGTGATATCTGCGACTGTGGCCATGATAACCTACATTCCCTTAATAACTTATGCTTCTCTTAAATAATGATAACTGATAATTTAGCTTTTCAAAAATATTACAAACCCAGAAGCATAAAAATGTTTGCTAAGAATTTTATTTAGCATTATGCTACATTACATTAAGTATTGCTACATGCTAGTATAATTTTATATTACTAGTTAATTGTTAAATATTTGCATAAAAGATGGTATTCAATGACTGTACACTTGATTTTGGTTCAGTTTATTGAAGTATATAGAGCTGATATATTTTATAAACTGTTTTAGGCATTTATTGATTAATTCACATTTGTGTACCAACAGTTACTTACCTGAAGTACATTTTTTAAATTTTCTCTCTCACTTTCCAGCATTTTGCACTCATATATTAAGCAGTTTACTGTTTGTATGTCATGATAACAAGAATACCCTGCACCTTGCATAATTTTGAGTTGATACATATGATTTTATATTTCCATTGTCCAGGCATTATTGTTGTTATGTTTGGGCAAGGTTTATTCTATGTAATGATTGTCATTTTCTGTAATAATAGTTGCATGAGTCTATTCTTCAACTGGGAACAACAACTTTCAGACATCCACTTTAAATTAATTATTCTCAAAACAATATTTTATTTGTTGTAGAATTCCAATCATGTTAAACGAGTGAACCTGATGTGCAATGATATTGGTGATGAGGGTGTTCAAGAATTTGCCTTACTTGGCAACAGATTGGAAGTTCAATCTTTGAGACTAAATGGTAATAAAATAGGAGAGAAGGTAAGAATGGGCTTGATTAATGATTTTTTCAATTTTAAAGAACTTGAGATAAATGTTAGATGCAAATAATTTTGGTACTATTTATGAATGGAACTTATCAATAATAAATGCAACTGACTTTGTCAATATCTGGAAATAGCAATTGTAACTTATATGAAATATCTGTTCATACTTCATTATAAGTTAATACATTGTACTTACGAAGCTGTTGACAATGGAATGGTAATATATCCTAAACTTAGGTATTCAATTTTTGTTTATTTTTTACACTAAACTCCATTTACTTACATAAAAGTAAGACGCGTTTTGGAAGAATCTCTCCCATATTCAGTTGCTCACCGAACCGCCGTTACTCAAAAAACTTTTATGTAAGTAAATGGAGTTTAGTATAAAAAAATGAATACCTAAGTTTAGGATATAAGTTAATATGTTTGTGCAAAGCAACTGACTTACAACTATAGAACATATAAGAGTAATATAACATTTTGAAAGATAATGCAAATAACATTGCAATGCCTTGAATATCTTTAAAAATGTAGAAATTCATTTCCATCTTTCAAAAGTATAAGGTGAGCAGGGTTCTAGCTGATTAGCAACTGATTTTGCAGTCAAATTACTATGTAAGCACCATGTTCACTACCTAAAGAACTTAACAATGAACAATGCATAGAAAAGCAATCATGCTGAATTTTGCTCAACTGGTACAAGAAGTTGTGATGTTGAAAATAAGAGAAGACAAAAGTTCTTGCTATGATATGCTGTTAACAGGCACCATGCTCAGGACAAGAAGAATGAAAAAATTGGATACTTATGTGTTACTTAATTAAAATTAACTTACAGAATAAAAATAAATGAGTAACATAAAATATGTATTGTTGCATTATTTTCTTTAAATGAGATGAAACTTAAGACAGTGTCACCAATAGCTATTGAAAAAAGTTTGTTATTTAGTGAAAGCCTATATTTTTATTTCAGGGTGGTGAACACATAGCTTCATTGCTAGAGACCAGCACCAGTTTACTCCATTTAGATATAGCTGAAACAGAACAAACTGCAACAAGTCTTGCTTATATTATTGGTGCACTACATAGTGATCAAAATAAAAAATCTAACCTTAAGATTTTGGACATTAGTAGACCACTTGGCTATCAGTCATATAAATATGACAGTCATCATGCTATGGAAACAATTGGCAACATGATGAAGGTATTTGCTGCATTTTTACTTTAAAAATCATAGGGGAATACAGCATATCTATTTCACTAACTGGGTGAACTTTTATGGGCCAAGATAGATCTCAATAAGTTTGCCACCTCCATAACTTCTATCAAATTACTTCATAAACATTCTGTATATTTCATTCTATGCAGCTGTAAGTCGAAATGGATAAGTATGCTTACAACACCATCCAGAATGATTTACCATTCCATATCATCCACAATAGTATATAGTTCTCCATTCTTGGATGAATGTTGTGTATTTACTTAGTTGAAATAAGTAATTTAAGTGATGTTAGTTAAGGAAATGTTTTATGTATTTTAAATAACTTTATGTATCTCTATTTGCAGTTGAATTCCTGTTTAACTGAACTGCATATGCAAAAGATGGGAGTGAATTGCTCAGATATTCCTCTATTAATTTTGGGTCTGAAGAAGAATAATACTCTTATTTTACTTGATCTGCAGGCTAATTATATTGGTTGTGATGGAGCACAAGCCCTTGCTGATTGGCTTGCAACATCACCTGTCCTTCAAGGGTTAATGCTGGGTCACAATAACATCAATGACTTGGGTGCAGTGTGAGTCAAAATGTCAAAATCATTTCTTAAGCATTCACATTCAGTAATTCTTCAGCATTTTAGTGCAATGCTCTCTTCATTTGAGATATAGTTTTATCTATATCGACAGCTCAAATGTAGACCAAGGTGTTGGATGTACCCTAATTTTTAATGGATCTAGTTTCACTTTTGATCTTAGCTCTGCAACATCTATTTTTATGGTGGAACTGTATGCGGTTTTATTGTTTAAAATGAGCTGGGGAACTTGGTAACTTGTTCTGATTTCCTGAGTATTCTTTTGAACTTTAGAAATCTGTACCCGCCTGTGGTGCCTCAGTAGTAAAAACGGGCGTTAAACACTACTCAAAAAAAAAAAAAAAATCTGTACAACTCCCATTTTGTACAGAAGATCCCAAATGTAGCATTTGAGCTTACTAGTTGAGGTGGGCATCAGCATAATATTGATATGGGTTCCTGGTTATTTGGGCATACAGGGCAACAAGGCCATAGACATCACAGCAAAATAGTCTTTTTCAGTTCCTGCCACATTCCACAACATTTTTACTCAGGGGATTTTGGTGCATTTTTATGTGGAGCCATTCTCTCACACTGGTGCTAGAAATGCTATTTGCTCCAAGGGAACAAACTTCAGGAAAGCAAAACTGCCCCTTTTACTTGTCCTACCTCTTTTTATGTTGATTGTCAAAAAGAAATGGTTTTAACTCATTTGTGGATTGGGTATTATAATTTTAGCCTCCTTAGATTTTTAGCCACATTGTAACCACAACATTGCACCACTTTTTAATTGAATGTTGCCAGTTAGCGCCTCTCAGAGTATTCTTGTGCTTACCTTCATCTCTTGTAAATGTTCTCAGGGATAAGGTTGTTGCTATTGAGTGGGTGCTCCATTTTGTATGTCTTTTGGTTTGCAAAGCAAAGTATGATTTTTCATTTTGTATGTGACGGTTTCATTTTTTAGCACATTTTAACCCAATTCTGTTTTCGGCTATTGTTAGTGTATTTTGTATTGTGAACTTTATATGTTATCCTACATTTTTATCCTGGTTATTTTTTAATGAGTTTCTACTTTTAATGGCACACTTGTTGCTTTCATTTTATTTCTACACAGTACTTCAGTGTTGATAGTTTTATTTATTTCTTCATTTATTTTTATTGGGGCAGTTTTATTGCGTTCAGACGCTTATGACCTATTCAGTTTTGAGCCCTAAAACAAAAACCATTATCACCATGGGTTCCAATACTTCTCTCTGATTATCTTAATAAAGCTCTAAAACTTGTTTGAACTTTCCACATAGAGTTCAGTTTGAAAAGCAGAAAGATTGCATGACTTTTGCCATGTGGAGTTTCTTGCAAATGATTTGAAAAAAAGGTTGTAACAGAAAACCTAGCTGAAATTTCTTTGAACTTCAGCAACCTGTCTTTGAATGGTTTTTTCTGAACTAGAGAGAAATTTTCTCAGTCATAATTTATCTAGGTCATAATAACAAGATTTAATTTTGATGCCTTTTCTTCAGATAAAACTATTTAGCCCATTTCTTCATTATAGAATATGAAAGAGAAGAAGAGAATATCTCTAATTTAAGGGTAACCACTTGAAGACAACCCTTCTTTGATGACGATCTTTATCACAGTTTAGTACTTCATTTTTTAACAGCACAGCAGCTTAACAGCAACAAAACAGTATGTTTTGTGCAAATTATACTCACATTAAGTGCATTTAATAGAGAAACACAAAATATATCCACCACATAAATTATACCTGCCATAGACTATTATAATAGGGATATCAGTCTTCAAAGCTACAATGGGAATGTTATGACTACTGAGAAATCCAATGTATCATTACAAATATGACTATTTCAGTCGAATAGTTAATAATATAACATTAAATACAATTTACCAGAATCTCAATGTACCATCATGTATTATTATGTTTTATTGTCTCTTTGCTATAAAATAGTTACACACTTCACAGGATGTTTGGAACTGAGTGACATTTTTTGAGCATGGTTTCAAATTTTTGTAACATATTTCTACTTTTTATTATTCTTTTCTGTGGCAATACTCTTATAAATTTCAGGTAAGGTGTCATAACAATTACTATTACAGGATGACACATATAGAGAAGGTCAAAATATCTAACTTTTTCCCTTGGTTGTTTTGTCCATATCTTTTATGCATTAGCCATATATCCTTCCAGAAACTTATTTCTGTTTTTCTTGGAGGTGATAGCTAAAAAGGATGAACTGTTGCTTTCCTGGATATCCACCACTGATGGCATTGCATCATCCCTCATCCTATTCGGCTTTCTTCACCTGATGTCTCCTCAAGTATACATACCTCTTCATTAACATTTTCTTCTTCAAAAACAGATCAAATGGTTGGTCAGTTGGTTTTTAATGGTCCATCATATTGGGTACATTCTGCCCATTGAATATTTTAGCTCCTAGTATGGTCCATTGAATAGTTTTCTTTATTATAAACTATTTTTAATTTATTATATTCATTGTCTTTGCTAATCTTTTTGATTTCCGACAATTTTGTGAATGTTAATCCACCTGCTTTCTATTCAAGTATTTTAAATTTACAGGTTCTATGGCATGACCAATTTTGTTGTTTATTTAGAATTACCCAAGGGAGATTGATACAGAGCCAATGAGACATCTGAACAAATTATTCATTGCACAAAAAGTTGCTATAGTCAAGGAAGGCTGTCCTTTTACTGTGTCTTCAGGAAATTATATGTTAGTCCACAGGCTATGGAAATGTTACAGAGAGAGTGAAGTATACAAGAGGGTGAGGTGTGCAAAAGCTTTTAATAGAAAGACAACACAATTACTGATAAATATCTTGTCTTATAAGCTTTGTGTAGAAATGCCTCTACAGGCAGAAATCTACATAATTTAAGAATAACACCTGGAGTGGAGATTTCTGATCAGACTGTAAGAAACTGGCTGAAAAAATACAGACCACCCTTTAGTGGTTTTATATCTGAACAACAAAACATCAACAATACAAAAGCCTGATTGAGACTTGCTGGAAACTGAATAAACTGGCAATTTTAACACACTAATAATTTGTTATGGTCATAGACATGTAAAGAGACATTATAGTGAACATAACTCTGCAGCCACCAATATTGTATGCAATGACTTTGGAAGTAGTTTGGTCACAGTTGTACTTACATTAGTATAAAGGCTCAAACAGAGTTTGCAGTTTTCAACATTAAGTTGTACATAAATGACATCTTACTTGAACATGTTATGTTAATGACAAATGCAGGGATGGATTGGACTGCGCATAGTCTAATCTTATAAAACACTAATGGGATATGCTTAACAACAATTTCACAAATAGGTATGTTGCTGTACCTGGAACATTTTACATGTGTCATAACTGAAAAATGGGAGAACATTACAGGAATTTATATCAGGAGGTTTGTGTAAAGCATATAACATAGGTACAATGTTGCCATTATTAAGTGCTACATTGGATGTTTAGCTTTAAAAATATACAAACATTCCATTTAATGAAATATTTTGTTTTATTTTTCTAAATTATTTGCATCAGTTAATATTTTGTTTGTACTCTAAAATTTGATGTATGAAAATTTGTCTGTATACATTTAAATACTCTATAAAACTGTATTATTAATTTAATGACAAAATGTTCTTTAATGTAATCAACTTAACATCTCTAATATCTATATAGAACAGATACAAGGAGAAATAAAAATAAATAAAACATTAAAATCATATCAAGCATATCATTAATTTTGAGTCACAATATTTCTGTAATCTTTTTTGGGGGAGGAGAGGAGCATAATTTATGGCAGTGTTTAAAATAGCTGTTATGTTATGTTGAAATAACTTTTTTCATATTTTTAAATTGAGTAAATAATAGTAAGCACATTACAGAGCCCTGGGCCATAAGTTACCATATTCAAAGATCAAATTGTTGGATTTGGCTCACAATGGAATTACTGCTGAAGGATTGCTGTTTTTGCTGGATACCATGAAAAAGGTTGTCAACTTGGAAATTCTTTACATCTGGGGTAACAGGATAACCAACAAGGTTTGCAGGGTAGGTAATGTTTACAATATCATTTTGAACCGCCACGAGTGGCCGAGGTCGTTAAGGCACGGACTCGTGAGCGGGAGGTCTGCGGTTCGAATCCCGCCAGGACCGTCCTCCCTGACTGGGTTTTTTTCCAGGTTTTCCTCAGTCTTCACAACTGGCAAATGCCGGGGAGGTACCTAAACTTAGGCCTGGAACGCTTCCTTCCTTAAAAAAAATATCCTTTCCCAATTTATCATTTCATCTCATGTATCATCAGTGTCCACCGCCTGTGGTGCCTCAGTAGTGAAAACGGGCGTTAAACACTACTCAAAAAAAAAAAAAAATATCATTTTGCTACTTCTATTTACTTCTATATATTCTAAATTCTGAACATTACTGGAAACAACCAGCATTTTGAATGATAGTAGTGGGGTAGAGAGAAAGAGAATACCACATTCACATGTTTGTACATACACACATATACACATACATCTTAATGCATGTCAATGCTGTGATGGTCACAGCAGCAGTTATGGTGATGGTGACTGTAAATGTGTAGAAATGTACATAAATGCTAATATTTGGGAACAGACATGATTTAACAATAAACGTATATAAAACATGTGCCAAATATTTTTTGGTCATTCAGCTGGCCTGGCTTAAATTCTTAACTTACATACTTGGAGAGGGATTTTTTTTGAAGTTTTTCCTGACCCTGATTAGGCAAATATAAGGTAACTTTAGACATTTATGGACTTTCACAATTACTGATTCATTCTATTTATTACCTGAAAGATCTACATTGATTGGCATAGGGCATTAAATGCTTACAGAAAATACAAGAAACTGTAAATAAATGATTTTATTTCTCATACATCAACTTGCCAAATATATCAAAAGGAACACACGCACGCACGCACGCACGCACGCACACACACACAAAATTAAAATTAAAATATAACAAATAGGATCAGTGCTTTCTGTAATTCCAGAAGACAATAGCTACAATCAAAATTTAATAAACAAATATGCAATTAGTAACATCTTTATAATATTATGAATACGAGATGGTATCCATAATATTCGGGACTAGTGCTGCCATGTGGTCAAAAACTTACTTTGAGACTAATGACCACCGTCAACCTCGAAGTAGTTCCCTTCCACGCGTATACACCGGTCCCAGCGATTCTGCCATTTTCCAAGTGCATCTCGGAAGTCATGTTCTTTAAGGGTGTTTAGCACAGACAGCATTTGTTCTTGAATTCTCTCAATTGTGTCCAATCGACGTCCTTTCAACTTGATTTTCAGTTTGGGGAATAGAGCGAAGTCGCAGGGTGCCAAATTAGGCGAATACGATGTGTGGGGGACAACCGTCATGTTGTTTTTCGTCAAAAGCTCCTGGTGAACAAGGAATTGTTACAGGGCGCATTATCGTGATGCAACAGTCTGTTCCCTTGTCGCCAAAGTTCGAACCGTCGTCTCCGCACATTTTCACGGAGCCATCGCAAAACATCACAGTGGTTGGTGGAATTCACTCTTTGATTTGGTGGGACAAATTCTTTGTGCACAATCTCCTTGGCATCAAAGAAAACGAGGAGCATGCTCTTGACTTTGCTCTTCACTTGTCTCGCTTTTTTTGGTCTTGGTGAGTTCGGGCTCTTCCACTGGGAGGATTATTTTATCTCAGTGTCATAAGCGTACATCCAGCTCTCGTCGCCGATGATGATCCTGGACTAGAAGGTTGGGTCATCGAATACGCCTGACGAAGCTCCGTGTAAACTTCAACACGCTGCGCCTTTTCATCAGCAGTCAGGATCCTTGGCACGAATTTTGCGGCCACACGATGCATGCCCAATTTACCAGTTAAAGTTCATTGGCATGTCCCATAACCAATTCCCACTTGGTGAGCAAGGTCTTCAATGGTTCAACGTCGATCCTCACGAACAAGGTGTTGAACTTTGGCAACAATATGAGGAGTTGTGCAGCTGATGGGCCTACCGGTGTGAGTGTTGTCTTCAACAGCAGGCCTTGAACTGAGCATGCCACTCAAACACACGTGTACGCTTGTGCTTTGTCCCCCAAATACTTGTTGAATCATTGCAATGATCTTCGTAGCACCTTTCCAGAGATTTGCACAGAATTTGATGCACACTGATCCCTGTACTTCAATCCAAATATTCCAATTTGATTAACTCAGCCCCCCAGTCCCCAGTTCATCAGCTGCTATCTGCTGGAATATGCAGGCTCTGATCCAACTGAAAAAAACTACAATACTATAAATAATTTATACAAAAATTATTATTTTAACCAATTAATTGTAATTTCTATACTAATGATTCCCATCATTCTAAGTTACTCAATTACACCTAAACAGACAAACAAAATATCTAAAAAATTTAACACTATCAGAAGTAATATTAACCAAAAAGCTTAAAACCCTTTTAACTTACAACATTATACTAGTAATAAATCCATCTGTATGAGGTCTGATTACACACAACCCCCAGTACAAAAAACTAAACATGAGCATATGTACTGAATTAGCAAAGGAGATTAGGGATAGAAAAAGGAAATAATTACTCATATAACTAAGCACAATTATCACGCACCATTTGTTATCTAGAATACATTATATTCTAAAAGTACTAATGCACATTCAGAAAGCAGTTGCATTATGCATGTATCATAATGTGAACAAATTTAGATTTAAGCTTTAGCCAAGAACCATTATGTGAAACATGAACTATAGTCCCTTGAGCACTAGCATTAATTCTCTTTGTAAATGAGAAATGTATAACAAAAGCTGTGGATAGGAACAACAACAAGAACAGAGTAATTGAATATGGTGACCTTATTGATGGTATATTTATTTTAATTCATCAGTATAGACTGTCTGTTTTAGGACTTGTCAATAATTATAATTTATAGACTAATTTGCCTAAGGAGTTTTGTATAAATTTGTCTGTTACTAAAATAAATCATTACATTATTGTTTCACTTTTTACTATGATCATAATGCAATGCATATACTGTATAACATAATTTATGTAGTTCTAAAACATAACACTTTGATAATGAACAAATGCTGCTTAGTTGGTATATGAAAGTAATGTATTTATAAAGTTATTTTCTGTATCTCCTTTCACTTCCTAGTCATGGGGGAATTTAAAGCTATAGTAATGCTATTTTGTTTTCCTTTATTTCATTTAAATAAGTAATAACTAGCTGCTATACAGAATTTTTTCATTTCTTTATAAATGATTTTGCAATTTTGAATTATTTATAGGTCACAAGCTGCAGCTTTTGATTTCGTTTTCAATAGTTCTAATGAGTGTGGTTGTAGTTGTACAGGGTGTTATGGTTATGTATTTGATTGTTTATTTTACAGTTGTTGATACAAATATTGTTTCAGTTAAGAAGACCTAATATATAAAGCCTTCCTTAGAGGATTCAGTTTATTGTAACATTAATATTAGTCTTAATATTCTCTGATCTTGTTTGTAGTTTTTTTTTTTTTTTTTTTTTTTTTTTTTTTTTTTTTTTTGTCACTGCAACCTCAGACTGCAATACTTTTTATTAATTCATTCCTCATCCTGAAAACTCTGGCAGATACATAGGATGCTCAAATCTGAAAAAACAAAAACAAACTTTTGTAAGAGTTAAGGAAAGTATTAAGCTTTTTATTATACCCCATTTTTATATTCTACCTTTGTGGTTCAAAATATTGCACTATTTATGTGACTGTTTCAATGTTTTATTATGTTCTGCTTCTCTATGTCTTATTACTTTAGCTGTATATACATAGTATTTTTATCTCTTCTGTTGCACATTCTCTTAATGCTTTCTCCTAAGACTGAAGTAATATTTCTAGATATAGATTTTAAATGGATCAATTCTTAAATAATCAGTAATATTAAACCTAGTTCTTACTAAAGTGTGTATAACCATGTTAAAAATATTTATTAAATCTATTCTCTTCTTGTTAATTGTTCTATTTATTCATTACAATTTGTAAAGTTATAATAGCTGAATACTAGGCACAGTCTGAGATACTGCCACAGGTGGTTGAGTCTTTAAGTCATGGGCTCATGAGCAGAAGACCTGAAGTTTGATTCCTGCCAGGACTATTCTCCCTGACTGAGATTTTTCCCTGGCTTTCCTTAGTCCTCCTAAATAGCAAAGGTCAGGGAGTACCATAAAATAGGCCTGGAATGCTTCCATCCTTAAAAAAAATCCTTTTTATCATTTCATTTGATGTATCATAGTATTCACTACCTGTGATGCCTTAGTATTTAAAATGGGCATTAAATACTATTAAAAAATAAACTATCTGAGATGTATCTTTGATGATTGCAGAAAATAAAACGAATGTTAATGTCAGGAGTTCTGGTACAAGATAATTTGGATGTGAATGTATATAAAGTTGATGGGGTTTACCATCCAGCACTGAATACAGTTGATCGATACAAACACATATATTACTGTGTGGGAGATTATAGCTACCCACAGCCTCTGGATATACCAACACAAGTTATACATCCTATGCCATTGGCAAGAAAACGGATTAGAGGAGGTCAAATCTGTGCTCATGCAATTAAACTTCTTGGTGGTATGCATATCATGAACATAAAATGCATATTTTAAGTGTATAAATAGGAAATATTTAAAGTATTTTTTAATTTCATTGTATGCATTTAGATTTATTTATTAGTAGCATGCTGATATAGGTATGCAAAGCTTCAGTACTTCTTAAGTGCTTTGTAGTAACCTTAAATTTGATCTTTTCACTCCTTTGATTGTAACCTTCTACTTTATATTCATTAAGTATGTCTTATGAAGCAGGTGGTAATTCTTGAGACTTATATTCAGGAGCTTCCAAATTCAATTCCCTTGGTACACCCTCCTCTTTGGAGTTTTTCATGGTTTCCCCAGGTCACTTAAGTGAATGCTGGGATGGATATTTACATTCCATAAATTTTCCCTTTCCCATTTTGTTTCATTTCATTTTGCAGCATAGTTACGGGGTTGGAAGCATCAGGTTAGATGTGCTGGTGCCTTATGGTATCATGGTGGCTTGCACTGGGGAAAAGTTTTGTCTAGCATGTGGTGAATTCTGTATGGGGACCTCCTCAGGGAACCTTGGTGGAACTGGGAAGCTTTTTGCAGGTCTGTTGGCATCTGGAACTTATCATCTATGGAAACATTAGGGACTCCACCTATCCTGTGCATTGCCTCCTCAGATTCCTGACTGTATGCTATATACCCCATCCTATCTTTCTATATCAGAGGTGCTCTCTTGGGAATATATGTGCAATAGGTCCATTAGTGGCTACAGTGCAAACTTCCCCTCCATAATGCAAAAGAAGAAGTGTATCTTTATTAAAAGCATATTGTTTGAGTGAAAGTGCCTGTTTTTTGCATTTGGTATGCAGGACCACATAGGTAGAAATTTTCCTATTCACTTAATGAAAACTAGTATTTATAAATCAGTATTTAAACAATGAATAGAATTCCTTTTAATATTTAATCAATTAAATGTTAAAGTTTCTAATGCTGTACAAAGAAACAATACTTGGGCAAATATTGTCTTCCTTAACATTGCAATAAGTACAGTATAATTACCGAGATTAGGATTTATTTTAATAATGAAGGGTTGAGGATTATAAGTGAGGTAACCATTAATTTTTAAGGAGAGCAATACTAAAGTTTAGATTTACAGTATATATAATTCTTTTACACTAGCCATGTGTAGGACATTAGTTGGGAAGGAACAAGTTACAACCAGGATTCCAGTCTTGGATTGGATTTTCAGTCTTCTGTTCTGATGCTATAACCAATTGAGCTACCATGTCTTCCTCCAAATATGAAACTGTCAAAATCTTTTATTTGATTCGATATACCCTGGAGAGACCTGCCTTAGGTTTTCTGTGCTGTAAGAGATACATTCCTTATGAGGAATTTGTAATGCTATGAGATCTTTAAAAAAAAAAAAGAATCTAGTTTAACCACCAACTGTATAAGAGTTTATGTATATGTATATAGGGCGGGTGAAAATTTGTTTTCCTCAATAGTTTCTTACAATATTAATTTACATTTGATTACACATTCCTTTATAGATATTGTTCAAAATGGAGGCTCTGTTTCTCAATACACATGATTGTTAATCCACCACTTATACATAAGCTATTCATTTGTCCCAGTTACAACATTAGTATATGTGAACAAATATGAAATCTAAGATTAAATATTGGGGAAAGTGACTTTCACTTATTCTGTATATATAAATAGTTCCTTCACAATAGCCATATATAGGCTTAGTTAGAAAGGCAGAATCAGACTTGAAAAATTTGGGTCATAGCTGGGATCTGGACCATGCTAATGCTCTATGACTAGTGTGAAAGAACTATTTAAATTTATTGCTAATCATTATATAGTTGGTGATTAAATAGAATCCTGAATTTAGAGTATTTATACCATTGGTGCACTTGTAGCCTGTTGCCATGAGCTGTTGAGGTAGGATTCTTGGATTTGCTATATATAATGAAACTGTTTGCAATAATGACATTCATTATTAAAAAGAAAAAGTATTTCCACTATTTCTTTGAGGATCGGCCAACTCCATAATATTCTCTTCTTTTGTCTGCAATGTTGTCAATTCCCATATTGCTAGTTTGGTTAATAACAACATTAGGTATGTAAATTTCCTCTTTACCCCTACCACTTTTCCTTTATAGTTTTCCTGTCTGTCCTTGAATTGGAGCTCATAGATAATAAGAGAATGCCCCTGTTATCACGCCAAAAAACTACAGTCATGCTATTATGAGATTTGCCCCTTTACAGTTTCATCATTTAGGCTTTAAAATCTCTTTTGGTCACAATCTTTCCCTTCAGCATGAGCCTTACCTCAGCATATATTTTTGTATTCATAACCAATTTCAGCCAGGGCTAGAATTAGGTGGTTGTCCTTTTTGTAATGTTTCAAAGCACATCAATAAATACAAATAAAAATGTCAAAAACAATTTCACTAGTATCATGGAAATAAAACAAATTATCAAAATACACATGATGTGTTTTTTCACATATCTACCTCTATATTTCTCCCAGAAGAGATTGCTATTTCTGGACTCCTTTTTTTCCCCAGATAGATTTCACAATTAAATAAATATCCAATCTTACCATCTAGAACATCCCCTTGTCTTTATACCTCATTTTGTTGGTTTAGCAAGCATATATTGCTTTAGAATAAAGTGCCCTTTGAAGCCTATTATCACTTTATTTACAGTTAGATCATGACTTGCTTTATAAACATTGGCAAGTCTGGGTCTATCTCCCTTCTCTTTGCTTCTTTTCTCTTCAGGTGTTTGGTGTATTGTTCTGTAGATGACAGTAGGGTAGGGTCTTAGATCTTTTATGTAGAAAGACTCATTGGCAAATTTATAGATCATTCTTGTTAGCTTTATTTTCCCTACTCTCAGTGCACATTTGAGAAAGGAAAATTTGGTATTTTCAATTCCTTCAAAGTTTCTGATGTTAGTTTTCACCCAGATTAGCATTTGTAAGTTACTATAAGGGAAATTAGGTGTTAATGTACAACAATGAAATATTTGAACCCTTTGTAGAGGTGTCTTAGACAAGCAAGAGATAGCGAACCCAGTGTTAAATGTTTCAAACTTACATATTAAGGCTTAACGTTTCAAAAAGGTATCATGCCACTGACTTTTATTTTTACTTACACCTTGAAGCATCCCAGTTCATGCAAATGCCTATCAACAGATTGAAATGCAGAATGATATGGATGACTCCTTTTAAGGAATCTTTCTCTGTAGATCTCGGCAACTTTTACAGAAAATATTTTGCTTCTGCGTAAATCAGGTACATGTTGGCAAGTTCAAAAAAGCTGTAATTATTCTCTATTTCTTGAATTTGAAATTTATTTTATGATAGAGCAAATTATTTATAAGGAAATCACTCAAATTTCACTAATTTTGTTTCACTAACTTGGATATGTTTTGAAGGCTGTTGCCTTCATCATCAGCACCATCACTTGTACATGTTTAAGTGCGTGTAACAAAGTTAGTGAAATTTGAGTGATTTTCTCATAAATAATTTGGTATATTATATTTCTATTGCTGGTCTCATTACTCTGTGTTGTGATCATGCATGTAACATATCTATCCTTCTTCATGTATAACAAATGATTTGATAAAGATTGTAAAATGGCAAAGAAAAGAGTAATTCAAGAGCTGAAAAATTGGAGACAATCAGGAGAAAAAGAGCAAATAGAAAATTTCTTAATACTTAGGTGGGAATATAGATGACTCATTGAGAACAAAAAGAAAGAATGGGGTAAAATCATAAGTAAAGTGTTAATGGATGCAGAAACAATCCATGATACAAGGAGAATATGGTCAGTGATTAAAAGTTTATATAGAAATGGGATGACAGAGAGAAATATAACTTCAGAAAGTTGGTGTGCTCATTTTAATATATTAGGGCAAGAGAATTAGAACAGAAATAGATTTCTTAGAAAATCAGGAAGCTATTGATGATTTAGATAGGGAGATTTCAGAGGAAGAATTTTATGATCAAATTAGGAATTTAAAATTGAAGAAAGCATGTGCTATTGATGATATTCCAGGGGAATTCTCGAGGATTTGGGTTAAGGAAGATAATAGGAGAAAAATAGTGGTTAAATTGTTTAATAAGACAACTGAGAAATACCTAAGATGTGGAGAAGGAGCATGATAGTACTCATATATGAAGGGAAATTCTATATGTGTCAAATTGTCAGGTGATGAGGTAACGAATTATATATGTGGAGTGAAACAGGAGTGAGACAAAGTTGTAAATTAAGTCTAACACTGTTCACTCTGTATATTGAAGACATTTGGAAGAAACTAAGAGAGATAAGTTACATCTACCAGTAATAAATAATAAGGAAATACCAGGGTTGCTTTTTGCAGATGATTTAGTAATCAATCTATATCTAGTGGAGGATTGAGAAGAGCAATTGAAGTAGTGAATACTTTTTGTAAACAATTGGGATTGAAAATTAATGAAAAGAAATCAAGATCATGGTTTTTAAAAGAGGTTATAAGTTGAAAAATGGTAGTTAAATAGGAGAGAAATAGAAGTGGTAAGGAAAATGAATTATCTAGGGACAAGATTAAGCTCTAATGAAAGTTGGAATGAGCAGAAAAAAATAGCATGTTATAAGAGCATGTTTAAGAAAAATTCCTGATATAAGAGTGAATTGGCTAGAAAGAATGTACACAACCACAATAGAGGCTAAAATGTTATATGGGTCACAAATTAGAGGTGTAGTGGATGCATGGAAAGATGTTGGTAAAATAAATAGAAGTTTTTGTAAATTGACTTTAGATTTACCAACATCATCCCCAAATAGTAGCACAGCTAGAATTAGGTAGATATTCCACTAAGAAAAAAATAATTACAATTATGAAATATTTATTCAAAATTACCACATTAGAAGAGAGTGATATTATTAAAGAATGTTTTAGTATACAGGATAAATGTAAGTGGAAAGAATTATGGCATTTCAAAGTGCAGGAAATTTTACAAGAGATAGATTTATGAGCACTATAGATAAATAAGGAATACCAAAATAGAGGATTTTGGAAAAAATAAATCTAAGATTGGAAGATACTGAACAACAACAAATAATTAGTAATTTAGGTGAAAAGAGTTCATTGAGACTTAATAGGGGAATAAAAATAGTATGGGGTAGGGAAAAATATATAGAACAATGTGAAAAGGCAAGCAGAGAAGGATTTTCCTGTGCTTGAAATGGAGTTATGAATTTAAAAGGATTAGGATATGATAAAGGAATAGAAAATTGTTTAATGTATGGAGAAAACAATACAGACTTTCATTCTTTGTTATATTGTAATCAAACAAAGTTTTGGAGAGAAAAGGTTTGGAATAAAAAGTGGGAAAATTTAGATGGCAAATTTTAATTAGGAAGATTTTTAACTGTAAAAGGAGAGAAGGATATAAAAATGATAGGGAACTATTTAGGTAAACTTAGAGAAAAATGGATAAGAATGACAAAAAGGATGATGGAAGGAAATGTAGAAACAATGGCATTCAGTGAACAGCAGCCTAGATGGGAGGGACCTCTCCCAAAACTAGTCCTAAATTTTAAAAAGTAAGTGGAGTTAGTGTTGACAACTTGAACACATTAATGTAGGATATATTACCCCTCCATTGTCTACAGCTTCGTAAGAACAATTTTACTTAATGCAATTATGTGTTTAGCCTGAATTTTTACAGATTATTTTAATGCAATATTGTGAAAATGTTGCTCATTTTTATTAACAATCAGGTTTATTTTGATTATTAAGGAGGTGTGAAGCCATTCTAATACAAATTTTATTACTGTTTAGCTTTAATATAAATTTCTGAGTACCAAGGTACCATTACCTCAATAGCTTGTAACTTATACATTTTACATCTGTGACCCTAGGTTCCTTATCTCAAATTATTTGTCTAAGACCCTTCCACATATAATGAATCATTTTTGATGTTGTTTATAAACTCTATGTATGTTTACAATTTTGAACATTTACTGTGATGTAAGTCAGTTTCCAAAATGTTTAATATGTTTCTTGAAATAAAGTATAATCATCATTGATCTTCATGTCTTCAAATGATCCTGAAACATATGTATTGTTGTTTCTTCAAAACACACTCACTATTAGTGAGAGTGTTCTCTGCATATTGGCCTTAATATATACAAATTTACATCTAATTGATATTATTGTATGATTCAGTTGAACTATACACTCTTAATGTTTCATTTACTTGTCATAATGTATAGAACCGGTTCAACTGAATCATACAGTAATATCAATTATATGATTGGCTTCACTGTGCAAGTTCCAATTTACTTTTTAATTAAACTTACATTTATTGCAAGATAAGGTCCAATCAGAACTTTTCTAAGCTAGTTAAGGCAATGTTATTGGCAAATATTTTCTGTTCTGAAGGTCATTTCTAAACTTTGTAACATGTGATTTTATATATATATATATATGTTGTACTTCTTGGGACACATTAACACTCAGAGACTTTGAGAGAATTGGAAGTGTCAAATTGCCTTTTCTCAAATGTGCACTGAGAATAGTAAAAAATGGTGTGAACAAGAGTTATCTGCAAGATTGCCAAGAAATCTTTCTAGATAGAAGATCTAAGAATTCAAATTTTACTGCATTTATGGGGCATTGCATCAAACACCTGGAGAGAAGAGAAGCAAAGAGGAGTGAGAGAGAGAGACTTCTATGTTGCTGATGTCATGCTGGAAAGAAATTGGACTAAAGAAAACCAAAGGAGAGACATGTCATGACGTAATACTCCATGCATGGTTTTCCTCACAGAATATGCATGAGCAAGTCATATTTAACACCAGTGAGAGACAAGTGTGTGAATTGTATGGCTAAGTTGTAACAAATATTACTTAAACAGCATGTCCCAAATGATCATAGCACTAACTAAATGAAGTAAATTCTAAAATCTCAATATCCACTTCATTTCCTTTATTATATGCAGTACTTCCATTAAAATGTGTATTCTCTTCATGTCAATAAATTCTAGTTCTAAATGTAATATAAAATAATTTAAAAAATTGAACATGCTTGTAAGTTTATTTCATGTGTTTTCAGAAGCTGATTCAGAAAAAAAATTAAATGGCAACAATGAACTTTCAGCAGTTGCTCTGAATAGTGCCTGTTATTCATCAATCAAGAGTTCCATAATATTTCAGGTATTTTTCTAAGATTTGTCCTGTCACTTTTTAAAGAAATTAAATATTATTACTCATTATTAGGAAGGTGGTAAGTTATTATAAAAAAGCATTTTATTTCTCTTCTTCCTTAGCTGCTACTCTTCATCCTAGGGAGATTTGATATATTGCATTTCCCAGATATGTCCTCTTGAATTTGGAAAAATACCAAAATATCCTAAATTTATTGATTTATTTTTCAATTTTTTTAATTCAAACATGCTTTCTCCACATTGCGGGACAGTATACAAATATATTAAAAACTTTTCTTTAATGTTTACTCAGTGTACAAATATTAGGAATAACTTGAATATTTAATCATTGAAAGGTTTTCTACTGGTTAAGTAAACTTTTGAGTAATTTGAATGTAAAGGCTTTTACAAGAATGTGAAGAACAGAATCAATTTATTGAAAAAAATGTAAAACTTTTATCAGAAAAGTAAGTTTATAATGCAGAATGAGAATATAAACAGTAGTTTTTTATATAACTTGCTAAACAATCACATTAGATCTTACAATTATTCATTTTAGAAAAGATGACATTTAATTTAATAAAAAAAGAGTAGCATTATCTAATTAGAGAAAACAATTTTTTTCATTGATAATGGTGCTATATTTTTGGTGCAAAGTTCTATATTTTAGGCATCAAGAAGTTTCAAATTTCTAGTTTTCTGATCGCCCTACTTTCTCTTCTTACTCTTTGGTTTAGAACATGTTCCAAAAAATTTTATATCATTAAGCCAAGGTGATGGAACTCATATTTCTGGATCAGTGTGACTCGCACTAATGGGAACAAGGGTGTGTGTCCTCCCTTTAATTTTGAACCATAAATACCTATAAATAATTTCTATATAAATTGTCTGCTCAAAAAAAGATTTTAGAATTTCATAGATGCAAAGTGTGAATATTTCAGCTTCTGTATTATAGTATACAAGAGAGGCATATTGGTTTAAATGGCTTCTGCAAATGCAGATAATTTGGAGTGTGTTTTGTGTGAAGAGGCCAGGGCAAATTCCCCTTGTGTTAGGGCAGGTGGAATGCTTTGGTTTTAAAAGGAGTTGTTATGAAGCTGATGAGAGGGGTGTCTCAAGCTTCATGAAGGGAACACAGAATGTGTAGACTTTCCACACACATGCGCACTGACCTGTCCCCCTTATCATACCTGATGCAAGGGGAGTTTCCCTAAGTGATTTAATGTGAGTTTAATGTTATTACTTCTCATCAGTTGTTTGCTCTTTCATGCCAATAGCTTATGAGGAATCTAAACCATAAGAAACTCTTCCAATATAAAGGCCACTTAACTAACATAACATTACATTTTAAAAAGAACTAGCATTATCAGGATTAAGAGTAAACCTGAATGATTTGGTACATCTGCCTCTCACCGATTTGTTGAATTGAACATCTTAATATACTGTAAACAAAAAACAAACAAATAATAAAAGTGACATCGTGGACAATTATTTAAATGTACTGCTCTATCCTAAGTATTTATATTCATTGCTGACATTAATTTTTGTTTCTGAGTAAGAGTACATAGCAAAAATATTAACAAATACTTGAAATGCATGAGGGACTTAAGTGAAGGTGAATTATTTATTTTAGTAAATATGTAGTGAATATTTTATGTCAAATAAAACTTGCATACTGGTACATAAAATTACATTTATGAGGAAAGTGAAATTGTTTTTATTTATTTATTTATATTTTGCCTGGTAGAATATTTTTGCAGATCAGTGTGATAAATTCATGTTCATGGATTCTAAGCATTGTTATTTTTACAATTTCTGCCCCATCAACTAAAATGTGCAGAAGCTACCACTGTTCTTAGCGAATAATATATTTTGTTTTGTGAGTTTTAACATAAAATTTTCTGTTGTGTATTTGATTAAATGTCTAATTTATGGTGTTTACTTTAAGTATTCACAAGAGGTTTGAAAAGATAAATTCATAAATTAAATAGTTTAGAAAGAACACTCTTGTTACAAACTGCTTAGTCTGTGCAGTCTTAATCTTACCATTGTATTCTTATTCCATGCAAAACTTCTTTTTACTCCTTAGAAAGTAGTAAAAATCAATTGTGGATTGAAGTATTTGTGGATGTAATATATGAATATTGATCTTAAAATCTGACGAATGCTATTAGTTAACACGTATTAAGGTTAAGAAAGTGAAGTACTGCTTCAGTAATAACCCATTGACATTGTAATAATCTATTTATTAAATAATATTTTATGCTTACTTTAAAATTTCTTTTACAACTAAATATTTAAACAGTGTAAACCATTCATATTGGGAGAAATCTGTTCATTTTAAATGGAAGTCCAAACTCCTAAGAAGTATATTAAATTAACAATCTAATCAGTGATTTCACACATTTTTCATGCCAAATGACTGCTTTGCAGTTGCAAAAAGTGTATCACAGTACAGGTACACATTTTAGTTATCAAGATCTTGATTACTTTATCATGTATATAAGTAAATGGGTATTAAGATTTTTAGCAGCATATGTTATAAAATTGCTCTTATCCAAATCCTTTTCAACTCATTCTTTCTTATAAAAAATGTGAAATTAATAATATTGGAAAGTCAACATAAGGATTATCAAGCTTTGTTCAAACGACTGTAAAATTTAATATACTTTTCAGCCTAATATATTTGCCTAATTGACTTTGTCATCAGCAGGTTCCACATGGGCTTGCATAACTTTCAAGATCCCTAAAACATGCTAAACACCAGTTTTCAAAATAAAGTATCTACTCCTCAAGGATGGTAAACAGAAATGAACAGTGCAGTGTTTTCTGTGCAATGCTAGAATACTCTGATGAGATTTATTCAGATATTTTATCATCTGTTGATGCTTTTCTGTCAATATTATAATATTTCAAATTTGTTTCCCTTCTAAATATATTCAGATAATTATTTGTTCTAACTGATGTTTTACATTTTTAACATTCTTTAGGCTAAGAAATAATATATCAACATGAGTGGTCAAGATCATTAATTCAAGGACTAATTCATGAATGCAAGATATAGTTTAACATTTGTTTTGACTTATTATATTATCATGTATATGATTCAATCAGTACAATAAAACAAAATTGTATTTCTCCAAATAAGTGAAATATGAATACATTTTATAGGCTCAAAGAAAAAGCGTCAATCAGAAAAGATTTAATCAATGGTACAACAGTAAACATAAAGTATTTTCAGCTTGTTATTTAGAAAGACATTTAAGAGTAAAGTTATTTAAAATGATATTTGGTTGGATTTTTGACACTGAAACTTCACTAACTTTTTTATTTTCTGGACATGTTTAAAATGTAACTACATTCATCCACCTACTTTCTCCAAATGCTGTTTCCTCATTGTCTTCTCTCCCTTTTGTTGTTTGCATAATGAACTTTCTGATGAAGACATCTTCTGATTGCATTTAAACCTTCCTTACCTGTTTGTTTTTGCACATAAAATATTTTCCCATACAAGTTCTTCATGGTTTCTTGCTGCTTTTGGTAATTTTGTTTCTGTATCTATTAGGACATGGCTTTTTCACCAAAAGTGCATGGCTAATTTACTTCTAAACTTAGATATTCATTTTTTTACACTAAACTCCACTTACTTACATAAAAGTAAGACACGTTTCCAGAGAATCTCTCCCAAAATGCATCTTACTTTTATGTAAGTGGAGTTTAGTGTAAAAAAATGAATACCTAAGTTTAGGATATATTACCACTCCATTGTGGTAATATATCCTAAAGCTGTGGTAACAGCTTCGTAAGTACAATATTTAATTTACTTCTATTAGCTTGCTTTTGATTTTCACATTTTGACAATTATAATTATTCATTTATGCAATTTTTAAGAGGCAATCACTCAAATTTCACTAATTCTGTTTCAGTTACTTGGACATGTTTCAAAGTCCATTGCTCTTATCATCTGCATGGCTCCACTGTCAGCTTCCTAGTATTCAGAAGTCACTTTGTACATTTTACTAATTTGTAGATGAGGTTATTGTTATTTGGAAGATAAAATTAACTAAATTTTCTTTATACACATAAATAACTAGGTATAAGGTGATACTAAATGATTACTTTGTGGTTTATTGGCAAACTCAATGAATTCCAAAATGAACCACAACTCTTTAAAGCTCTTCAGAAACCCATAGAATTAACAGTATGGGAGAATAAACAAAAACAAAGAAAATTGCATTAATTTTGATCTTCCAAATAACAGCCTCATCATCAAATTTGTACAATTTACAGAACAAAATCTGAATACCATGCAGGGAATATGACAGTGAAACCATGCTAAAGAGGGAAACAGCCTTTGAAATATGTTCAAGTAAGAGAAAAAAATTAGTGGAATTTGATCGTGTTCCTCTTTTAAAAAATTGCTTAATTATGATATATTTTTTTGTGAAAAATCCACAATTTAAAACTATAACTTTTAAATTTAATGTATTATTAAACAAAAAATATTTTTAAAAGTATAGGTAAGTATTTCTACATGCCTAAGTTTCTTTGAAGTTCAGTACCCCTTTAAGTTCATGTGACAGAACAGAATCATTAGTTCAATTCTGATAAAGATGGAGAGCAGGATTTGATAATATATTTTTGTAATTTTATACTTATAATAAGAAACTTATGTCACAATATTAACTATGAAAAATTGAGAAAATAATTTTAAAATGTCAATGTTGTCATTGAAATTAAAATTTTAAAATATTTTTCTGTATGTTATAATATTTATAATATAATATTTAAATAAAATATATTATTCAGTGTAAGTTGTGTTATAACTGTTTTATCTTGCTCATCAGTAGATGATTTATTGATAAATTCACACATTTTAAAAGAATTGTTAACATAATGTTATTTTATTACCTGTAAAGATTTTGGTGCTCTTAATTTTTAAAAAAAACAAGTTACTGATTATTCAGAAAAAAAGAATATCAGATATAAATAAAAAATTTGGGAAAATATTAAAGTTGTTAATTAGACTAATTTAAAAAGCTGAAAATTCTGGAAATAAAACACCTTCAACAATTTAATGTTATAACGTTAGCCAAGATAATTATAAAATACAGAAAGTAAGCAAACTATTTATTTGTCTCCTCCTTGGCATGTATTCAAAAGCCTATAAATTTGTCAAATTGTTAGGTTAGTTATGAATCAAGTACTGGATGATCTATCATCTGGTTTTAGTAAATTTAAATGGGCCCTGTTCATTTTGGCTACATTTTATTATCTTTGCACTCATGTTTATAAACATAAAGTGTTTTATAGTGCTCTCAATCTAAGCAGAAATCTTTTTAATTCACTACTTAATCATTGAGTTAAAATATCATTGTGTTCATATAATATTACAATGAGTAATATGGTTTAAACTTATAATTCTAATTACTAATCATTGTTTTTATTGCATTCTGTAAATAGGAAGACAACAGAAAGCATTTAGAAAGGACCAAAGAATTAAGTATAAAGTATGAAGAGCAATGCAATGTTCCATCATATTTAAAACAACAGAAAATTACACAGTTGCTGAAAGATATTAAAACAAAGAAACAGCTAGCAATGAAAGTAAACAGCAAAAGAGATTCACAAGCCTATGTAAAGGATAAAAACAATGAAACAGCCACTGTTCAGATGAATGAAGAAACTAAGAATAAACAGCAGCAACCAAAGGTAATAAACTATTTGAAGAAAATATATTTAATCTAACATAAAAAGTACTTCAAAAGACGTGCTTGACTACATATAGAAATATCTTTCTGCCAAGATGTGCAATAAATTGCTTTGCATTTCATATATTTTTTTCTATCTTAGAATTAATTTAAAAATCCAGAAAATAGAAACCTAAGAAAATGGTAGTTTGAGATAACAGGTAACTGGAAACCTTAGATACACAGTGCAGCTATTCTCAGATATACTTTTTGCCAATGGCTCTTATCTGGAAAAAAAAAATGTACTGAGACTCATCCTGAAATTGTTATTACAGCAACAGCCACACTTTTATCATGTCTTCTGACATGCCCTAGTCTTCCCTAGGATGCTTTTTGCTTTTGGTTTCAACTGCAGAATGATGATTTCAGAGCAGCAAGGACATATTTACTAGATTAATGGATATCATTGTATGATTCAAAGTAATATTTACTAGAGTTTAATTTATTAAAAGGAAGTTCTACCATTGTGATCAAAGCAGAAGTTATCCTTACAAGCAGAGAAGACATAGACAAATTCCTATAAGATTCATCTGAGAGAATATTCTTTCACATTCTCTGGAAGATGTTGAAATTTTTTGAAAGGTACTTTAGAGAAAGTAGGTATCCAATACTTTATTTTCTTAAAGTTATTAATGGAAACCTGAATGGCTTCTCTATTAAAAAAATTTTTCATGTAAATTTTTAATTGCATTTTACCAAATATTGGTTCTTTCTAGGACTTTCTGGCCAATACTTGGAATCTAAAATCTTGACACATTCGGCAAAGCAGCATTACCCCCTTCAAGCAGATGCTTTCTAACAGCTTTTTAAAGAATGTTATAGAAAGAAAATGAACTTGTTGCTGGATTGTGTCTTTCATTTGTGGGACTTTGAACTTCATATTCTTCTGACTTTGAAGAGAAATAATGTACATCATACCTGGATTTTCAATTATCCATATTTTCTGTCTGCTTTGTAAAAGTTAATAATTCTCACTTGTAAATCCAAACTTAGTTCACTAAGTTCTTGGAGAGTATCGCACAAATCAAGAACAAATTGCGAATGACATTACTTTTCACAAAAGGTTTTATTAACAGTAATCTATTCGCTTCATCTGCTTTCTTTCTTTACTTTTTTCTTTCTATTTTTTGTCTCCTGAAAGTAATGGACAAGGACTTCATAATCTTGCCACTGTGGGAACAGCAAAAGTTATATGTAACCCAATGAGTGCTTAAAATTCTGCCAGTTTTAAGAAGTTGACGTTTTAGAATATCTGTACTTTATTATAGTTCTTTAGCTTTCTCAAGGTCAGTCCTGATGGTCTAATGGTAACCATTCTTGCCTCGCAGGCCCAAGGTAGAAGTACAAACCCAGCCAGGGTAAATGAATTCTTTTAGGACATTGAATTCCTAAGTATGGCTTCCTTTGGAAGGGAAATAAAGCTGTTCTCCCATCTCATGGTACATAGTCCTTGAGCTGAATTTAAGTACCGAAATATCCTCATCCAACACCAATGCAGGCTTTTATTTCAATTTCTCAGAGAAAGTTTCGCACATTAGTATTGTGATTTTCTCATCCATCATCCATTTTTCCTTACCGCTTAAGTGTAGACCTGTGTGCTTATATGCAAATACTCAGTTAATTTAGAGAGAAGCATAATATAAACACACTTGATTATAAGGATTAATGTTCTTTTGACAAAATGCATAATTTGGAATATTAATGGTCCACTTTGAGAAAGTTGTTCATATCTAGGATACAGAGAGTGAGAGCATAAATATATAAAAGCCAAACTTAAGTCTTATTAAAAGCCCTGAGTGCAACACTGTTCATTTTCAAGGTAAAGTAAACAACAACAACAACAACAACAACAACAACAATAATAATAATAATAATAATAATAATAATAATAATATGTTATTGCTGTCAATAGACTCATGTACTCAAGTTGTCAAAATTTAAGATCACTAGATTAAATAATTCATATACAATTGTAAAGTATTGCATAAGAATAGCAAAAGTTTAACAGAATCAGTAGATTTACAGTAACTTATTCTTAGATCATTTTAATACACATTTACAACAATAAAGGAAAATTACACATTTTTTCTGCAATTATCTACCATTCATCCACCTTGTATAGGCATTTCTCAGTCAAGAATACCTTTAAATATCTCTTAAATTTTATCCTGTTTTTTATTTTTAGAGTCTCTGGTAGTTTGTTGTGCAAAAAAATTACACCTTTGATAAAAGATCACGTTCTGATGCTTTTTTGTTTATGGTGACTTAATATAAATTAGCTTTTCCTGTGTGTCATAGGTGTGGTATTGGTTATTAGTGTTAGCGTGCTTATTGCTATATACAATTAATAGCATTAGTCTATATACCCATAGAGAGATCATAATTAACAATTATTTTTCCTAAAGACTTTTATACAACAAATTCTTTTGTTAAATTTGTAAATAATTCTTGTATATTGCTTTTGTAAAATTAACAAGCTCTTTAGGTTACCAATAGCTGTGCTACACCAGTGTTCTATGCCATACTGTAAATGAAGATAAATTATGCCATAATATGCCATTTTTATTCGAGTAGTATCCAGATTTTTTTAGAGTACCCTTAACAGATATAATTCAATGCTTATTTTCTTGCATATGTTATCTACATGGTAGTTATATGTCAGATTCCTATTCAAGGTGTAATCCCAAGAAATTAACACAATGAGTTGCTTCTATCGCTTTTCCATGTAACACTATTTCAGAATTATTACTCTTATTGTTGTAATGCTGGAAGTTTAGAATTGTTGTCTTGTTTAGATTTATTTTTAGATTGTTATTTATGTGCAATAGAGCTGTGTCTCTGAGTATATCTGCAGAAGTATGAGAGATGCCAAGCAACTTGAAAGGCTCTAAATTCTCTTACTATTGAGTTGAAGCCTATTTTGGACTGACTACAAATTCTCAATCAACAAACAAAATACAGGGTTACATTGTAGGGATGCCAGGATATGAAGATATTGTATATGATGACATTTCAGACTATCTTACCAAGGCAAGACCTTGTTGCATCTTTTATGGCGTTCCAGATTTCATATGAAGGAAAAGATAAGATACATGAAATCTTATATAAGCTTACTTAGCCAATTCCGAAGCTCAACCATGCTAAAGACCTTTTAACTGTTTGGGCTAAAAGAACTAAAGAACTTCCACAGAAAGTAAAAGGATTATACTTGATCTCTTTACCAGATATGATTGCTTTAAAAGATATCTATTAGATAGGAAAGGCTGATATGCCTCTCTGTCAATTCTGTAACAAAACAGAACCACAAAATAACAATAATAATAAAAAAAGTAGTATTAACTTGAACTGAGACATACAGATTTATAATATTCACAATAGATTCATAATATTCAAAATAGATTTATTAAGATTAGGTAATGATAATTTTGAAAGTTTGACTGGTGTGCATTTAAGAATAGCACAACTATAACAAAAGTGAATGATGGTGAATGTTTAGTAGCAGATTACACAGTACTGAGTCATTATGTGAATAATATTTTTTCTTTATCAGGAACATGTGAAAGAAAACTCATCTGATGTTGTTACTAATGCTGTTATGATTGATACCAACAAGCAACATTCTCAGATGCAAACTATTGCAGTGCAAACACATTTTCCCAGACTCTGGTCTCAACATTTTTCATTTGAACTTCGACGTGCTTATCCTCTTACTTCTTACTCTGTAGCTGAGATGGAGGTATGTGAAATTTAAGAATGTATATCATCACTTGCTTGTACAATAATAGAAAGATCTGCTGCTACTACATATCTATCATAGCAAAATCTTTATGTTGTGCAAGGAAGACTTGGTTGTGATTTCATATGGGGGGAAAACAGTTAAAATTTTAAATAAGTATAAAAGCCTTTGCAAAGCTTACAAAATAACATATGAATATTGGTCATTCTATGTCAAATCATCTCAAGGCCATCAACGGGCTCAACTTTTTTCATAATCTTAAGTTTTGTAGTACCTGTCTAAATAACTAAATCTATAAAGTTTCACATTTCATGTGGTCATGTCCCTTTCAATTTCAACATGTCAAACAAGAAAAATTGAGTTAATTTAAGCACACAACTTTGTTTGTAATTATATATCTTAACAGTGCCTTCAGGTAGCTTTACAATAATTTGGTTATAAATTATAAATATGTGTATGTTTTTGATGTTTATACTGATTTTGCAAATATTTATTTACTTTCAAAAACATAGTAAAATAATTTTTTATATATTTGCAATAAAAATTCAGACCTCAAATTTTGATGAAAAAAGATGGTATATTACATCTGAATTAGTAATATAATGAATTTATAAGTTTCAACTTGGAACAATTATGGATTACGGAGATAAATATTATTATGTCCCAGCAAAGTTAACCATAGCTCCCAATAAGTAACCTCACACCCATTGTTTTTTCACTGATATTTTATTATTCTCTCATATAATGCTATACAATAACATACTGAACATAAATAGAATTTTATCAAATAAGTTGATAATATGAAGTTTGTTAAACCTGAAGTTCTTTATCAATAAATGCATACATACTCTTTATCATTGAGATGAAATCTGATCATCTTTCCTGACAGGATGCTGAGATGTTTCAGTTACATTTGAAAACTGCTTGACAAGTATAATGATCCTTGTAAACGGCAGGGCTATATGAAACATGTATATTCTAAACACTGCGATAGTGACCGCCCGTAGTCTGAGGTTCGATTCTCGCCAGGGCCGTCTCCCTGATAGGTATTTTCCAGGTTTCTGAAAGAAAAGATCGTTTCCAATGCATCCTTTCTGCTCCACTGCCTGTGATGCCTGAGCAGTAAAACAGGCGGCAAACACTATTAAAAACTGCGATAACTTTTGCAAATCGAGGAGAAAACATTTTTGCCTCTTCATCAGTGTTAATGTTTGAGAAATGATTCTCTGTCCAGTTTTGCAATTTTCTTGGCGTGGTTATTTCCTTATTGGATGTTCTCTGCAAACAAACCTCACGAGCCTCAAGCCTCTTAAGTGTCCTATATACCGTTTATGCGCTTTTGCCATGTGATGTACCAAAATAATATCACTCTGCGGGAAATCTAAAATCTTCATGTATGTGAGGTTTAGGAAATGCTTTCTGTTTTAATACTGTGTAGAGGATCATCGGAGAAATACTCTTACATATATGTTTTGGCAAATTACAAATGTTTCTTTTAATAAAATCCGTCAGATATTTTTGAAAAGGACGAACAGCTGTCCTGTTATGTTTCAGGGAGTCGAGAAATTATTGCCAGATTTTTAAAAGAGACTGTGTTGCATATGCTTCTTTGTATATTACGAAAGGATAAGTGGTTGCCTGAACATTGTTTCAGTGATATGCCTGAATTTTATCTTGGATTACAAAGAATAGTTTTTAGTGAAGTTGCATAACACAACAAGCTAACATGGTTGTTGAGATGATTTTTACATAGGAACATACTTGTTCAAATGATATGAACCAGGGAATCAACAAGTTTCTCCAAGAAGAAATCGAGAAATTCTTTATGGGTTTCACTATGGTCTTAAGCGTCGACCAGTTTGTCGTCAACCCTACTTGTAGGTCGCTGATCCAACGAAGTTCTTTGAATATTTCTCTATACTTTCTCTTATTTCTAATGGTCCAAAACATTCTTTACACCTGCTGAAGAAACAATTGATTTGAGGGGGATTGCAGGCCATATGCTGTTGAAAGGTAAAAAGAAGAAGAGTCTAGAAATTCGTATAGACCCGAGACTTTAGTTGCTACCAGGATGACTTTGACATTCTTATGTGTTTCACTAGCTCCAGCTAGAATGCAGTTACTTGGCCTAAGAATTGCCACTTTGGAGAATTCAAGATCAGAATCTCTAAACGCCGCATACAGTTCATTTAAGATTTCCCAAAATTGATGTCTTCTGCTCATGGACTTTTCTCCCTGATTCTTAAACTGTGACGCATTCTTTCTTGTCAGGCTCTCTCATCAGAGCAATAGAATTCTTTAACCTCACCGGCAACTGACATGGATAAGGGTTTTCCTGAGTTCAAATTTGGTGAAGACAAACTTTCTTTTTCCTTTGCCAGTACTCCGGTTTTCCGAATCATTATGCTCCGCATTTTAGGCAGTAATGTCACGATGGATTTTTTTTCGACTTTCCCCAAATTAAAGAAAAAAAAATCCTGAAGCTGGGTCAAAATTCCAGAGGTAGAACTTGATTAATGCATTGGCCCCTGAACGTCATCAATATCAAAGACTCTTTTCCAATTTTTATTTCTTATATTTCTTTTTTTTTTTTTTTTTGCAGCCTTTTTTGTTAATAGGGGACACACCCAAATCAACAAGAAACTAGTATATCACGCACTTACATTTGCAGTAGAATCGACCTATTCTAAGTCATCGCTAGAGTTATTCTCGATAGCATCACACTTTTAGTAGCACATATTGCATTTTCACTGCTTTACGGCACTTATCAGTGACATTACACACTTTTTTCCTTTTTAAAATTATGAAATACACTGTAGATCCCACAGAATAACATGTTTTAACATTTTCCTATAATTATAATATCCTTATTTCCCGAAGGGATTGCAGTAAGCATAAGCTTAAAACGTGGCTGTATTGTATCACACAAAGCGGAACACAAAGACATTGTCCTGAAAGTGTTGGTATATTCAGGACTCGCAGTCACGATAGCCTACCAGCTCTGCACGGTGACCAGACAAGTGTCCGCATGCGTGTGACATGTTTGGTGCAAGATGGATTTAAGTTCGCCATACGAATAATTTGATTTACATTATTTTACTACGGTTTCCAAAGCCATTCCGAAAATAAAAGTTGTTAGAAGGGAAAAATACATTTAAAAGTCTTTAAAACATTTTTTCCACAAAAAATTAATGGCCTGCATTTTTAGCCATTCAAGGTCGAAAAGTGCATCAAAATAAATATTAATTTATTATTATACATTTTATTTTATTTGTTTTATTTAAAGTAAGTTCTCTCAATTTTAGAATACCCCCAAATAAAGGTTCTAGCCCCAACTAGAAGCAAATGTATGAATTGTTGATCTAGTATGGAATGTTTTTTACATTTTTTATATTGTTGGTAAACTTGCTGTATGAATATTGTGTATTACTGAAAGCTACACTGTTACATATGTAAATTGCTTAACGTTTCTTACCATCTTACTAAATTTCATGAAAATTTGAGATGATCATCGAAAAGCCCATTTTTTTTGTGTTGATTAGATATGGAATGACCCATTTACAACATTTTTGGAGGCAGAGGTAGAAATGATGTATTCTCTGAATAAAATGGAACATTTAACACATGGTAATCATCACACAGATTTTGCATTTAGTGCATTGGTATAGGTATGAACCTGTGGGGCAAGTGAGATGAACTGTTTGTATTTATACCTATATAATATGTATTTTGTGTTGCAGCTTGCAAGCAGGAATAACTTAGACATATTAGATGATGTTCAAGAAGCATATGTAAGAAAATACCAGCAGCAAAATGATTTGGAGCGGGAGGCATATGATCTATGTTATGATGTAACTTATCACATTAACAATAGTCCCTTAATAATCACCCATTCTGAAGAGGAAGCAGGACCTTTACAGCTTGAAGAAGAAGAGGAAGAAAAAGAAGAAGAAGAGGAGATATTAGATTCTTTTGAAGAGGCAAAATCTCCTACAAGTGAAAAGGAAGTTGAAAAAAGTTTAAGTCAGATTTTCTCCAAATATGAGGTAAGCATTTTAATAGTAGTTATTGCTTTGGCATAGATCTTCATTTTAAAATGATTTTCAGAAGTTTTCCTCTTTGTCTTCACTGCTGCCGCCAAATCATATCCACTGTCATGCAAGCAGTTGCAACATGCGGAAAAACCAACAGTGAGTCAAACTTTAACAACTACATAGACGCATTCCCAAGGCCTTTCCGCCCAACAAGATGTAAATCTCTAGCTTCGGTCTCGAATAACGACTCTAAGCTGTTAGAATTCCTTTCTGGTTTTTCACAAGTTACGCAAAATCTGAATTTCTAAAACAACTTGAAAAATCTGACACATTCATTTTGTTGAACATTGTATGTGAGCAGCCTTTTAAAACATTTGGAAAGAGGAAACAGCGCAACTTAGAACAAATGACTGCAATTTGTAGCGGAATAATGGGTGACGCAGCCGTAGACGTTGGATGCCAAATTTGTGTGTCGTCGATATTGACGTCGTTCCTAACTAACCATCACATACTTAGTTCAGGGTTTGATGTTATAGCTGCAGTTTTCAGATTGATACTTCTGGGGTGATAGGGGTGTGATGGGTGTAGTATAACAAAACTACAATGTATAGAAATCTTTGGAGTTTATTAATGTTTTGTTATTACCACACAACAGTACACTTTTCTGATTAAGATATACTCCGAGAATATTATTAGATGCAGACTGAATACGAGACAGACGTGTTATAATTTATGTTTCTCTCCCGAAAACTGTGCCTTTTGTCCTGTTGTAACTAATTTACTATTTTCCTTATATGGATATAAATTCAAACTCGTAACTCCTATTATTTGCCACAAATAATAATTTCGTAATTTCTTCCCCGAAATATTAATCGCCTCTTATCTTTACATAATGTTAAAATGTAGTTTCCCTTTACGGAGTACGAACCACGATTTTTGCTAATGGAATTGAAAACACATTTTCTCTTCGCGGAATCCAATGTATAACTAACGACATTTTGAGATATAAAGTGTCACTTATTACAATAGGATTGTAATAATATTGTTTATTACAATGAATTGTTTTCAACATGCGTATACTAAGCCAATGAAATTCGTTCATTTGTATTTAGCCGCAATAAAGCCGTCTGTCTCGTGTTTCATTCTTGGTACACATTGTTAATGTTGCTACGCTTGCCATTGGTTGATTCACTTAGTATTACAATTTTCTTATCTGTAGTTTAATTTTTTCGTATTATTGGCTATGTGTGTGTTCCTTTGGATTGTTACATTTTTGTTATTGTCATAAAGGGCAACAAACAAACATTAAGACATACATTGTAATACCCTTATCTGATATATGATATATATATATATATATATATATATATATACAAATGGGCGTGCTAGATTTATACGATTTAAAACGTATTGCCAACGAATATTTGTTATTTGAGTTGAAAATTAAAGCCCTTACCTAACATAAAAACATGTGAAAATGTACTTATTAAATTTATACGATTAAAAGCATAATATCAATGAATATTGGAGCTTTAAATCGAATATTATAGCCTTTATCTTACGTAATAGCATACGCAAATGAACTTCTTAAATTGATATAACTAAATATTACCATTAAATGTTTGTGGCTTTATATTGATCATTATATGCTTTACCTAATATAAAACATATGCAAATTGAAATTATTAAATTAATATGATTAATAACAGATTATCAATGAATGCTTTGAGTTTCAAATCAAATAATATAGCCTTTACCTTATGTAACAACATCGTAAATAGATTTCTTAAATTAATATAGCTGAATAGCTGTTACCATTAAATGCTTGTGGCCTTATATTAAGAATTATATCATTTACTTAATGTACAAGCATGTGAAAATGAAGTTATTAAAATAATATAATTAAACAACTGCTATCGATGAGTGTTTATGGTTCTAAATCGGATATTTTCCGTTTTAAATTGAAACTTACTATGGATAATTGATAATTTGAAAGAAACAACACGGAGTGTAAGGGATGCATTTCGCTGGAATAGTATTCAGAGTGAATGTAAGAATTGGAAGGGGATGAAACTTGGATACAAGGGAAACGAAGTCACCGCCAAAGTATTGTGATGATGGTAACAACTCCACTGTAAAGGCATCTTCAAGGAAATCGTTGATATTGTCCTCACTGGCTCAACTCCAGATTTAACTCTGGCTGTCAGAAACTACTGCAAGATACAAAGGAGTTGCCAATCAATGCAAATGTGTAGCCCTACATCATCTGTATAACTGCTTTAGACAGGCACAGACTGAGAGTGATACAGATAAGCTTCGTGTTGTTATCCAAAGTAGAAGTTTGCAGGTTAAATTCACACACACGCGCGCGAAACATGTTAAAACTCAAATTTGATAGAGCACTTGAATAAAGTAAAAATAAGTAATAATATGCACTAAATTCTATTCCAATACGAACTTGCACCATAAAACTTTTATTTTCACATTAATAAAACTGAAAATTGTTTAAGGAGTACAATGATGCAAAAAAGTTCCACCCTCTTTGCAATCATTAACTGTCACCACGAAGAAGCAGACAGGATGTATTTAAATAATATAAGAAATGTGCTCTAAATGAAACCCTTTGAGGTTCTTGGGGGGGGGGAGAGAATGTTTTTGAAATTATAACTGTAATTAAATAAGAACAAGAAGTATAAAATGGAAACAACAAAATGCTTACACAGTTGTTTTATATTAGAGTTGATTTTTAGCGAAATCACTGAGCTTCATTGTCAAAGTCTATTGTTAACATCTCTTGTGCAATTGTGCAAAGCAGTTTGTTGGTTTTGTTAGGCAAAGCGACAATGAATGTTTTACACGTATGCGATGTGGTCTCTTAACTGTACTGTAGTGTGAACATCTTCGAGATGAATCCCTTTCTTGCATATCAAATACTTTGTCATGCCGCAATGTAGACAGTCTGAACTGCCTCGAAGTTACTGGTTTCTTATTACAATGTATGGCAAAGGCACTTGCAATAATGACATCCAGAAAGTGCCCAAAAATTCGATTTTGTTGAAACATCTCATCAGTATCATGATGTGGGTCAGCATAAAATGATATGGCGTCGGTGGAATTGCACCGCTAGGGGGCAACATTAATGTCAAAAAATATAAAGAAGATATCTTAGAGTTGACAATAGTTGACTATTTAGTAGTAACACTCAGCGATGTACCTCACCGCTAAGGTAAATCAGAAATATGGTCTTGTGTTGCTCTGCTGCCTTGATTGACAACAGGTCCGATCGCAACCCGATAGAAAGTTTGTGGAGAAGGCTTGTTGCGTCGGAATCCCGCAACAACAGAGAGGTGATAGAGGCTGCCATCCACTCGTGGTTTACAGTTATCTCCGATGTTTGATGAACTCAATGCCACGAACATTAACTCAAAACGATATCCAACAATATATTTAAAAAACTTGATGTAGTAACCCAATATGGGTGTGTACTAAAAGGTTTTCTTTTAACATCATTGTTCTGGTGAGTAATGAATCTGAAATTGAAATTTAGTTTAGTTAATTTCTCAAACACTGAACATTTACGGTTTTCCTGAAAATTTATATTCAGCTATTGAGTAAAATTTTTAACACCTTCCATTATATCAATACTTTGATGTAATATTAGACAAAAGCTTCAAAAGTGTCTTATTGTAATTATAAAAATGTTGAATATAAACAGAGTCATTTTCTTTCTTAATATCAACAGATTCTGGAACATAACATTCACAATGTGTCTATATCGATGCCACTTGCCAAAGACGCTAAAGAACAGAGTGAACCAAATGGAATGTCTGAAATATTGGAAATGTACATTAACCATAAAGGGAATATTGATAATGAAGAGGCAAAATTGGATAATAATGTTAAGTTGGATGTGCAGACACAGACTTAAGCGTTTATTAGCCTTGAAACTTAGTGAAATATATTTTCACAATGTTATTGTTGTTTTGTGTTATTTTCTAAAACTGAAAGCTTCATTTATTTGAGGTTTTGTATGTTTTCCTACTAATCAATAGATCTGTTTTAATACTACCAAGCTTGAAAGGAGCCATTCTCTGATTTAGACTTCCCTATGGGCACGTTGTTTATTTGGTTTATTTACGGACGCTCTTTAACATCTCAGATCATCAGCGTCCCATTCAACTCAGGTTTTGAAACGCCCGATAAATTTTGCTCAGAGGCCTCTTTTTTCGGACTTGAGGTTCTTTCACATGCCGTAAATCTACGACATGGAACCCACGGCTTTTCTTTCTTTCCGAAGGGAGCGATACTTAGGATTTTTACGCCCGAAAAAATTCATCGATCCTGGCCGGGATTAAACCTGCGATCTTGGGTTTAGAAGGCAAATATGGTTACCAATACACCACCAGGACCGACCCTATGGACATGTTACATTATTCTGATAATGATGAGATAGTGATGATAGAACTCAGCAAAGGGAACATGCCTTAACATGAAATCTAAACAATCTTATGCACTTCCAAAAACTACAGTGAAAGCAGTTTAAGAGTTAACTGTTCCTAAGTAAACAGCAGATAATTTGCTTTTTTAAAAATATTAATGAAATTAATCTGTTAGGAGCAAACCCTTTAATGTTTTGATTGTACTTTGCATGAAATTAAATTGTCTAGAAATTAAAAGTATATGATGATATTCAATTTAGGTATTTGCGTGCATAAATTCGAAATATACAATTAGATAAACATATAACTTAATTTATTTTGATCATGGTAGAAAAACCAATTATGAAACAATGTCATAGCCAACGTTAGGATGACACTATTTTCAATTTATTAAAACCGGGACGCCAATTCCGGAAAAAGAGAACATGACACTTAATTTATAATGGCATCACCGTTTTATAACCTCCCGTATAACTCGGATTAAAAAAAAAAAACACATAGCGTAAGTTTTGAATTACAATCCCAGGTCACGTGTCCTGCCTGCTATTGCAGGGTTTTGCGTCTCGGCAAAGTCGCTTCCCCTCCCCACACATTCTTGAACTTGCGAGATGTCATCATCCTCAAAGACTTGAGAACAACACCTTTTTATACGTAAATGTTATTATATGAATGAACTCGTTCCCTGGGCAATTGTCTGCTTCCAGAACTGCAACTCACGATCTTGTGAATAATTTTGGTTCACGTTCAGTGTAAAACAAGAAACACATGTAAATATGTATAGTTTTAGGAGAACGCCGATTAGACGAGGTTGGCGCAAATCTTGAAAGTTCGCCAACAAAATCACTGCCGCAATTAGCAAACAAGTTGGAGGTTCAGTATCTTCTGCACAGCAGCAATAACTGAAAAGTTACAAATGTACTGTCTACGATAGGGTGATCTCGTAGAACGTGTGCGTTATTGTGAGTAGTTTTGTCATCAGTGGCCAGTGCCCATTCCTCATGATACACGTTTACATGTTGGTCGGGCTAGCAAGTACGAAGGTAGGTCCATAAGGATTATCATCTTCACAAAACTCTTAACTGGCGCCACATCTTACCTGTTAAGTAAATAATTGCAGCTGCAACTTCCGCTGTGTTCAGTTGTTCACATAAAGGAGTATCCAAAACAAAGGATATGTTTTTAAGTGCAGTACTGTTCTGTAATAATTTTAATAACACACTAGATACAGTTGTGTGTCATTTGCACTGCGCAGTGGTGACTTTAAGTTGACTTGTTCATTCGTTAAGAACCAAACTTGAGAAGACTAACTGAAAGACTAGGACGTAGCGCTTAGGGTTGAATGATGAACTAACCCACAGTTATTTCATCGCACTAAACAAAGGAATTTCTCATGACAGACGTGTACAGACACTTTAAAACTAAAGCATGACACACTTAAAGTGAGTGCGTACTTGTGTAAAGTCAGTGCCAAAGAAATGTATGAAAGTGGGTCCATAAGTATCCGGCCTTCCCCTTTTTTTTGTTATGATAAAGGCAAAAACTACATTTCACTTTTCAATATAGTTACCCTTTATTGCAATATACTTCTCACATATTTGAATTAACATTTCAATCCCTCCCCAAAAATAGTCAGAAGTTTTGTCTGCAAAATGGGCAAAACAGCACCCATCACTTCTTCGTCATACTTAAATTTCCTTCCTCGAAGGTCCTTCTTGAGTTTTGAGACGAGGGAATAGTCACTGGGAGCTAGACATGGGAAGTACGGTGAATGGTTCATCTCCTTCGAACCACATTTCTTCACAGCTTCCTTTGCAACAAGAGCTGTGTCCACAGGCGCGTTGTCGTGAAGAAGGCGCACACCGCCACTCAGCTTTCCTCGCCTTTTCTCTTTAATGCAAGCACGCAGTCTGTGCAGTAGGCCAGCACAGTACTCCCCATTTACTGTGCTATTCCTCTCCTTGAAGTCAATGAAGAGTATTCCTTCACAGACCCAAAAGATTGTGGCCATGATCATTTTGGTTGACTGAGTGACCTTGGCCTTTAGAGACGGTTCTTCGCCAGGTTTATGCCTGCCACTCCATTGATTCTCTTTTGGACAAGGGATCATAGTAGAGGACCATAGTTTCATCTCTGTAACAATGATATACAGAAATTCTCTCTCGTTGCCATGGAGAAATCCAAAAATGCCTGACAATAAATGACTCGTAGCTGCTTTTGGACTGAGGAAAGAAGTCTAGGCACCATCTTGCACTAGCCTTATTCATGTTTAAATGACCATGAATAATTCGAAGGACTGTTGTTTTAAAAAGGCCCAATCTTGCTGCTATTTCTGTAACTTTGAACTGCCGGTCTTCCATAATTTCTCCTTCTACAAGAGCGAGCGATGTTTTCAGGAGTGAGCACCTCCAAGGGCCGACCAGCATGCTCTTCGCCTTCAATGCTTTCTCAACTTATTCGAATAAGTTTGGCCCCATATTTTACGGTAGAATATGAGGGGGGTGCTTGAACGGTGGTTCAATCGCTGTTTAATTTCATTTAGAGTAAGTCCTTCTTTTGTGAAGAACTTAATAACAACTCGATACTCCATTTTGAACATATCACAATCTGCTACACATAGCCTCCTTTATGCAACTATGTGTGAACAACTGAATACAGTGGAGCGCAAGTTACAGTTGCAATTATTTACTTAACAGATAAGATATGACACCAGATATGGCTTTTATGAAGGCGATAATCCATATCGGATGTTAGTTCTTGTAAAAAAGAGTAGAAAGTAACAGTTATGTTGCAGAAAATGTGTAAACTAAATTTTAAGCACATTTCATAGAAAAAAAAATATTTCGTGAGAATTCGCAAACATGTAGAAGAAATTAAACGTTAGGGATAACAAATTAGACATGCGGATATTAACACGTAAGATTTAAACCCAGCGATATGGAAGCTTTGTGCAAAAATATTGTTACCCTTTCTTTATTTCTGAGGTACCTTTCAGGGACACGAGTCTGTAACGCATCAATAAGAGTTAAATTAAACGCACCATAAAAATTCTTACAGTGAGACAGGGCATGTTGGACATCCGATAAGAGAGATTTGTTTTTAACAGAACGAAACAGCATTATTGCTGGCACAGTCCCTCTATAAACACCACAGCTGATTTCTTGCGCTGTGGAGCGTTCTATCTCTGTGTATAAAAACATATTGTAGTTAGAAGACTGTTTGACCACAGAACTTTTGGAAAATTATAATATAATTAATTGTGCATCCCCTCCAAAGTAACTAAAAGCTTAAATGGGGAACACTTGCATTTCAGTATTTTTGCATTCATTCCGGTGTTCTAAAATTAACTGCGATTTAATATTTGAAGTAGAAGTGAATTGATTAACATAATTTCAACTTGACTAGCTGTAACATTGTATTTTATAGCAAAGGAAATGAAATATTTAATTTTTATATAATTGTTTTAATGTATATTTATGTACACATTTAACTACGTTTGGATACATATTTATGTTCCTGTTTCTCAGATTGTTATTCAGAAAATCCGGGCTCTAGTGATAGCATAGCCTCAATATGAAAAGAAAAATGATAGATGATAGTTGTTGGGATAAACTCATCTTTGAGGAAGCCAGTTTAAATGGAACAGTCCTATTAAATCGGACAAACATGTATATTTTGTATGATAATCTTAGTGGGGTGTCAGCGTTTTGGTTTCCTCACATGACATGGAGATTAAATGAAAACGGGTAACCACTGCCCTACCCAGTTTAAAGTTATAGCTTCAAACACGTGAAGCAGCTAGCAATGGCAAAAACAATCTGCTTTTTCGCATTGATTTTCCCTTTGAAAATATTCAGACGAGAGACTTAGTGAATGTCCATCTGATAGTTGGGAGCTACTGCGTTTCTCTGGCAGAATATCGAACGAAAAAAGTTGAAGGTCCTATTTAATTATCCACTTTCCAAGGACAGGCCGGTTTTGTTACTTTCGGGAATTATGAAACGATGATAATGGTAATGTGATATAAACAGCCAAGGACAGCGATGTTATTCTTAGTTTTTCTCCACTTTTTACTACTGGCTTAGCCATTCGACGTATGTCCCATTTAAAGTGACCTACACTAGAGCATGTCTAGATGTGCAAAGAGACACTCAAATTTAACCCGGTGCAATTAATTAACTCAGATCAAGTTTTAATCCTTTTTAATTAATTAAATATTATGCTAGCGTATTTCCATAATTTAACATTTTATGATACATTTATATAGAATGATGCAGATTGTTCAAGAATCAGAAATCTCTGCTGTAAAGATGAAAACTTTCACGTAACACAAGCGCCTTCCTGGTGCTACGAGCAAGGTCATTTATTCAATAACTAGGGAACCTTTCTTTTCATCTCCGTAAAATAAGTCCTTGAAAAAGACTGTGGTGAATAGCTTTCATCTTGGGCAACCGTCCCCTAAAATTTTCGTTCCCTTAAAACGTCTCTAGCTAACGTACAATGAATTAAGTCTATCCAATGAGTTTTCTTATTTCAAAATATCTTTTCAAGAAACTTCTAGCGGCAAGAGATTAAGCCAATTAAGAAAGAAATTTGGTGACGCGTCTGCAATGTTAAAATTTTTGAATTTTCGTAGAAGACGCGCAGAAAGTCTATTAAAAGCATTTTGAAGGCCTTTTACACTAGTTCACTTTAAGAGACGAGAGAATACAGCTCGCTTGGGGTGCGAGACAGGGCAATTCGTTTTAGATAGTGGGAAATATAACTTGTGAAGTGGAACAGTAAAGCTCAATTTGCTTAGAAGATATCAGTAGTGTAACTTTTTGTATGCGATGCGAACGACTAGAGAATTTGTGAGTACAGCGTCAGGAAATATTTAAATCTCTCCCATCCCCTTGCTAATGGAATGGAAGTGTCGCCAAAGGAAAAAGAACAATAAAATTAACAGTGAAGTGTGAACAGTTTTGTCAATAGTGAAGCCTTAATCCGCACCTTCTTCCTCCCCTGGAAAGTCTTGAAGTAATTCCAGCATCCCTGAGACGATCGCGGCAGCAGGAGGGTTCAACGCAGACCTTCTTTCGTGGCAAGAACGTCGTACTACATCAATAGTAAACATCACATCCACTCCACTTCAAATCAAAATCAATTAATCCAAAACCTTTCACAACCCGTTGCAAATTTGGCACTTCAACGTGGAACTGACAACTAAATAAAACCTCCCTTTCACAATCCGCCCCAGATGTCATGATCAAAATTGAAAATGTCTATAATCCAATCAGCGCTTACCATATTCCACAGTTGACAATGTAAACATTTACAAGACAAAGTACAGTTTAAGTTTCTCTTAAAACTATAGTTTTAAGAGAAATGAAATTTGACCATTTCATAGATATTTACAGGTGTTTATTTAAGGCCATCTACATATAAACATATAGAAAGAGAAGTTTGTGATGCAGTTTTAGAAAATTATTCCGTTCAATGGGGCATCTGAAAATTATCACACCTGTCTCTAAACTATATTCATTCTCTAGCTATCTGTATCATTTCCAGGAATCCTAACTTGTCTCCTGCTGACAAGTGACTCGGATATTCTTTGGTTTGTCTTGTTTACCTGAAGAAGCAGGTGATTGTTGTTTTTGATGTGGTTGAGTATAAGCCAACATGAACAGATATTGATCAATTTGCCTGTTATTTTGTCGGTTATTAATTTATTACATATCTGACATTCGCTCCTGCATAGGGTCAAGCATCGTCTGAAAACACACCATAGTTCACATCCTGTCATATTATATCTGATTTCAGTGTTATAGACATTCAGATTAAAACTTGTTTCAAAATAAATTGAATGCACAGGCCAGCAAGTAAAAAGAGAAGACGAACAGAGAAGTAGTGATTGAAAAGTACATAAAAATAAGTGAGGTACTAAAACAAGGAAAGTGAAAAATGTCTCGTCTTGATTTCGTAATAAAAGCAATTGGGCGCCAGCTGAATCCCTTCCACTGAGATCGACCCCCCTTTAAAGGGCCACTTTCAACCAGACACCAAGGCAGAAACCTTTTCTAGTGGGCAAATTCCACTACTGCGCACCGCACACCGCCAACCTACCTTACCTGACTCATTCTACCCTGCAGCCTGAAGTGATATGAAGTGGCAGATCGGAAAATTTGCGAAAAAGAATCCATCCCATCTTTTGCCTAGTGACCAAGAGAAACATGAAAAAATCTAAAGGTTTGAACCCAGCGCCTCCTAACTCCCAGTCTCAAGTCTTACTACCTTAGCCAGTTCGTTCAATAGAAACACCTCATTCCTCCTGTTATAATATCCTATCCTGCTAACAATGCAGCAGAGATGGGCAATTCAACTGTGCAGAAAAAGTTGCGGAGTATTGACTCTTGAACAATGGCTTTCTAATGCAGGTGTATCATATTTGAAATGTATAATGTCACTGTCTCTAAAAATTGAAGAAAAATATCATAAAGATTCATTCCACCCCACTTTCCCATATCAACGTCAGTATCGATAGTTCCATTCCTAAACACAATCACTTCAGCATGAACATTCTTGTAATATTAGGATATTATGATTTATAGCCTGGAATTGCTCCACGCAAGTACGAGGATAGGTCCATAAGTTTCCAGCATCGCCGATAAGAATTATCGCCTTCACAAAATCCTTACCTGGTGTCATACCTTATCTGTTAAGTAAATAATTGCCGCTACAACTTCCGTCCCGCTGTTTTCAGTTGATCAGATGTTGTTGCATAAAGAAGGCTATATGTAGAAGATTGTGATAGGTTCAGAATGGGGTTTCGAGTTGTTATTAAGTTCTTCACAAAAGAAGGGCTTACTCGAAATGAAATTATACAGCGATTGGACGGTGTATATGGAGAAGCACCCCCTTCATATTATACCGTAAAAGAATGGGCCAAACTTCTTCGAATGGGTCGAGAAAGCATTGAAGACGAAGAGCGTGCAAGTTGGCCCTTGGAGGTGCTCACTCCTGAAAACATCCCTCTTGCGGAAGGAGAAATGATGGAAGACCGGCGGCTCAAAGTTACAGCAGTAGCAGCAAGATTGGGCCTTTCTAAAACAACATAACATCGAATTATTCATGAACATTTAAACATGAATAAGGTTAGTGCAAGATGGGTGCCTAGACTTCTTTCCTCAGTCCAAAAGCAGCAACGAGTCATCTATTGTCAGGCATTTTTGGAGTTCCTCCATGGCAACGAGAGAGAATTTCTGCAAACCATTGTTACAGAGGATGAAACTATGGTCCTCTACTATGCTCTCTTATCCAAAAGAGAATCAATGGAGTGGTGTAAACCTGGCCAGCACCGCTTCTAAAGGCCAAGGTCACTCAATCAACGAAGATGATCATGGCCACAATCTTTTGGGTCTGTGAAGGAATACTCTTCATTGACTTCCAGATGAGGAACATCACAGTACATGGGGAGTATTATGCTGGCCTACTGCACAGACTACGTGCTTCCATCAAAGAGAAAAGGCGAGGAAAGCTGAGGGGTGGTATGCGCCTTCTTCATGACAACGCGCCTGTGCATACAGATCTTGTTGCAAAGGAAGCTGTGAAGAAATGTGGTTTGAAGGAGATGAACCATCCACCGTACTTCCCATGTCTAGCTCCCAGTGACTATTCCCTCGTCTCAAAACTCAAGCAGAACATTTGAGAAAGGAGATTTAAGTGTGACGAAGAAGTGATGGATGCTGTTTATGCCCATTTTGCAGACATGACTTCTGTCTAGTTTTTAGGCAGGGGATTGAAATATTAATTCAAAGATGTGATAAGTGTATTGCAATATTTAGGGTAACTATATTGAAAAGTGTAATATAGTTTTTGTCTTTATCATGCCTAGAAAATGGTTAGGCCGGAAACTTATGGATCAACCCTCGTACATAAATGAAAATAAAAGCCACTTTGCAATAATTTATTATCTGCTATCAGGCTAAATCCCAAAAATCATATTTCTGTCAATCTGCTCTTCAGGATAATTATAGAAAACATGGGTGCAACAGTGGGGAATAATATTTCTTTAACATTACAGGAAGCTTTATTTACTTTATGATGGGAAGCTGTAAGGTTATAAAGTGTTGAGTCTGCATTGCTAGCATGAGGTAACAACTGAACTGCGCATGTTCCGTAGGCGTCTTATTTCAACGGTTTAGCCTCACGCATTCATTCCTTGTTAATGCTGGCCTCTTAAGATCTTAGATATTCTTATTTACAGTACTGGAATTTATTTTTAACACATGAATGCCCGAAGTTTCATGCTTGACAACCGCATCTCGGGTTTCTGCGATGGGAGCGCCAGCTTCAAAGGTCAGTGAGCATTTCTTAATTTGTGTAAAGTGAATCCTAAGAAGAATTCATTGTATTTTAAAAGATATTCTTTCAGCAGCCTAATAGCATCATTAATGGTGTCTGCACAAAACAAAGTATTTCATATACAACCATTAGAATAGATTATTATTATATAACAATATTTTTGCCTAGTTTGTACGATTAAAGTTTTCAATATCAAGTTTAAATATTTTATTGCATAAGTAAACTTTAAAAGTGTGAATTTAGTTAAAGTACACACATTATGCCTTCACGAACCATGGTTTAACCTTCAAAGACTGGAAGGTCACAGAGAGAGAACAAGAAAATCGGTTCTAGACTGCACACAAACAGAGCTTTAAATCTTTAGGAATGTTAAAGGAAAACATAAGCATATAAAAGATCATTACTAGTTATTATGTTGGCTGCTCTAATTGTTTGTACAAGCTGAACAAAGATGACTTAACTTTTTGAAAGTGGTAACAATGTAGAAGTAAACAATGAACGATTTTCTTGAAACTATTTCGCTTATGTGATGTCATCATAAAATAGACCAGTGAGATTAAACAAAATTTTGAATTTTGACCAATCGCAGTGAATTTATTGCAAAGATTTACCAAACCCCTTTACCGCTTTATAAAACGTAAAACACTTTGTTGATTATTGATTTGTTTTATTTATGGATACTCTTTGACATCTCAGGTCATCAGCGTCCTATTCAAGTCAGTCGGTAGTCGGTCCAGGTGGTCTAGTGGTAACCATACTTGTCTTCTAAACCCAAGATCGCGGGTTTGAGCCCGGCATGATCCGATGGATTTTTTCGGGCGTAAAAATCCTTTGGAAGGGAAGTAAAGCCGTAAGTCCCGTGTCGTACATTTGCGGCACGAAAAAGAACTTCAAGCCTGAAAGAAGAGGCCTCTGAGCAAAAATTTCGGTCGTTTCACGCCCTTGAATTGAATGGGACACGATGGCCGTAGATATTAAAGAGCGTCCATAAATAAAGAAAAAAAAATCAGGTCTTTAAACGGCTGACAAATTTTGCTCAGAGGTCTCTTCTTTCAGGCTTGAGGTTCTTTTTCGTGCCGTAAATGTACGACACGGGTCCCACGGCTTACTTCCCTTCCGAAGGAAGCCATACTTAGGATTTTTACCCTCTAAAATCCATCGATGCTGGCCGGGATTGAACCCGCGATCTTGGGTTTACGAGGCAAGTATGGTTACCACATAAAAACAAAAACAACCGACAAAACATAAAGCACGTTTTGAAGACAAGCGTGACAGTGATTAACTTTTGTTACCTGGACATGTTTACCTAATCGCGCACTTTCGTAACAGCAGTAGATAAAACATGTTTTTGTTATTGATTTTGTATCATAATGCAGTACCTGTAAGACAATAGAAGTTGGGCGACAGTAAAATTGTGTAATAAATAAAAAAACAACATTAAATGCAAATAATATTTGCTTTTATAGCTTGTTCCACTATTTATTAGTGCAGTTGGGCAAGCTATGGAACTAGAGGCGAGTATACACTTTTGTTAGCGAGCATATAAACAGCTGCCTATTAAATAAACAAGCAATTATTCTAGAAGACATGACTCAAGTTTGAAGCGTTTCTCTAGTGATTTGAATACTTTTATAATATATGAACGGTGTACAAAGAAAATAGGAAATATAACTGCGGAAAATGTATCTGTGTACAATACGTATTTCAGCTTATCGTTTAGAAATATTGCGATAATCTATACAAGCACACTTAGGCATATATTATAGATTAGTGAGTAAACAGGCCTTGGTCGGTACGTTTAATTTGCATCAGTAGTTTATCAAAATTGACACGACACTTTATTTGCAAAAGACGACACAGGTATATGTAATAACCAAATGCATACGAACCGTTTAAGTACTGCAATGAGTTTTTATAAACGAAAGCAGTGAGTGGACTTGTAATTTTTATGTGCACGGTCTCATTTGTTAGCTTCATGTATATTTGCCCAGAGGATATAGTTGGTAGAGGAAATGCTGATATGATTTGTTAATCATCTCATACAATGCCCAAATAATGCTACTAAATTTTTGATTGTGTATTTCCATCCTGCTCAGAACAAGCATATAAACTGTTCAATTATTGATTATATTTATTCCTGTTAGGAAATTTGGTACTACTGAACAAAGTGTTCAGTTCCAAGCCTACTTACCCTGTATGTGAAAAAGATTCTTAATAATAGACAAAAGACAGTGTCATGTGTTTTTGTGTCAGGCCAATGGGTTGATCTTATTAGAAGGTCAGATTCATGAAACTATTCAAAGTAACAAAATGAGGTGAGAAAAGTTGAGGACGCTAAAACATTAGCAATAAAAATATTTCATTTGCCAAGGCTAAGAAAGATAGACCTATTAAACAGAAACCTTTTTAGATATATGTATTTTCATTAAGGAATGTGGCATTATAAATATGAAAAACAAATTCCGAGGAGGTCAAAAATGTGTACATACTTTCACAGTAGATATCTATTTAATATATTTAAAAGATAAACTGAAAAACAACAGTAATGTGTAGTATGATGTTCTGTAAACAGATGTGACTCACATTACGTTATGCTAGCGTTGCTACTCAAAATGGAGCCAAGATTATTATTTGAACAGCGGAAAGCGATTTTGAAGTGATAGTGGAAAACCGAGAATGTTGTTGAAGTTTAAAGGCAATGGAGACGCGTGTACAGAACAGAACCGTCAACGTGAGTAACAATTGCACGCATTTGAGAAAAATTTGAGACTCATGGTACCGTATGCGATGTTCACAAGGGCAGATCTGGGAGACCTCGCACAGCAACAAGCCCCGCGTTCTCGGCTATGGTTTCGGAACGTTTTGAGCAATCACCGCAGAAATCTACAAAGCAACGTGCACTTGAGACTGGGATTAGCAGAATCAGCTAGTTCAACGTACTCAGAAGTATCGACGCCGACGTGGGCATTTTGAGCAACTGTTGTAACTGTAAAAGTCTAAGATGATTAGTGCTCATCATTTTCTGTTTGTGTGAATTCAGTTTTGTTATGTTAACACAGATTTTTTCTTTGCTTGAAGTGTGCATACATTTTTGGCTCTCTGTATATAGAAAGGTTTTCACTTAAAGGTATAGAGTCGAAAGAAAAGTATCACTAAAGCACAGTTAAATGAGCAGAAATTAAAGATTTAAAGAATCGTTTAGAATTTAGATTACATCAGTGAACCGTTATTTCCCACATGGTGCAAGTTCATATTTGCAGTTTTGAGATATTTAAAGGTTTTCGTTTGATCTCACAGTAAATTCTAGGAAGCATATAGACAATTCTGGATAATGCTTTTGCACACAATATTTGTCAAATGTTTATGTAGAATTAAAGTATAATGATTTATTGGGAAATATTTGCTTTATAGCATGGAAAACAATACAAAATCAAGATAATATTGTTAAAAAAAACTTTTGAAACTAGCATTTCGTTACTTTTTTTACACCAAATAAGTGAATAAATATTTTTGGAATCGTATTTTAATGCTTCTTTCCTCTTTATTATATTTCAATTTCAGTCGGACATATATGGTTACACGAACAATCAATATAAAATAATAGAAAATGAAACATTTCTTTTCTTTTCTTCTTTTGAGAGAGCGAATATACATTATTACTTAACATTTTTAAAACACAGAACAAAGTCTCAGATGTTCTAAAATAGCAAATAAAATATGGATAATTTTAAAATTAAAGTATTAAAATTTTAACTGAACAATATTATGTGCATTGATATTATTAGTGATATTATTAGGCATTTTAAAACAATACCAATTACAATCAGATGTTCAAACACATCACCAGCAGTTTCTTGATCATTATTGTCGCCTGGTTCCAGAGAAAGCATCACTGGATCGTCCTCACGTCTCTATAAGGATCTTGTTGAGGTTTTGGAAAAATCGTGATGCACAGGAGAAATGTACCTCAACATGTCCTCCATATCTCTTTTCTTCAAACCAGTGACTTGTCCACCTCGATAGGGTAGAAATTGCAGCACTCAAGCCTTACACGCTGGACGACTACGTCTTGAAGGTGCTGTGTCGAAAGTTTTGAATTGTTCCAAATCACTGAGGCTTTCTTTAAAAAAATAAAATGGAGCACTTGTTAGCTCTCTCATGGCGAATACATCGCATTTTTAGTCAGTTGACTTTGCCACCTTCAGAACTCTTTTTTCGCTTGGTGACAGCTTTCTCAAGAACCTGAGTAGAAAACACCTAAGCTTGACATCTCTGATATAATGAATCCATTTCTTCTTCACGAACGAGAGTCATCACTGAGTACCAATCGCTGGAAATGTACATAGTCTACCCCTTGGCGGAATTTTCTACTGAACCCAAATCAGTTTGGCAGGTAGGAAATTCCAGATATTAGACACTGCTGTTCCATTCTTCATTATGGTTCTGAGACTGCAAGAACTTCACCAATGTCAGTGTGATCTTGATGTTCCGAAACTGACCTGAAGCGGTGTCTGAGTAACTTATTATATCTCTTGTAGAAGTGCTTCAACAGACATGTTGCAATTTCTTGAGATCCTTTAGATCACGGTTTCTCAATCTTTTCCAGTGACGTACCATCACATTCAACGCAAGATATCAGATGCACCAGTAAGCAAATTTTTACAAAGGAAATGCGTGATTCTGTGGTGCAAGGGTTAAAATGAGAATTTCTCTGCATTTATAACAACACTAGTGATTTATTGAGTTTTTTATTGTATGTAGTATTTAGAGTTAGATAGTTATTGAAGAAAAAAACATTTCAATTTATTTCTATTCAGCGGATTGTTCTGTTAAATGTTGTACATTAACTGTGTTAGGGTTGAAATATAGCAAATGCATACACAAACACTTCGACAATATTGGTACTCCGGTACTAAGCCGTACAACCAGTAAAAGTTATTAACTTTATACTTTTAACTAATTTCTGACTTACACTTTTGTTTCAGTGCTAAGGTTGTGTTTGTTTAGCTAAACACAGTTGCTTAATGTTTGGTCTCAGATGACTTAATTTTAGTTAAATCGGGATCAATATTCAATTTATTTCTCCACTTGTTTATATAAATTAAGGAAGAAAATCCACATTCACAAGGGTAGATAGTTAGAAACATAAAAAATATCTTACAGATTTTTTCTGAAATTATTGGATATTAGTTTTCTATTGCCAGCCAGAAGTCTGTTAAATCCATCTTCATGTTCATTTACCTGAGACTCCCGTCTTTCTGAGAAGGAGGTAAGGTGTCAGGGATAGAAAACGGATCTCTAATCCAGAATTCTGAATCTATATTTTCAGGAAAGTACACATTGAAATCTGAGATGAGACTCCCAAGGTGCACGTTAACATTTCACATGAAGATGAATTTCATTTTCACTTAAGAAATCATCCAACAATGGAAAAGAAACTGTGTTTCCAATATTGATTTGTGTTATCATGAAGCCGTAACTGTACTGCTCTCTTAATCGTAAATGCGTCTCGCAGGCAAACAAACGACAAAATGTACCCCATTGTTGTCTGATCAAGTAATATATTTGATTTGCGCTCTGTCATTGTCTTAGGATTAAAGCTAAACCTCCGTTTTATTTTTGTATCGCATTACACAAAAGTTTTTTATGACAGTGTAAAATCTATTGTGTCCGTTTAGTTATTGTGGAACTATTAAATATTTGTTGTTTGTAAAGCAAATGTTAATTTTGCTACAATGTTTACGTATACAACCAATAATACGCGTACCATAGGTTAAGAACCCCTTTGTTTTCGTCCTACACATTAAAGGAAGCTTTCTCCGTGGACTCACAGTTGTAGACGTACAGTCTCACGGGAATGGATGATCTGTAGGCGATAATATAAATATCGTCAGTTCCTTATTTGATTCGCCGACTTCCTCTGCCACCGAAGATGAATCTCGTAAGCCACCTGTATTTTCTTCTTCTGCTCGTCAGAGAGGCTTTAGTCGCTAACTCTGATCTTATAAACATTATACGTTTTTACTTGATTTCTGGAAGTTAGGATTGAACTGAACCTTAAACACATGGCGATAATACTCTCATTTGTAGTGATTGCATGTTTTCTTTGTATAAATCATACATTTTGCGTAAGTTTAAGCTTTCATTCAAACGTCTCTTGATCCGCGTATTGTGTGATTCATAGAATGGAAAGCTATTGATATGCTTCTTAAAAAAGTTAGGTTGGAGGTTGTCTTATGTTGTTTTCTCCCGGATATTTTCCAGATCGGAATTTCTCTAAGGCACGGCATTGTCTCCTATCACTTTATCATCATTGCTTGAATACAGTTCGTCGAGGTAAGGTTGAAACAGTTATTACTGCCCACCCCCCACTTAAATATAAATATAATATGTATGTTGCAAACTTAATTATCGTAATATTTCATGTATTGCAATTAGTAATTTAGATATCATATGTGTATAACACGGCATAATGTTAACATGTTAATTGTACGTCGACAAAAGATAAAGTATCTGGTGTTTTGTTACGGTAGCTTGGAAGGCCAAGAGGGCCATAAAACTCTATCAAGAGGGAGAACAAACCCGAGTGTCTGGTGAAATGCCATTTTTATAAGAACTGTCGTTTCAGGGTTAATAAACTCAAGGACTTTTAAATCGTTGGTGCTTTGAACTCGACAGGCATTATACAGTTAGGCTTAAAATTGCCAATGTCATCAAAATATTTTAAATTTTCAAATAATAACAAATTGCACTTGTGGTAGGTGAATTTGAACCAGTCAATGGAAAATTAGTTTGAACTTTTAAAGATATACGACCAACGAATACTGGATTTGAATTTAACATACAAAGAACCGTTTGCTCGACTGTGCACGCATTATAAGTTGGACGTTGCTGAGGTACGCAGTTCACAGAGTCAGCTCAGACGCAGATAACCAGTGGGCACGCAGTTCCGATGCATCGGTTGGGCGGTTATCAGTTTCACAGGCAGCGGCATTCATCTGTAAGTTTCACACGCGGCGAGAGGCACTTGTTTATCCCCATTCTTATGCAGGCACTCAGTTGTAAACCGCCTGAGTTCGTTAAGGCGTGGACTCGTGAGCGGGAGTTTCGAATCCCGCCAGGATCGTCCCTGACTGAGGTTATTTCCAAGTATTCTTCAGTCCTCATAACTGGCAAATGCCGGGGAGGTGCCATAAACTTAAGTCTGGAACGTTTCTTCCTTAAAAACTAAATCTTTCCCAAGTATCATTTCATCTCATGTATCATCAGTGTCCACCGCCTGTAGTGCCTCAGTAGTAAAAAAGGGCGTTAAATACTATTAAAAAACCCAGTTGTAAGATATACACCGTGACGTATGCGGTACTCATTTTCACTCGCGGCAGCTAAGTTTGTATTCATGCGCAAAACACCACAGAACGCGTAAGATTTAGAACATAATAGGGTACCAGTATGTATTATGTGGCATCGCGTACTTATTTACACTATAGATCTCCTCTCCCAGTCTTGTTAAGTACGAATCAACAAAATAGCAAAATTCACCCTGGGAAATTGTTGTCATTGAGACTTAGGCAGCAACACTGAAGCAAACATTCAATTTACCAAACCGCGTCAAAATTAGTGTCCAACCTGAGGCACTTAGCCGGAGCCTACTAAACCACTTCAAAGTAGAACAAATTCAGTTGTCCGTGGAGGACTATGTGTAGCATATGCTCGAATAACCACATCAAAATGTGAAATTTTAAAATACATTTCCTTTTCCAAAATCACCCATTTCCCAAAAATGAATATGTAATAAACAGACTGTAGTATCTTATTTTACACTGACGGTTCCATAAAACCTTTTTATTAACAACAGTAACCTACGAGGGTAGGTCTACAAGATTCCGGCCTAACCATTTTCTATGTATGATAAAGACAAAAACTATATTTCACTTTTCAATATAGTTACCCTTTATTGCAATATGCTTCTGACATCTTTGAATTAACATTTCACCCCCCCCTCCAAATAGTCAGAAGCCTTTCTGCAAAATGGGTATAAACAGCATTCATTAATTTCTTCGTCCAACTTAATTCTCCTTCCTCGAAGGCCCTTCTTGAGTTTTGAGAAGAGGAAATTGTCACTGAAAACTAGCCTAGGACTGTAGGGTGGATGGTCGATCTCCTTGAAGTCACATTTCTTCATAGCTTCCTTTGCAACAGAGTTGTGTGCACAGACGCGTTGTCATGAAGAAGGCACACACCACCACTCAGCTTTCCTCGTCTTTTCTCTTTGATGGAAGCACGTAGTCTGTGCAGTAGGTCAGCATAGTACTCCCCATTTACTGTGAAGTTTCTCTCCTTGAAGTCAATGAAGTCCCAAAAGATTGTGGCCATGATCTTGTTGGTTGACTGAGTGACCTTGGCCTTTATAGCCGGTGCTTCGCCAGGTTTACGCCACTCCATTGATTCTCTTTTGTACAGGAGATGGATCATAATAAAGGACTATAATTTTATTTCCTGTAACAATGGTTTGCAGAATTTCTCTCTCGTCGCTACGGCAGAGCTTCAAAAATGTCTAACAGATGACTCGTTGCTATTTTTGGACTGAGGAAAGAAGTCTAGGCACCCATCTTGCACTAACCTTATTCATATTTAAATGTTCATGAATAATTCCAAGGACTGTTGTTTTAGAAAGGTCCAATCTTGCTGCTGTTTGTGTAACTTTGAGCCGCCGATCTTCCATAATTTCTGCTTCCACAAAGGGGTGTTTACAGGAGTGAGCACCTCCAAGGGCCGACCTGCACGCTCTTCGTCTTCAATGCTTTTTCGACCCATTCAAAAAAATTTGGCTCATTCTTTTACGGCAGAATATGAGGGGAATGCTTCTCCATATACACCGTCCAATCGCTGTTTAATTTCATTTGGAGTAATTCCTTGTTTTATGAAGAACTTAATAAGAGCTCGACACTCCATTTTGAACATGTTTCAATTTTCTACACATAGCCTTCTTTATGCAACTATATCTGAACAGCGGAGTGGACGTTACAGCTGCAATTATTTATTTAACAGATAATGAATGACATCAGATAAGCATTTTGTAAAGGCGATAATCCTTATCAGTTAGGCCGGAAACGTATGGACCTACCCTCATATATAATTAATGCTTCTCCGTAATTGTTTACTCCTCGACAGGGCACGTGCTCCTTTGGCAATGAATTATGTCGTCATTTGACAGCTACATACGCAATCACTGGATAGGTCGGGAAGGGCCAGTTGGTTGGCCGGCGCGCTTGTCTCACCTCAGTTCTCTTCATTTCTACTTTTGGGAACACATGAAGTAACTTTTTTTTTACGAAACTCCTGTTGATGAAGATCTTGTAACATGCATAGCAGGCGCAGCTGATGAAATTAGAAACATTCCTGCCTTTTTTGAGAGAGTTAGCCAGAACGACAGGTCGATGCGTGCTTTGTCTGGAAGTGAGTGGTCGTGTGTTCGAGCATCTACTTTGAAATGAGAATGATGTACCTGTTTGTTTCAGAAAGTTAATGTAACACTTCAGTAAGAGTTTATCAATTGCACACTGTTTTGTTTCTGTTTTCCTGTATTCTTGGATCAAATTAATATTTATTAATTGTTATTGGCTTTATTTCTCAATTTTATATGCCGGATTGCCCCAATCACTTACTGTAAAATCTGTAAAATCATCGAAATAATGACTTGTCATATTATACTGAAACGAAACTTCGCAATCCTTGGGTTCCTTAACCAAAAGTGCTTTAAAAACGATAATCTATCCTATCCCAAAGTTTGTCTGTCTAATTTTGGAACACCCGGTATATTGAAACGCTGACAAAAATGTTTTGACCCTAAAAGTTGCCCTTCTATCTCTTTGCAGATATATTTAATGGAATAGAGTGATTCACGATATTCATTAGAATCAGTTGAGATAAAGGTCCTAAGAATCTATTCTTTCAGGCAACGATTCGTGCTTCAAAGGCATTACATTCTTGTGCTATGTCTGCGGACGTGGGTAAGAGGTCGGCTGTGTAAGAGAAGTAGGAGATAGTGTTAACCGCTTCCAAGGATTATACTTACACCACTAGGTGAGCGAAATGAGAGGTCGGGCACAAGCCTTTTCCATACTTTGTGGAATAGTGGCTGTGTTTTTAAAGAGCGGCTTAATGACTCGAAACAAAATTAACAAATGTCAGCTGTACTTTCTTAACAAAAACTGTAACATGTCATAGGCAGATTTCGACTTTTTAAATTATTCAACAGCAGTGCACGTAATATGTAAATGTAAACGTAAAACAAACAAAGGAACGCGCGCTCGCGCAGGCAAGCACAAAGTATTAGATAGGACTGAACTGGAATGGGCAGGATAGAGGGAATTCTTTTTCACGCCTGGCCATTTGTGTTTATGCCCCATTGGGGCGTGAGGGAGTTACCGGGCGACTAGGATCCACCCCTGGCAGGGACTACGCGGAAGCAGACAGGGTCCCTAACAATTAGCAGCATATTAGTGGCACAAAGGGCCGGTTTCATCAACAGATGTTAGAAGTTATTAAGATGTTTGGCTGTTTTAATATTCAAATTAACTAAAATCCTATTTCTTCAGCCAATGTTAACTTTAACAACGTGCTGAACTTCGTGTTAAGTTAACATTAACTTTTTCTTGTGTTAAAAAAGTTTAACAACTAATAACGATTCGAAAATGGCGCCAGCTGTAGATATGGAAATTGCTTATTTGGATAAATTAAGTCGTTCATAACCGAGAAAGAGCTGTCATTGTAATGACTTTGAACTTTTAGAGCAAAAGAACAATTTTTACAAGGGTACAGAATGTGAAAAACGGTCATCATTGGATTGTAGATGAAATACGAGAGAGGTTATAATACATTGTGCCTCTGCTTCTTTTAATATTCCTTGCACGAGTCACGTGTTTTAATTTCTCTATGCAAACAAAAGTACAAAGGTCTTTCGGTTATGACACCGCCTTTTGAATCGTTGCTATTTGCAATTCTCGTTAAATTAAGTCGTTCATAGCAGAGAATAGCTGTCATTGTAATGACTTTGAACTTTTTAAGCAAAATACATTTTTTTGCAAAGGTACAGAATGTGAAAAACACTCGTCATAGATGAAATACGAGAAAGGTTAGAATACCTTCGTATCTCTGCTCTTTTTAATATTTCTTGCATGAGCCATGTGTTTTAATTTCTCTATGCAAACAAAAGTACAAAAGTCTTTCGGTTATGACACCGCCTTCTCGATTCTTGCTATTTGCAATTCTCGGGAACCTTAAAAGGCTGGAAAAATGGTGTTTTATTTTATTTACGAACGTTCTTTAATATTTCAGGTTATCAGCGTGGGAGAAAAAATAAACAAATAAAATAAACTTAGTGAAATACAGAGATCTTAACTTATTGTCAAATATTAACACAATATTAACGAACAATATGTTAGTGCATTTTTAACATTTGTTAAAATGTTACTGGCCTTAAGTGTGTTAATGCATTTACATTTGCAAATGAGAGGCTTATGTTAATATGGGTAAACATTTACCGAGATAGAACGTTATTTTATTTATTGTCGTTATCTTCTAGGTTGTAATTTGCGGTCAAAAAAGCCAGTTTAACATTTGACAGGAATATGACCGAATACCAAAAATACTGTTTTAAGACTAGAAAGGGTGATGAAAAATGGAGCCCATAAAATATGACGGTGCCAAAAAAATGTATACACACTTTCACAGTAGATATCTATTTAATATATTCCAAAGTTGGACCGAAAAACAACAGTAATGTGTAGTATGATGTTCTGTAGCCAGATGTGACCCACATTACATTAAGCTATATGACAGGTATGCTTGAAGTGTGTACACATTTTTTGGCACCTCTGTATATATCCCTCCCAAATGATGTAATGTAATAAGATGTAATAAGATTTCAGCATTTTCTTCTTTTTTTTGAAAGTTTACAATACGGATACACTATATAACCCTTGTCGGTTTCAACATCGAGCCTTTAGAATGTCGGTGACAATTTGTCCGTGCATGCATTTCGCAATTAAATGCTATAAACGCGTTTAGACGAACGAATTACACACACACACACACACACACACACACACACACACACAGAGGCTTTCCTGTTTATTAGTAGAAATGAAACAAAAATCATGTAGTAGTTAAAAATTATCTTAAAGTTGCTATTCCATTTATAATGTTATTTATTTATTGTAGCATTAATTAACCATTATTGTACTAAAGGACACAAGAAACTTTCCCTCTGGCTTCATAGTGTCTGTCTATGTAGATGCTTGTAGAGCAGGGCATTGCTGGAGGTCGTCAGGCTCTCTTCAAGATCACAGCTGAGATATACGATAGGTGCGTTCCGAGGTCATGGTCAGTGTTAAAAGGCTACTGCCTCTCACCGAGGACTGTCAAGGATGCTAATGCTATTTTGAAACATGAGATAAAGACAGACTTTATATTGATCGGAAATGCCCTTTTAAGACGATCATTTATATATTTTAGTTCTTTTGATTAGAAAGAACCACCTAAAGTCCCACGCACGTTACTCAGTTCGTTCACGTATCAAAGTAATAGCGCGAATCGCAAAGGGGGGATGAATTGAGGAAAAATTGTTTAACGATTCACATGAATTGATTTTCAGATAATAATCGAATCAATAAAATCGACTTGTGAAACAGAATCGTGATGTCCAACCCTAACACTTTAAACTAAACTAAACATGAAATAGAAGGGTTCTTGCTGATTCCTGATAATGCACAAGGAGTCGCGTAATAGCTATTAGGGTATTTAAGATATACGGTGGAGACGAAAAAGCCCGCCACGCAGGAGCTGCGTTAACGAAGCGAAATTCCTCACCTAGTACAGTAACTTTAAAAAGGAATATAAAATCCAAATTATGACCTTACTAATTAATGAAATGAAATAAGTTATAGCTTTATTGTTTGGTATTAGGAAAATATAATTAGAATTCTTGCAACCTATAAGTATCATAAAAGAGAAAACACTCTTATATTATTGAGATTAAACCATTAGAATTAATCGTATACTATTAATGAAATGAAATATATGACCACTGATAGACAACATTATACTGTGTGGGTGTTTTCAAACATTTTTAAATGTAACCATGTTTATGAACTGAGCCTTTGATATCATCTTTACATTCACTAAAATAGAGAAATAACAGAAAGTTTCGATTTAAATTCTGTATTTAAGAAAACGTTCGTATAAAACAAAAGCATATTACTGTGTAAAAACAACAATCAACAATAAAAAATCGAAAGTCCATCGATTTTTTTGACTTTTAAATTTAATTTAAATATTATTATAGTAAAAACATGTAAAGCAAACATTTTCTGAATGTTATTACAGAACGCTGTTACGTGTAAATATAATTCTCAAACACATATTACATTGATGTTACACATTTGCTATCTTCACTACGATGCTGTTGTTAAATATAAAACATTTATGCACCGTTATAAATACAGTTTAAATGCTGAATTAATGTTTCCTATTATTTTAAAACAATATAGAGAAAATTAAACTCAAGAGTGCGTTTTAAATTTCGTTTTTCAAGTATACCCCTTCTCCTAACTGTTCAAAATTTCCTAATTTTCAGAATTTTTTTCTTATTTTGTTTAAATGGTATACGCCGAATTATGCTTTGAAGAAATAAATATTGGTGCCGCTAGAGCGATTTTTAAATTTCAGGTTTTAGGTAAGCCCCCACTCATAATGGCCCAGTTTCCCTGATTTTAAGTATACTATTTTTATTGTTTTATTTAAATGGTGCATATGGATTTTTTTTTTTTGCGAAAATGCAAATATTGTGATGCCGCTAGAGTAATTTTTAAATTTTGTGTTTCAGGTAAACCCCTACTCCTAATAAACTGATTCACTGATTTTCAGAAACTATTTTTATTGTTTTATTTAAATGACATATGTCGAGTTTTGCTGTGAAAAAAACATATATTAGTCCTGCTAGAGCGATTTTTAAATTTTGGGTTTTAGGTAACCCTACCCTCCTAATAGTTATATTTGTCCTTTTCGGTGCCTAGTAGGTAAAATCGATATGGAATATGGATTTTCAAAAATCGTTTTGGGGTACAACTGCAATAGTTTACATTCCTTCGGAATTCGCTAAAAGCGATATTATTGAATCGTGTAACTCATGCATGTTAATAAACTATGCTGGTTTCTACAGTGTCAGCTGTAATTGAGTTACTGTATCAGCTCTGGTATGCAACTAACATAAGTGCAAGTAGAATTATTGTGAAGGTTATATATATTTTTTAGAATACCGCAAACGGTGTAAATCATAAGCAGTTTATAAGACAGTAACAAAATATTGTCTCCGTTCTTTCTTTCGCGGTTGCGTAAAGGATTGTTCACCCCGTATTAGGGAATTTTCTCTGTAGATATCACCAGCTCTTACACACAACCTTTTGCTTCCCCATATATTAAGTGCATGTTGGCAAGTTCAGAAAAAATGCAATATATTTCCATTTCTTCAATCTGTAATTTATTTGGTCATTTTGAAAAAGAGAAGATAGAATAGACGGAGAAGGTGTATGGACACTTTTGAAAATTAGTGCGACACAATGAATTTCGGTATTTCAGGCGGAACCAAGACAGTATATCGCGGGAGGGTATTGGTATATGATCGAACAATTGCAATCGCAGATGTAACATATGCACACGCTATAGTATTTGCTTTAATTTAAGAGTTTAAATCTGTGAGCAGAAAATCGCAGTAGTCGAAGAGAGACATCACAAAGAATTGTACTAACATATTTTTTAAAAAAGTTCTGGGTAGGGAAATATGTACTCTGAAGGGAATTACTGTTCTGTTGATATTAATGGGATGAATATTACCCATGTCTATGATATTTAGCAATCGCTCATGTCTCACTAACTTTGCCTGCGATTTCAAGGGAAGGGTTTAAGGCCAAGACCCGGAGTGCGCGTCCTTGAATGAACTGAGTCAAGATCCTGGTCGATGTTCGTCATTGCGTCATGAGTGTCATTAGTTATATGTCTTTTCCAGTTTCAAGGATATCTCACTCAAGTTGGATTCGTTTCGTATTGTTTACCTCATATAATTAAGCTACGGTAAACTTCCTTGGACTTGAAAACGCCGATTTCCTCAACTGTTTGTTCGAGTGCGGTATCCAGTTGAAAATGAGCAGAGATCAATATGCAAAGTTCAATTCTTGCAACCAGAATCTTTTAATTTTGTTCTATATAGGGAATGTAGGCAGCATTTTTGAGTAAATATGAAGTACACATGTACTCACTACTACACATTTTCAGTGGAACCAAGAATTTTATGAACAAACAGAAGAAGTTGCTCAGCCCGGCCAGTGCCAATTTTACATGGAATTCTTCAAGATTGAGCATCACTTAAACCTTCTTGCTGGTAACGATACGTCATCTGGAGCCACGGAGAACTGGCCCTGGAAGGAAACCCCAACTATTTGAACAGTATCAACCTTCCCATTCAGTTTACAATGGAAAAAGAACAGGAAGGAAGAATGCCGTTTTTGGACGTCGTGGTGAACAGGAAAGAGGATAACACATTGGGCCATAAAAAATATATCGCAAACCGACCGCTACCTTCACAAGAACTCAAACATGCATGATTAAGACACTAGTAGATCGCGCTACACGAACCGCAACATCTGCTTGACGAGCTCCAGCACTCCAAACAAATTGTTGTTCACAGAAGGGCGCTACATACCAACAGAAGTTCCTCAAACACCAAACAGCTTCTAGCCAAAGCTTTTCTTCCATACATTAAATCAGTCGCGGACCTCATCAGTACATTACTCGCCGGTTTTAAACCTATCCGCAATACACTTCTTTCAGCCAAAGATCCCAGAGATCTTCTGTCCACTATGCCCGTGCGCCAAGGTATACATAGGGACCGCTTAAACATAAAGTATCGACGTACACAAAAGGCACAGACGGAAAAATCAGCAATCCGGAAGGGCAGCATATGAAAACACAAGATATTCTTGCACCTACTTCTCATTACCATTCATGATTATATCGTAAAACTATTGAAATTTACAAACATAAAAAAACATCAACAGAAAGGAAGAATTTTTTTAAATAGTGTTTAACGCCCGTTTTTACTACTGAGGCATCACAGGCGGTAGACACGATGATACACGAAATGAAATTATATATTGGGAAAGGATTTTTTAAGAAAGGAAACGTTCCCGGCTTAAGAAAGTGTTAGAAAGGCGCAGCCTTGCTGCTATTTCTGTAACTTTGAGCATCCAGGCTCCCATAATTTCTTCTTACACAAGAGCGATGTTTTCAGGAGTGAGCACCTCCAAGGACCGACCTGCACGCTCTTCGTATTCAATGATTTCCCGATCCATTCGAAAAAGTGTGGCCCATTCTTTTACGGTAGGATATGAGGGGAATGCTTCCCCATAAACACCGTCCAATCGCTGTTTATTTTCATTTGGAGCAAGTTCTTCTTTTGTGAAGAACTTATTAACAGCCCGAAATACCATTTTGAACATGTCACAATTATCTACACATAGCCTTCTTAATGCAACTATATCTGAACAAATGAACACATAAACGTTCCGCCGTCTGCTCAGAAGCAGTCTTTTGTTCTTCGCTTGTTTTTATTTTTGATGGGCTAATGCGTACGTTTGCTCTTTCATTTTGAATGCCTACATACTACTAAGTTAACATGTTACGTCTTATTTTATTATTTTGCGTTTAATTTTCATTGTGAATGGGGCCTTAGACTCCTGAAAAGAAAGAATGAAAGTAAGTTAAAAAAAAAAAAAAAAGCAAAATTGTTTTGTAATAGCCAGATTAATTTGCTGCTGCCATATACTGCAGGTTAATCTTTTCTTTTCTGGACAAGTGTTTTTGTTGGCGAGGGCTCTTCTAAGTCACGTAACAGAGCGAAAGCTTGTATCTGGATAGAAAGTGACAGACTAAAGATTTCGGGGCAGCAAGAGCCGTTCATAGTGTTTTGAGGTTAAACATCCCGACTTCAGGTGAGGTCCTTCAAGGAGTTCGAGCGCGGATGCTTGGACAGGGAGTAAATTCCTGCACCTCTGAAATGAAGAACAAGGAAATGAAATTAGTTCAAATAACAACTAAGCCTAAGACAAATATCCCATTGATTGCACGTTACAAGTGTAGATTGTCTGTGTAGATGACTCGACCCAGGTAACCTGTAATTGTAAGCAATAAGGAAGGAAGGCTTGCTTGATATGACGTCAGTTAATCTGTGGATGTAAGTACTAGCTCTAGTGATTTCCCATGTCAGCAACAAGGGAAAACTAGAATGGCCTTCCTCCCACAAAATTCGAATCCGGAACATGCCAAAAACAAGACTCAGCGTTGCAAACCCACTGACATACTACAAAAATACTGAAATCCAGCAAATTTCAGCTGTCGGACTTGCATATCAAAGTAAAATGTGAACAATTATGTGAATTTCCCTGCATTGGTTGTACTGTAATAAATTAAATGCACGTATTTTCATTGTTCTGCAGGACACAGATATTTATTAAGTAAAATATATTAAAATTGAGTACACAGAGAAATATTATAGGACAAAATACATATTTGAAGAAACGGGAAATGGGTCAATTTTTATTAGAAAAAAGCAAATGCTACTTCCTTGGCAACGGTACTTAAAATTTTCCAAGGAAATACGAACGATTCTAAAAAATTTCTAAAAATTCCAAAATTTCTTTTCTGAAATTATAAGAGTCCAAATATAAGTAAATAAACTTTGATATGGAGACATTTAAATCAAGAACAAAGAGGGAAAAACAAATTTCACAGATTATAGAGAACACCACTTAAAACAAAGTAACATAACCTAAGAAAACTTTTCGACACAGAAACTTTACTGAACTTTGATGAGTAATAAAATATTAAATATTTTCTTTCTTCAAATTCAGATGAACAAAACAAGTTATTTAAAATATGTTTCATTTCCATGTACGACTTAAAAATTATAAACATTCACTAAAAACCTTAAGTGACTTCTGGAGCTCTTTTCTTTAAATTATATATAATAAGTAGTACATATATGTATCTAAAATTAAAACTACACACATTTATCAATGTCAAAAATAAGTAAAGCAGTTATAAAGCTTTCTGAAAACTGGCTGAATCTTGATGAGAGCAGTTTTATAAATGGAGTCAGTCCTGGTGATCTAGTGGTAAATATATGAGGTGCTATTCAGAATATTTGGGACTGTTGCTGCCATTTGGTCAAAGTTTAACTTTGAGACTAATGATCCCCTCGAAGCAGTTCCCTTTCACACGTATACACCGGTCCCAGCGATTCTGCCATTTTCCAAGTGCATTTTGGAAGCCATGTTCTTTGAGGGTGTTTAGCACTGACAGCGTTTCTTCTTGAATCCTCTCAATTGTGAAGAACCGATTCAACTTGATTTTCGGTTTGGGGAATAGAGCAAAGTCGCAGGGTGATGATGCCAAATCAGGCGAGTACGATGGGTGGAGGATAATCTTCATATTGATTTTCGTCAAAAAGCTCCTGGTGAACATGGAATTGTAACAGAGCGCATTATCGTGTGCAACAGCCAGTTCCCTTGTCGCCAAAGTTCGGGTCTTCGTCTCCGCACATTTTCACGGAGTCGTCGCAAAACGTCACAGTAGTACGTGGAATTCACTGTTTGATTTGGTTGGATGAATTCTTTGTGCACAATCCCCTTGGTATCAAAGAAAACGAGGAGCATGCTCTAGACTTTGTTCACTTGTCTCACTTTTTTGGTTTTGATGAGTTCGGGCTCTTCCACTGGGAGGATTGTTGTTTTGTCTCGGAGTCATAAGCGTACATCCAGCTCTCGTCGCCGGTGATGACCCTGGACAAGAAGTTGGGTCATCGGATACAGCCTGACGAGGCTCCGTGCAAACTTCAACATGCTACGCCTTTTGATCAGCAGTCAGGATCCTTGACACAAATTTTGCGGCGACACGATGCATGCCCCAATTCATCAGTTAAAGTTCGTTGGCATGTCCCATAACCAATTCCCACTTGATGAGCAAAGTCTTTGACGTCGATCCTCACGAACGAGGTTTTGAACTGTGGCAACAATATGAGGAGTTGTGCAGCTGACGAGCCTATCGGTGTGAGCATCGTCTTCAATACCTGTACGGTCGGCCCTGAACCGAATGTCACTCAAACACACGTGTACGGCTCATGCTTTGTCCCCCAAATTCTTGTTGAATCCTTGCGAGAGTCTCCGTAGCATTTTTCCCGAGATTTGCACAGAATTTGATGCACACTCTCTGTTCTAATCTTGGATCCATCGTAAAATCGCTACACACTACACACAGAGAATCATGAAAAGTGCTATAGAATCTCAACAATCTACCCAGCTACATGAAACTTTAAACACTCACTCATCAGATGTGCTAGTGTTGTTACCTAGCGGTACAAAATTCTACTACAACTACTGTCGAGATGGCAGCACCAGTTCCCAATATTGTGCATACCACCTCGTACTGTTGCTGACATTAATTCTTGTTTCTGAACGTAGCGAGACTATTAACAAAGATTTGAAATGCATGGGCAACTTAAGTGAAGGTGAGTTATTTATTTTAGCAAACGTGTAGTGAATATTTTACTTCAAATAAAAATTGAGCACCAGTACATAAAGTTCCTTTTGACCATATTTTTGGAAAAAGCGAAAGTGTTTTTATTTATTTTTCCTGGTAGTATATTTTTGTAGATCAGTGTAATAAATTCACGTTCGTCTATTCTATTTTTATAAGTTGTTCCTCACTAACTAAAATGTGCACCAGCTTCTTGCATGCTTTACAAAACATAGGCATTTAAAGTATTAAATATGATGTGCGTACTTTTTATTGAAAAATTAAATTGTCATTTACAAAGTTACTTTGGGTATCAAATTCGCCAAAGTTTGAATATAAAAATGTATTCAATTACGGATATTCAGTAATGATTGCAGTTCTGCCACTGAAGTTTCATGAAATGTGACATTATTATACATAAATGTTTGTCCTGTAATTGACGCAGCCCCTAGATTTGAATCTTTTTTTAATGGTGTTTAAAGCCCATTTTTACTAATGAGGCACTTCAGGTGGTGGACACTGATGATGCATAAATGATATATTGGAAAATAATTAATTTTTTAAGGAAGGAAACGTTCCAGGTCTAAGTTTAGCGTACAACCCCGTCATTTGCCATTTATGAGGACTGAGGCAAATCTGGAAAAAACGTCAGTCAGAAAGAATGGTCCTGACGGAATTCGATCGAGCTCTAGACCTCCCGCTCACGAGTCAGCGCCTTAACGACCTCGGCCACTAGTGGTGGTAGGTTTGTATCTCTCTCGACTACAGATACCTGTGTCCTTGTCTAATTTTTTAATAATTAACTGGTAATTACTTTGATTGCTTCAGGTATAGTTAGTTACAGATGTATCAAGAATCGATTTCGTTCTTCTTAACTGACCTTGTTTTTCCAGATTTTCCTCAGTCCTTATAAATGGCAAATCTGGGAAGTACTCGTAACTTAGGCCTAAAACACTTGCTTCCTTTAAAGAGAAATTATTTCCCAATTTATCGTTTATCTCATGTTTGTGACGCCATAGCAGTTAAAACAGGCCTCAACACTGTATAAAAGTTGCAAAAGAGGAGAGAATAACTTTAAATCACACTTGAATCTAGTTTCATATTTTTACCCCGAGTTCCCACCTCTATGAAAGAAAATACGATAATTTTAGGCGTCGATAGACTGTCTTAATGTCTTAACATAATTTAGTAAAATTTAACTATTGACGGCGAGATATTACAGTTACAAAGAAAATATCTAACGAATATTGAATTTCATACACAAAAATGGATTATTGAAGGAAAACGTGTAGTTATATAAATGCAAAGGGAGGATATAAACAAAGTTTTTCCTTATTCAGTTGCTTGGGGAGGGATGAATGTAGGAGAAGTTTCGCCTTCTCCTTATTGCTCTATTCCGCTCTTGTGGACTTGGCGATGGCCACCAGTCTACTAAGGGCCGCCACTCTGATAGGAAGGTGCTGCTCAATATGACGTAAGTTATGCAACCACCTTTTGTGTTCCTCTTACTGTAGCAGATTTCGCTCGTTCTACTGTACAATCGCTCGACTGCATAACTAAGTAAGCTGTTCTCCAATATCTTCAGATCATGTTGGTCCCATTTTCAATATCCATTGTGGTCTGTTCAATATTTACTTGTTTCTTAGTTCGTCACTTTATGGGGTATTGATATCTATAGATCTGGAACCCATAATGGACACAGCTATATTTCTTTGGAGGAAAAAAAATATTAAAATTATAACAAGTTTTGTTCGTATCCAACAGCTAACTATTGAACTCAAAAGTTATTTTAAAGTTGGTTTCTGGTCAAAATAAATGGGGGGGAAAAAAAACGAAAATTTTATTTCCAGGGATTAAATTTTTCAAATGAAAGTTAGCCGGAAATAATAAATAGCCAAATGAGTATAGTGTGAGCTTAAATGAACGTTCTTTAGAAACTATTTTTCTAAATTTCAAAATACGCTCTTGTGATAGTGTACAATTTGCTATAAACTTTTTTGTGGTGTTGTAAATAATGTTTGAGAAAGAAATTATTACATATACGTATTACACACGTTTCTAAACTACTAAACAAAAATTATAGAAAACTTTTTATATCACTGAGTTCCATCATTTAAGTTTATCTCGAATAAACGCTGGCCTGAGACAAGGAAGAATAGAATAAAGATGACACTGATATATTTGCATTCGTTTTTAAAAATAATTATAGTTACCCTGTGCTGTTTGTTCATAAGATGATTCAATACGTGATAATTATTTATGATACAAATGACATTTTATTTCACTCATAAAATAAAATCACTTTTCACACATTTGTCATTCGCTATTTTATACATCCCTTAAAGTTTATAAATAATTTAGTGATTAAAAATTACATTTATTGCAGTCATTTCTTGTTTTTAAGAAATAGTTCACGTATTTCTCACTAGAAGGAGAATGGAAGAAACTTCAGTTAAATCTGCAATATCGCTTGTTAAACTTGTTGTGATTGGATAAAATTACACATTTAAATTTTGTTTTGTTATTATTATTGCATTCTTTTACATATTATATTAAATAATGTACCATTTTAGTGTTGAAAGAAGCTAATAGCTTGCACTCCGACATGTGCAATAATCAGATAAGGCTATTATACATTTTTTGCAGATTGTTAAAATTCCATGGCCAACTTTGTTTTAAGCGTAATCTTATAAATCAGATTAATTATTATTATATAGGTATGCACTGATTTTGAAAACGCCGCAAGGAAAATAAAAATGAAGGAATATAAATGTAGTGTAACATATGTAATTTGTATTGCTTAAAAATTAATAATCGTCATATTCCGTATTAAACCAAAGTTGGTAACACTGGAATGCTACAAAATGCAATTTCTATTTTGATGCCTTGAGAGAACTGCTTTTAGTATGAACTGTATAAAAGGATACTTTCTTTAAATATGCATTATAAAACATTTATTAGGGGATTTAGCAACAATATACCCCAGCTTTGGATAACAAAACAGGGAACTAGTAAACTACCTGCAGAACTTTCACAGTAAATATTAGCGTATTTCTTAACGGATGACACAGTTAGGAATTAAGCCTACTACATATAAAAATGGAGGACTCGCATCTACTACAGGATATTTATTTAGAGTGATTACTTCTAGATATTGTAGTTCTTACCTCTAATAAATATTATTATGGAGAAATAGTAATTAATGTACTTAATTCTTCATTGTCGTTATTACTTTCAAATTGTTATTCTTTTACGCTGAAACTTGCTGTGTAATATTTTACTTTTTGGACGGTATGCTTTATTAGCAAAACAAATGACAAATATTATATAGCAGCTCTTAAACACAATTTAGTTACAATTCATATACTTGCCTCTCTAATGCAGGTTGAACAAAAATTAATAGGGTGTATTTTTAATATCATACTTTACTAGATTCTTTCTCTTACCAAAAATTGTTATTTTCATTAAAAAAAATTGAAGTTTCATAATAAACTGTAACTAGGCGTTCCTTGATATCTTTTTCTCTTTTATATTTTAATTTTTGGGGGAGAAAAAGTGGAACATTTTTATAAAATTACTTGACAAAATTGAGGAACATTTATAATTTCAAATAACACACTTATATCGTTGAGTTAAACCTTCTACTATATGCGTTATAGTCAAACCAATTCAAAATGCATTAGTTTCACAAATGACTTTGATGTGAATGCGGTGTGCTTTACTTTTTGTTTTCTTTTTCAAATCAAACATTTCTAAATTACTTTTGCAATATGTATGTGTAAGGTGAGCAAAATAAATTTAACGCTATCTGCGGTTCTTTATTAATGTGTATACCGAGGATGCCAAAATGTATATACACTTTCACAATAGATATCTATTTGATATATTTCAAAGTTGAACTGAAAAACAACAGCAATTTGTAGTATGATGTTCTGTAAATAGGTGTGACTCACATACATTATGATAGCGTTGCTACAACAAAATGTAGCCAAGATTATCGTTTGAACAGCGGAAAGCAATTTTGAAGAGGTATTGGAAAATCGAGAATGTTGGTGAAGTTCAAAGGCAATGGAGACGTGTGTACAGAACAGAAACGCGAGTAACAATTTCGTCTTACCCGCCATTCATACACCCTATGGAAACGAGGAATTTTACTTCCAACCACATTAACACCGAGATATACGTGCGTACCTTGATGACAATCTTCTAAGTCACTGGATAGGACGAAGAGGTCCGATTAAGTTTCCACCGCGTTCTCCGGATCTAACTCCGTTTGACTTCTACCTATGGGGAACTCTTAAGGATGTTGTATATCGTAGGAAACCAGCTACACTGGAAGCACTTCGGGAAGAAATTGAAACGGCATGTGCTGCAATCTCTGAGGACACTTTCGTAAACGTTACTCAATCAGTAGTTCAACGTACTCAGAAGTGTATCGACGCCGATGATGGACATTTTGAGAAACTGTTGTAACTGTAAAAGTGTAAGATGATTAGTGCTCGTCATTTTCTGTTTGTGTGAATTCAGTTTTGTTATGTTAACAAAGTTTTTTCTTTGCTTAATGTAGTATACATTTTTAGCACCGTCTGCATATAAGTAGATAGATTTTATATTCCATACTGGAATTATTATTTGCTTTGAAATATGCACATTTTCTCTGAAGCGACTTTGTAAGTTAAATTCCTCTTTTTGGTACTGTTATTAGGAAAAACACAAAAGAAAACGGATGAGAGAATATAAGGTACAACAAATGAACTGCCAGCTTTCTGCTGCTCTGATACTTGCTATAGGCATGAAAACACAAATACTAAAATTGTTTTAATCATCTCAGAAATTAAACTTTATCTAGAACTAATCAATGACTGAATTAATGGAACAGAAAACATTTATCTGGATGCCTTATATCGACCGCTATCTTCCAAAATATTCAGAAACCTTGCTACAAAATTAAAAAAACGACAAAGAAAATGCTCTTAAAATTGGGGATGAATCTGCAGAACTTCAAAAGGGGATAAGGCTGGGTAATTTGAAGGTGTAGTAATTGTACTTTGCAACTAGAACTTTGAATCGAATCTAAAATATATTTATTTTGAAAACTGCTTGTAAATATACATTATTTATTCTCTAGAAAATTTATGTGCTTTTCTACATAATGCATATTCCTGTCAATTATTGATAATTGTGGCCAAAACGTAGTTTTATAATATTTGCCTTGAAAATTATCATGTTGATAGCAGCCAAATTATTTAAATCGGTGGAAAGAAAAACGTGTTGTCATTTTGTACAGTGCTAAGTAAATTTAAATCGTGAGGCCGATACTTTGTTATCAATATGAAATAGTATCACCAAACAGCTATGTAATTCAATGATTCCAGATTTAAACGATATCGTAATACATTTGAGTGCGCTTTGGAGAGAAGTAATCTAAGGTTGCATGCTATGTTCCAGTTTTGGTACTAATATATTCACTGTACTAACAGTGTATTTTCATAAAGCACGAAGAGAAGGCGAACAGTGCTAACAAACTAATTGTGAAGATACATAACAATTATGAATGGAAATGCGTGATGGAGCCTATAGATTCTGTCAGGGTCGCTCGTTTCACGTACACGTTCAAGGACAGCCATTATCTGAACTGTGTTTATGGCCTTCTGTTCCGAATTCGTTAAGCTTATTATCCTGGGCTCAGAACCAGCCCGCAAGGACACACTTAGCGAAAAATGGAAAAACGATTACATCTGCTTTCAGAGTACATCGACATATTTATAAAATACTAGATGCGTTTTTTAGTGTGAATTTCATTTACATGGCAAACTAATCTTGTTTTTCTTCTGCTTTTGGTGCCTATCTCAGGCAGATCTTCACATTCTTCTGTTAATATTTCTTAGGATGAAATAATATTGATTCACAAAATGTTTCATTAACAAATGTTAAAATACACAATAACATGTTGGTTAACAAAGTTTTAATATTTTAACAATATGTTAAAACTCTTTCATTCCACCAAACTTTTCAAGCTTAAAGTTAGATAACGTTGTTAAGGTTATCCAGAATCGTAAATAGCAGGTATCGAGAAGGCCGTGCTAGAATCGCAAGACTTTTGAACTTCCTCCGATGCTCTTTTGTTTTCATGGAATCATTGATAAGCATGGCACATGAAACGAACGTTAAAAAGTATACAGGCAAAAATTATCTAAATTTTATAAAGTTAGCTAAGTGTAGAGTAAGGAAATGTGTGTGTGTGTATATATATATATATATATATATATATATTGCATACACACACGTGTATAAAATAATTAAAGTAGGCAGTTTCATCTCCTTTACAGTGTTACATTACACAATTATTGTTACCGTTGTTTGGAGTATGGTTCATAATTCCATAAAACGCTTTTCATATCCTTGTTATTCTTTCTATTTAGTTACGTTTTTTTTAGTAGTAGTAGTAGTAGTAGTAGTAGTAGTAGTAGTAGTAGTAATAGTAATAGTAGTAGTAATATAGTAAAACAGTAGTGGTAGTAACAGTAGTAGTAGTACTAGTAGTAACAGTAGTAGTAACAGAATAGTAGTAGCAACTAATAGTAATAGTACTAGTAGCAGTAGTAACAGAGTAGTAGTAGTAACTAGTATTAGTAGTAGTAGTAGTAGTAGTAATAGTAGTAGTAGTAGTAATAGTAATAGTAGTAGTAGTAGTAGTAATAGTAGTAGTAGTAATAGTAGTAGTAATAGTAGTAATAGTAGTAGTAATAGTAGTAGTAGTAATAGTAGTAGTAATAGTAGTAGTAATAGTTGTAGTAGTAATAGTAGTACTAGTAGTAGCGTTATATGTAGTGGTAGTAGAGTTTTGAGACCGTACATGCTTTTCCAATACACTAGGAAATACTCGGAAATGCGCAAACCAATATTTAACTCTTAAGAGACAAACAATATGTATAATAATGAAAAAAATAAATACCGAGGCACCAAAAATGTATATACATTTTCGCAGTAGATATCTATTTAATATATTTCCAAGGTGGACCGAAAAACAACAGTAATGTGTAGTATGATGTTCTGTAAACAGATGTGACTCACATTAAGTTATGATAGCGTTGCTACGAGACAGGTAAATCAACAATGAACAAATAAAGCCAAGATTATCGTATGAAGTTCTGTAAACAGACGTGACTCACATTACGTTATGCTAGCGCTGCTACAACAAAATGGAGTCAAGATTATCATTTGAACAGCGGAAAGCAATTTTGAAGTGGTATTGGAAAACCGAGAATGTTGTTGAAGTTAAAAAACAATGGAGACGTGTGTACAGAACAGAACCGCCATCGCGAGTAACAATTGCACGCATTCGAGACAAATTTGAGACTTATGGTACCGTATGCGATGTTCACAAGGCCAGATTTGGGCAGACCAGCTACACTGGCAGCACTTCGGAAAGAAATTGAAACGGCATGTGCTGCAATCTCTGAGGACACTTTCACAAACGTTGCTCAATCAGTAGTTCAACGTACTCAGAAATGTATCGACGCCGATGGTGGATATTTTGAGCAACTGTTTTAACTGTAAAAGTCTAAGATGATTAGTGCTCATCATTTTGTGCTTGTGTGAGTTAAGTTTTGTTATTTTAACACAGATTTTTCTTTACTTGAAGTATGTACACATTTTTGTAAATGTAAATGTAAAAATATATTATAATAGAAAACTTTTTCGAAATACAAAAATAAAATAAACAGAAGAAAACAGTACAGAAGTAAATAACTTACACTTCCACACACGCACATATGTATAAACAATGCCAAAAATATTGTGATTCATTCTCTCCTACCCTCCTTACCGGTTGTCTGCCTCTTTCGATCAGAGCGAATCACTTTCTTTAAAAATTTACCTACTCCCTCTTCCTCCCTTCTATCTGCCAGCATAGTCCAGAGCACTATCTCTGCCCTCTCCTTCCGCTAAATAACGGGCCGGTAGATATCTCTTCCTCCATTTTTCCGTCCCCTTGCAGGACGGCAGAATATGCTCACAAGATTATTTCTCCGCAGATTCTGGTATCCTCTCTGTTACTTTAGTCGTCCGCCACACCCCTAACCTTAACCAAGTGAGCCCCTGATTGCAGAGTTTGGCCGTTGTTTGGATGTAACACTCCACCCCCCATCAAATTTTCAGCTTCGATTGTGTCTGTTCTGGTGGTGTAGTGGTTACCATATTTGCCTCCTAAACCCAAGATCGCAGATTCAACCCCGGCCAGGATCGATGGATTTTTTCGGGCGTAAAAATTCTAAGTATGGCTTTCTTCGGAAGGGAAGTAAAGTCATGGGTCCCGTGTCGTACATTTACGGCACGGTAAAGAACTTCAAGCCTGAAAGAAGAGACCTCTGAGCAAAATTTATCGGCCGTTTCACGCCCTGATTTGAATGGGACGCTGATGACCTGAGATGTTAAAGAGCGTCCGTAAATAAATCAAATAACAAGCTCCGATTGTATCTCCAGGGAAACTGTTTCTGCACACTCCGAAAAGGTCAGCTGTCTATTAATATCCTTCAAGCATTTCTTTATTTCCCCCCAAACCCCCCTCCTGTTTCCCCGCTCTGCGATCCAAATGTTTCCATTCCTATATTTTGCAGACCGTTCTTAATTTTGAAAATCGGTCTTATTTTCCCCCATTCTCAGCTGCTCCTGCTAGCAGATCGCTCTAATTAGTGTCTGATCTCCGTGAACAATTCGTAGCCAGCACTTCACTGTTCGGATCCTGCATTTCTAGGCTACAAATTCCCTACCGCAATTTGCTGCACCTCTCCCCAATTCTTTTCAGAAAACTCGTCCTCATGCCATCCAGTTTCTCTGTTCGATCCCAACCCCAAATTTCGGCCATGAGACTTGTCCTACTGTCTCTAATAGCCCTACCGGCACAACTGGAGGATTCTGTATATACGGAGACTTTCTGCGCCTTTCATATTTGCTTTAAGTTTCGTCCATCTTTCATTCTCCGAGGAAGTTTACTAAACTCTTCACGGTGTCTAGATCTGTCCTGCATTTGTCTATGACTCTGGTTTGCTATAATTAAACACCATAATCTTCGTTTTCCTTGTATTCACCGTAAGAAACAAAGTATCACAGTAAGTCTGTAGTCCGTTTAGTTCACGCTGTAGGCCTGTCTTTCGTAGTAGAAACAATTGTCATATCGTCCACAGTGCTGGTTCCTGTGTATTTTCCACCGTAGGTAGCGCCGTATCTTGCAATGTCTCGATTGTGCCGTCAATAAAGAGAAGGGATGACAGAATACAACCCTACCTTACACCTTTCCGACTAGAGAAACTCCCCGATACTCTGTCTCTGTCGTACTTAACGCACAATTCCACTTTTCTGCATATCGCCTGTGGAGCTCGAAGCATTTTTGTTCCTAATTTATGCCATAGCGCTTCGCGAAGGACAGAATCAAACAATTTTTTGAGATCGACAAAAGCACAGCGCAATATTCGCCCTGTACAGAATAAATGCTTTATCAATAGTACTACTTCCCTCCCTGAACCCAGACATAACTTTTTAAATTTTGCGAAATTCCATTCTCCACATGTTTATTCTTTCATACAAAATTCTCCCATAAATTTCCCCCATAATCGGAAGCAATATGATCCCCCTATAGTTGTCCGCACTTCCTTGAACGCTTACCCTTACACATCGGGTAACCCAACAGGCTGGGTATTTTTTATTTTAATATGTGCAACGCTGTTTATTACTGCTGAGGCACCACAAGCGGTGGGCGCTGCTGATACATGGATGGAATAATAAATCGGGGAAGGGTATATTTTTAAAGAAAGTATACATTCCTCTATGGTATTTGCAATTTATGAGAACTGAGGAAAACTTGGAAGAAATCTCAGTCAGGAACAGTCCTGGCGGAAATCGTACCGCAGACCTCCCGCTGTGCCTTAACGACCTCTGCCACGCGTGTCAGTAATTACGTGTGTAGACGTGCGCTGCGTTTTTTCTGTTTCAGGACGTGGGTGAAGTATTAAATTTATAGCCTAACAGAACACCTTCAATAATGGTATCTGACTTGAAAATTGTTAAATATCACACTATCTTGTACTGACCCAAGATACCGCCACGGGTGGCCGACGTTGTTAAGGCGCGGACTCATGAACTGGAGGTCTGGGGTTCTATTCCCATTAGGACCGTCCTTCCTTACTGAGGCTTTTTCCAGGATTTCCTCAGTCCTCATAAATGGCAAATGCGGGGAGGTAACCTAAACTTAGACCTGGAACATTTCTTTCCTTAAAAAAAAAAAAAAAAAAAAAAAAAAAAAAAAAAAAAAAAAAAAAAAAAAAAAAAAAAGCATTTCCCAATTTATCATTACATCTCATGTATCATCAGTGTTCACCATCTGTGGTGCCTCAGTAGTAAATACAGGCATTAAACACTGTAAAAAAAATGACCCAAGCCATCTGCAACTATTTATTTCTGATTGGAGGTGAGTAATGGAAACTTTTCTAATAATCCTGAAAAACAGTAGCTTTTGAAATGCTGGCAGTGTCTCGGACTAGTGACATAAAACATTTACGTAACCAATGAAAGATAGAAAGTATGTTTCTTTTAAATGTAAATTATTTAACTGCTTTTCACATTCTGTATCTTTGTAAAAATTGCTCTCTTCGGTAAAAAGTCTAAGTCAATGCATCTTTCAGCTCTTTCTCTGCCAGGAATGAAATTAAAAAGATCAAAATACAGAATTTTGACGGTTTTATGGTAGACATTTTCAAATTGTTAACAGTTTTTAACACAAGAGAAAAGTGGCGTTTACTTAACACGAAGTTTAATACGTTGTTAAAGTTGACATTTGTTGATGAAACAGAATTTTTGTTTATTTAAGGCCTAGTGGTACCGTTTGCAACTACTAATTCACAGGTCCTAGGTTGGAATCCCGATCAATCTCTGGCAGTGTTTTTTTTTTCCTCGCAATTTTTCATTACCCTGAGAAGGTAAATTAATTAATTTCATTTTATTCATCCCTACAGACCTACACTTTTAGCTTTCAGTCCACAATCTACAGACGTTGTGAGAAGATCAATGTAGTTAAAACGGCGATATATAAACTATTTAAAATTTCAGAATTAAAACAATATTGAATGTTCCAGGGTTTCTTGAAAAGTTCCCGGAATGACTGCATATCTTTTTGGAAATATTCTTTTAACAAATCTCCCTTGACACTAATGCACTTTGCCCAGCTTTTATCCTGAGAAAATAATCAGTTAGCAATACATCCTTGGGTCGGTCCTGGTGGTGTAGTGGTAAACTCAAGATCGCGGGTTCAAACCCAGCCAGGATCGATGGATTATTGTCAGGCTAAATATTTTAATTATGAATCTTTCGGAAGGGAAGTAAAGCCGTGGGTCCCGTGTCGTACATTTACGGCACGATAAAGAACCTCAAGCCTGAAAGAAGAGACCTCTGAGCAAAATTTATCGGCCGTTTCACGCCGTGAATTGAATGGGACGCTAATGACCTGAGATGTTAAAGAGCGCCCGTAAATAAAACAAATCGTCAAGCACATCCTTGGTATCCCAGAAAACTGACACCACGATCTTTCCTACCGATTTCTCACACTTGGCTCTCTCTGCGGTGGAGCTTTGTGATGCTTCCATTGTTTTGTTTCAGATGTCTAGGAGTGCACCATGTTTCACCACTGGTCACATAAAGACGACGGGATCTCACTAAAAAGGGCCAAAACTTTCTTAAAGATTTGTACTCAGTTTCGCTTTTCATCGTATGTCATCAGACACGATCATACGATTATCAAAACACGTCTTCACTTTATAGATAATTTCAGAGGTGGCGATTTACTGCATGGATCAATTTCCAAGCTTCTCGTGATCCACTTGGAAACTGTGAAAATGGTGGTTCAAAGTCTCCTGAAGTGTTTGTCATATCTGTATGGATTTCTGTTGCATTCATATTCTTCTTTACCAAGTACTTAATAACTTAGAAAGTTTGAAAGAAGAAGAAAGTAGGGCCGTCTTTCTTAAAATTAATATTTCACTCATGTGACGTAATTTTAAAATCGATCAATAAAACGAAACAAAAGTTTCAATTTTGACCAATCACAGCCGGATTACGGCTTAAAATTATCGAAAAAAAATATCAAGTCCGTTTTATCCAGCGACCTGCATTTGTCTTGTGGTCAGTGTAGCCAACTCTATACCTTCAATATATAATTCCTGAACACGTATCACTAAACACTTTTGCTAGAGGCGCTGGGGAGCTATTGATAGCAACAAAAGCATGGACAATCGACAATCATGACGCAAAATGGAGGGTTCTTCAAAGCGTTTTGGTGATGCCTCAAATATGGAAATTAATCTTATTGTTTGGAATTCCAAACCACAGATTACAAAGAAAATAGACACACTGTATGTTATTTTAATATTTTTTCTCAGCTGATATTATTAGAAAATCGAACGGTAGCAGTTGTAATAATCGACTGTTGTCCATTTCAGTCTCACGGTTTCTGAATGAAATAGATATTCATATATATATATATATATATATTACTTTTATTCTTATTCTATACATGAAATAGTCGTAAACCCGTATTTTACTCTTGTCTATTGGCATTACTGATGATCGGCATTCTTCTGTCGCAAGATTGCTTGAAAAGATTAAGCACAAATATAAAATTATTACAATTTGGTAAGCCAAGTTTATAGGAATTATATTTAAATTCTTATTTCATTCGTGAAATAGTTCTAATAAATATCACTCAAGGGTCTGAACTTTCCACTCACTGTAATCTCGGACCCTCTCGTGATATTACTTGTGATGACAGTATGATGGAAACATTTTGATCTTAAACGTCCATTGAAAATTGCTAATAGCTCTTACAAATGAAAACAAAAGAATTAATTAACATTCAAAAAAGCGAACAGTTTCGTTGTTTACGTCAGTTTTGATCACCAAAACAAAACCGGGAGGGGTAAGGAAAACACCCAGGAAATTTTCCGTAGGAATGAATTAAACCAGGACTTGGCATTGCGCATTCAGCTTCGTGCTTGAGTCATGGCAAGGTGGAAGTGTTTGTACTGTGCTAGTACGAGAACTAAGCATTTCTCTTTTCAGCTGTGTAGTCTGTAAGGATGAGTGAAATAAATTAATGATGGCATAAGTGAACTTCAATCCTTTATATCTTAAAGCTATCTGCATTTCTCTTCTCGAGTAGGAAAAATAAAAAGACTTCAAAAAAATATTACCTAGACAGCTTGACCTGACAGAGAACTGAACCCAGTATATTCAGAGTAATAGTTGGAAACGCTACCACTAGATGGCGAATGCATTTTCAAATTGGAACGAGTAATTTTCTCTCTTTGTTTTATGATTCTGAACAGGCATCAGATCGTACGTAAAAATAATTTAAGCATAAAAAGTGATGTAGTTAAAACAGGATAGTGTATTAGTGTATTTTATACAGAAATCACATATCTGAAGAATGGAAATTTGTATTTAGTTAAATTTAGTTTATAATTTGGCAATTTTAGTACAAGGATTACAATGATATTTACTTCAATAGTAAGCCGAAAAAACGGAACACTAACATTGTCAATTTGCCAGGAGGCTTTGCAGTTGTCTTCTGAGGCCGGGCCGCTCGTAGGATGCACTTGACCTTGGAGATATAAAGATGATTTATGATGCATCAGGGTGTTAATTAAACCTAACACGATTAGTTATAAGATATAGCAACTATTTTTTTTTTCTCGCGAAAACATGAAAAAGCTAAGGTATGGCATTTGTGCCAAGTTCTGCCACCAATGGAAGTCTGAATGTAGGCTACCCTCGTAGGGAAGAAGCAAAACACAGGCAACTGGACAACATTGGTTTATCATGACATGAACAAAAGTTACACGGGATTGCAAATCCGTCACAGGACGGGTCTCCCAGGCCATCCATGCTGTTTAGCAGTCTTCGAAGTAGTTTTCAGGTACATTGATGGTTAGTTGGCAGCAATGGAAAAGTCCTATGCACTTTGCCACTCTTCGATAGGACAGGGCACGCGCATCCAGTGCATTCCGTAACTATGTGTGACATTCTTGTGCATTCCTGCAGCGGAGAAATGCTATTTTCACATACACGTGTGATCTCCAAAGTTAATTCAATACACTTTCAATCGTATATCTTACATTTTTCGTTTTGTTCCTTGTTTGCGAGAAAATTGAGTAGTTGCCATGACTTACTTAATCCGACCATGGGCGCCAGGGACCTTCCTAGCAAAGGAAAAGCCCCATGGCTCATTCGGGAATTGAATGTAAGACCCCAGGAGTAGTAGCCAGGAACCCTGACCACTAGAATTATCAATTTATCTTCGTAATATGACTGTTATATATTATAATAATTTAATTGAGCCTAATGGAAGTTTGTTACAGTAGGTAATTAATTACTTCAGAAACACTGATTTTACGAGCTGTATTCGGCAAGACAATTCCAGAAGAGCGATTTTGGCCTTCAATTTTATAATTAACTATACATTAAATGTTATTATAATAAAATTGAAAAAAATAATACAACATTTGAGGTTATATTCGAGAAAAATCATCGAATTGAAACCTTCATTTTGATTTTTTTTTATAATTTGAGATAAAACAACAATTTATTGCCAAATATTTGATCATTTATCTATAATCAAGTATTTATTGTGAGATACTTATAATGATTAATTTTGCAATTGCGATCATGTACTGTTTCTTGTTAATTCTTCCCTAGATTCGTTTACGTTTTGACTTTTTACTATGCCAAGTCTTGTAATGTTTGCTTCGTAGTTTTGTAGTTTACCGTAGTAATTGTTGCTTGAGCTATGATGCCAGAATTTCGTACTTAGACTTCTATGTCGTGAAATACCCAAGCCATTCCGAACATATATCTGTGGTAAAAGCATGGCGCTCAAAAACGAATGAGAAAAATGTACAAAAAAATCATATATTATAATTTGAAAATGTATTTGATAGCAGCATAGATTTTGTTTATCTCGTTCAGTGGTCGATTCCAAGAACAGATGATACGAATAAATCAAATGAATGTGTGAAGAAGACGTTTTATCTCTCTGCATCTTCATTTGTTTTATAAAGAAGCGTATGCAACTATGACAGCAATATTTTTTTCAAGGAACATGCACTTGTTTATAAATTTGTTAGGCCTTGGATTTGGAAAGCAAATCTCAGCCTTACCGATTCGTTATCTCCTCAAATATTGACCTTTAGTATAACTCATTAATAAAAACATCATAATCTCTTTTTTACGCTATAATGAATGTAATATTATACAAGATGTTCAATATAGCTTGTCTGCATGTAGGTGTTCCTGACATGTAAAAACTATAGCGTTAGGTCTGTCAGGAAAGTGACTCGATTCTCCAATAGATTACTCTGCATAAATAAAGTGACGACATAGTTGAATACAAACGGAAAACATTTATTGTTACTTTCTTATATTAAACAGCTATGAGGTATGTGTATGTCATTTCTTAATGTGTTTAACGCCCATTTTTACTCCTGAAGCACGGATGATACATGAGATGAAATGACAAATTGGGAAAGGGTTTTTTTTAAGGAAGAAACGTTCCCGGCTTAAGTTTGGAGCACCTCCTCGGCATTTGCCATATATGAAGACTGAGGAAATATGGAAACAACCTCAGTAAAGGTGGACGGTCCTAGCGGGAATGGAACCTAAGACCTCCCGCTCACGAGTCCGAGCCTTAACAACCTCAATCACTCGTTTCGGTGTGTATGCCATTGAAATTCTAATAATAATAATAATAATAATAATAATAATAATAATAATTTTATTATTATTATTATTATTATTATTATTATCGAATGTAAGCATTTCGAAATATTTACTGTTGACGCGAAAGTTTAAGGATGGCCGCACACCGGCATGCATCAAGTCAGATAAAGTTGATCCCTTCTTGTCTCTTTAGCGACGCGACCGCACATTTGTCTGCGTCAATCTTCTAATCCAGTGGACGACATGACCTTTTCGAATGAAGACGATGTTTTAATGTACAGGTGCTGAAATTGCGCAAGAGGAGAAAGAAAATGGGTTCATAATTTCATTATGTCTTATGCTCCGCATAGTGCCTGAGTTTTAGCGTGTGATTTATTAAAAGACTTTGCAAAGGTTCAGTTCTATTATCGGATGTGCACAATGAATTTCTGCAAAGTGTGTCCCCACTATTTCATGGGGAAATAACCAAAGTGAATAATCGCAGGTAGTCAGCAAGTTCATGTTACGATGACGTAATCCAAGTGGCACTATTTACCTTATTAATGATGAAATAAATAAGCAACAGTATCAAGATACATCCGCCAGAGACCGCCACGAGTGGCCGAGATCGCTAAGGCACGGACCCGTGAGCGGGAGGTCTGGTGTTTAAATTCCACCAGGACCGTCCTCCCTGACTGAGGTTTTTGCCAGGTTTTCCTCAGTCCTCATAAATGGCAAATGCCGGGGAGGTACTCTAAACTTAGGCCTAGCACGTTTTCTTACTTAAAAAAAAAACCTTTCCCAATTTATCCTTTCATCTCATATATCACCAGTGATCACCGCCTGTGGTGCTTCAGTAGTAAAAACGAGCGTTAAACACAATTTATTCATCTTCTGGATATATTGAGAACTACAACCAACTCGTAGTCGAATTTTAGAAGCAAGAATATTAAAGGTACCGACAAAAGCTATCCCTACTGTATATACTCAGTGAAATTAAATTCTCATTGACCGATTGAGTACCAGTGAGCTCCTTCATTAGCTGAAAACATTTGTATGTTATTATTATTATTATTATTATTATTATTATTAGAGAACTGATCCACGAATGGAACTTGTTTCACAATAATTGGAAAGTGCAGCAAAACTTCTGCGTCTTAGATATAACAATAATATAACACTATTCGTTTAAAGAGATTTTAAATAGTACATACAAGTGCAGCTTTGTATATACCGAGGGTGCCAAAAATGTATACACACTTTCACAGTAGATATCTATTTAATATATTTCAAAGTTGGACTGAAAAACAACAGTAATGTGTAGTATGATGTTCTGTAAACAGATGCGACTACATACATTATGATAGCGTTACTACGTGACAGGTAAATCAACAATGAACAAATGAAGCCAAGATTATCGTATGATGTTCTGTAAACAGATGTGACTCACATTACGTTATGCTAGCGTTGCTACAATAAAATGGAGCCATTATCGTTTTAAGAGCGGAAAGCAATTTTGAAGTGGTATTGGAAAACCGAGAATGTTGTTGAAGTTCAAAGGCAATGGAGACGTGTGTACAGAACAGAACCGCCAACGCGAGTAACAACTGCACGCATTCGAGACAAATTTGAGACTCATGGCACCGTATACGATGTTCACAAGGGCATATCTGGGAGACCTTGCACAGCAACAAGCCCCGCGTTCTCGGCTATACTTTCGGAACGTTTTGAGCACTCACCGCAGAAATCTACAAAGCAACGTGGAACAGAACCAGCATGTCATATTATTAAAACAGCAAAGTTGAAAGTTTTCATCCCAAGACTTGTGCATGCATTAAATGGAGATGACCCTGATCGGAGAATGCTGTACTGTGAGTGGTTTCGGAACATGGTACAAGAGGAGGAGGCCTTCGTACTCAGAAGTGTATCGACGCCGATGATGAGCATTTTGAGCAATTGTTGTAACTGTAAAAGTGTAAGATAATTAGTGACCATCATTTTTGGCACCCTCTGTATATAGAACGGGTCTTGTAACAGAGGTAGGAAGTTACCGAGAGAAAGGAGACCTCACAACCTTTAAAGATACCCATCCAAAAGTTTTGATGAAAAGTTCTGCATGTATCTTTCAGAGAAAAAGTTGCGGATATCCTGAACCGCCGTGACTTATCTAAAACATGTCCGAATATAGCACGCTGAATGCACGCAACAGCTACTAGCAATATTGTTGATGCACGCTTCGCTGAGTTTGTGGCATGGTCGCGATAAAATTACGAATATGCACGATATTTGACGTTCACAGCCTTCTTCGTTATCATAAAGAGTTCTTTCTGCGTTTCTTTAACAGGCATTTCCTTCTCAGCCTGTTTCTTGCTAACTTTTTTCTGAATTCCATTAATTTATCTACCGTTATATTCATCCTATTAATGTTGGTTAAAATTGTATTCAGGGAACACCTGTTAGCGAATTCCGAAGGAATGAAACTATTGGGGTTGCATGCATGAAGCGATTTTTGGAAAATTTCTTCAAATTTCCATCGGCCCTACGTACTAGGTACCGAAATGTGTGTGTGTGTGCTTCTCAACAAAACTCGGCATATAGCCATCATTTAACAAATGATTTGTCGAGTTCGTTAACGAGAAAAATTGGACTATTGGGAGTGAGGGTTAAACTAAATTTATTTTTTTTAAATAATTAAAAATCGCTCTAGTGGCCGCAATTTTAGTTTTTTTCTAAACTAAACCCTAATATTTCTTTAAAATAAAACAATAAAAGCAGTTTCCAGAAATAAGGGAAATTAGGCGATTAGGAATGGGGATATATCCGAAAACAGATTGGAGTTTAAAGTAAAATTTAAAAATCGCTCTAACGTTTACACTTTCAATTCGTATTAAGGGGAACTGGATACAGTCCTTTAAAATAACATAAGAAAAACAGCTTCTGAAAAATCAATGAAATTAGGAAACCCAAAATCGCTTTAGGGGCACTAATATTTGCTTTTTCGCAATGAAATTCCGTATCATTTAAATAAATTCCGTATTATCATTTAAATAAATAAGAAAAATATTTTCTGAAAATCAGTGAATCAGATTATTAGGAGTGGGGTTTACCTAAAACCCAAAATTTAAAAATTATTTGAGCTTCACCTATATTCACTTTTTCGCAACAAAACCCCGTATATACCATTTAAAACAATAATAAAAATAGTTCCTAAAAATCATTGAAATCGGGTTATTAGAAGGGGGTTATTACCTGTAATCCACCATTTAATAGCAGCACAACGAAATTCCATACATTTCATTAAATAAAATAAGAAAAATACTCTGAAAATTAGGGAAATTGGGCCATTAGGAGTGGAGTTATACTTTAAACCCCAAATTTTAAAAAAGTTCTTTGTGTTTAATTTTCTGTATATTATTTTAGAATAAAATAATAAGTTAATTCAGTATATAAATAGTATTTATGGTAATCTATTAATTTTAGTAGTTTAATCTCAATAATACGAATAATAAAGATGATTCTAAAAATGTTGTTTCTCTTTTGTAATACTTATAGATTGCAAGAATTCTAATTTTATTCTTCTAATACCACATAGTAATGTCGTAAGTTATGTCATTTCATTAATTAATAAGGCCATAAGTTGGATTTTATATTCTTGTTTAAATAAACAAATATAGGCGCTATTATTCGTGTTGCAGTTATAGCATACCACATACCTGTCATTTCATCAAGCAACGGAGCATCCTGAAATAATCGCGGATTGACTTTGGTTTTGAAACAAAACCTATACACTACCAAGCCCCGTCAGGGATGGCCGAAGTTGTTAAGGCGAGGACTTGGAGAGGTAGGTCTCACAAGGACTGTCCTCCTTGACTGAGGTTTTTTCCAAGTTTTCCTCAGTCCTCATAAATGGCAAAAGCCAGAGAGGTACGTCGGTCCTGGTGGTGTAGTGGTAACCATACTTGCCTTCTAAACCCGAGGTCACGGGTTCGAACCCGGCCAGGATCGATGGATTTTTTCGGGCGTAAAAATCCTAAGTATGGCTTCCTTCGGAAGGGAAGTAAAGTCGTGGGTGCCGTGTCGTACATTTACGGCACGAAAAAGAACCTCAAGCCTGAAAAAAGAGGCCTCTGAGCAAAATTTATCGGACGTTTCACGTCCTGAATATAATGGGACGCTGATGATTTGAGATGTTAGAGAATCCTTAAATAAATCAAACAAAAAAAAAAAAAAATCAAACCAGAGAGGTATTCTAAACAGCTTTCTTCCTTAAAAAAAAGTCCTTTCATAGTTTATTATTTCATCAGCGTGTGTCGCCTCAAATAAAACGGACGTTAAACACAATAAAAAAAAACTTATTAACTGCGAATCAAAATCCTCTGCCAAACATAATTAGAAAATTCACCCGGTGATCAAGCGGTTGTAATTCTTGAACTATAGTTCTGTAAGGTTTCAATTGCAACAATTCCATAACACGTGAAATGCCCATTTCCTGTGATCGACGTAAAGGTTTTGCAGTCGGAATTAATGATAGTGATGATAAAGGTTTAATTGTTTTAATTAATTATTAATTGGCGGAGGAGAAGATGTTGAATGATTAGATATTTAGGATTGATTGCTTGATTGGTGGTGTTTATCTCAGGGAGGATTTCTTCTTCCTCGGGGACAATTACTCGCTGTCTGACAGTTGCTGCGACTTTGGCTGGAATTCTTGTTATCCGTAAATAACAGGGGAAGAGCCAGTACCAGGATGTTGACAGTGGAATGATGTGTTGGGAGAACACTCGGTTACTGCCTAGAGAATGTTTAACACTTTTATATACATCACTTTCGCATAATTAAGGCGCGGACTTATGAGCGGAAGGTCTGGGGTACGGATCCCACCAGGATCGTTTTCCGTGAATGAATTTTTTTCCAAGTTTTCCTCAGTCCTCATAAATGGCAAATGCCGGAGAGGTACCCTAAACTTAGGCCTGGAACGTTTCCTTCCTTAAAATAATCCTTTCCCAATTTATCATTTCATTTCTTGTATCATCAGTGTTCATCGTCTGTCTTTTTTAACCAGCAATAACAACACTTTCTATAGTTCTCCCATAGTGACGCTTTGACTAATTATCTCAGCAGCTAAATTCCCTAATTCCAGTCTAAGTCCAATATTTTATAATAAAGCAACTTCTTTACAGTTTTAAACTTCACAGACTTAAGCTCTCTAACGCTAAATTCTCACGCGGGAAACTTAGCGGAGATGAACATTGAATACTCTCCCTGCGAACTAAAGAACTGAACTCTCCTTGGAAAACTGAAACTGGGGCCACAAAGTCATCAGCTGAAATATACTATGCCTTCCTTCGATCTGCTCACGCTATTTGTACTCTTTTAAACCTAAGCGCCCAGGAGCACCTCCTATAACTACAGGCTTCAGTTGGTGGGTATAATATTATAAGATTTTTCTGAATTTTTTATTGGATCAAGGGTCCACGTGACTTCCTGAACGTCCTCATACAACTTCTGTCATAGCATTCTCTTTGAAAGGTCATCGGCCTGTCTCTCCACTCCCGTATCGGCATGATATGTTTATTACACCAAGCAAATTCTGTAACACACGAAAGGACCTGCTTATCAAGGACACAGCCTTCATTCCTCCTTGAAGTATCCGAGGGTGTATTTGTTTACAAAACACAAAACAGGCAGTTCAGCTTAGCAAACTCTCGGTTCTGGTTACAGGCTTTCAAGAGGGCTACAGTTTGCCTCAATATTCAGACACATTCTCCTAGAACAAGTATTATATTGTAATCATACTATAGGGAACACATATAAACTTGCAATTATGGTACATGAGTTAACTTTAACCTTACCGCTATTTGATTTGTTTTTACTTAAGGACGCTCTTTAACATCTCAGGTCATCAGCGTGCCATTCTATTTTGGGCGTGAAACAGCCGACATATTTTGCTCAGAGGCCTCTTCTTTCAGGCTTGAGGTTCTTTTTCGTACCGTAAATGTATGACACGGCTTTACTTCTCTTCTGAAGGAAGCCATACTTAGGATTTTTACGCCCGAAAAAATCCATCGATCCTGGCCGACATTGAACCCGCGACCTTGGGTTTAGAAGGCAAGTATGGTTACCACTACACCACCAGGACCGACGCTTAGAGTTATGATCTGTATATACATATAGCTTGGCAATGATTAATTTATTCCTTATAATTTATTACGGGAGTATCTATGTAAAACATTTCAACTTTAGTTTCCCCTTTTTCTTCAATATGATGGAAATTTTTTCTTCCATCAGCAAACTTGATTCTATAGTTTATAGACCCTGTTTCAATGAAAGTAAGAACACGTTTTCTTATACTGTGTCCATTTGTGGAATCGGAAAACGAGAAAATTTATCGACTAGTTACCCGACGTTCACGATTCTGTTATCACATGTCATATGCGAATATTCTGTGTTCTAGTTTTTACTTATAGGGCGACTTTTCAATAAAATAAATTTAACTCCCACATTAATTAAGTCATCACTTTCATGTCAAGTCCAGGTGCTAGCACACTGCAAGCAAACTCTGGGGGACTGTCTTGGCGCATGAAATATGACCTTGAGTGGGGCAATTACGACTTGATAACGACGGAGGTTTGGTTGCGGCCCGCGAGCATGGCCAGCAAATTGCTCACTGGGATGCATGGTATGTGTAAATGAGTGGGAGGGACCGCATTTGGGAAGTATCGTGTTCAAATCCCTTGGGGCCAGGCATCCTGACCTTGAAATTTGTCATAGTTTACTCTGATCTCTTAGTGAATGCTGGGGTGGATCTTTACAGAATCATCATTCAATGAGATTTAGACCAATAATGATCTGTTCCGGCTCTGATTTATAGCGTTCAATGCACTATCTCATTTCGTCCTCCCACAAACAGGGGTTGTAAATATATGTAGCATGGTTTGTAAGATGGATATAGTGTCTCCTGTAAGTTTCACTTTTATTGGAGAGTTGAAATATTCTTAATTTTTGCAAAATATTTTCTTTATGTCTTTAATGGATCTTTCCTTTCCACGATTTTTCGCTCTCCTACTTCTTATCATTTTATTCCGCTGGTTCTGTTATAAGGTGCAATGCGCTAGAATGACATGGACTGGAGCGGTGTGACGGTGACTTGCGCTTTGGAAACGACTTCTGAGTTGGCATATAGTATGGGAGCGATCTTCTGAAGTAATCGAACTCCTTAGCGGAATCTCCTCCTGGCTTCAGGGTGTTCTGTCTGAAAACAATGTTAGAGACTCCGATTATATCCATACCTCGGCACTGGCCGCCAGTGTCTCCTTCCTCACTTTCCAGAGGTGCCCCCAGCTCTTGAGAGAGACTGAAGTAACGAAATGTTCTCCTGCAACCTTAACAAGTGTATAGGTTCATTTATCTCTACTACTACTGCTATTATTAATACTATTAGTACTATTACTACTACTATTATTATTACTACTACTACTACTACTATTACTACTTTTAGTATTACTATTACTACTGCTCTTACTACTACTATTAATACTACCAGTACTACCACTACTCGAGTGAGATGTCAAAGATAAAAATGACTAGAACGTGACGATAGTTTGACTGTTTAATTTTGTGTTACTGTCTATTAATTGGCTAACCAGTTTGTCATCAGTTAGCATATGTGCACTCTCTTTCTTGCCATTGGGGTTTGGAAAAATGATTTGTGAGCTATGATCTTACTTTCTTTGTTTATATAATTGGATAATGAAGCTGTTAATGGTGAGTATAACATTCTTAATTTATTGGCCAAATTTAATAACCTAAAAGGCACTTAACTCCCCATATAAATTGGATGCCTAATTGATAAACATTTTTTTTAATTGCTTGCATAGCTACTTCGTATTAAAAATAAGAACGATTTGTTGATGCTTCTACTGTACATCAAACTTCTTACCCCCTCTCTCTCTTAGAGTACTTTTGAAAATTTTGTATTTAATTTCTCCCCTCATGCTCTGGAAAATCACTATACCGGGTGTCTCAAAAACACCGACAACTCTTAGTATGTTGTAAAGGATGGCAAACCGCATTTTTAAGATGGAACCCAAGCACGTGCTCTGTAAAGCGTCGAAGTTTAAGAATGATTGGGTACGGTAATAGGTGTCCGTTTTATATTTCGTCAGTAACCCCAACAAGAGCAGTATACAAAAGAGTTTCAAATTATCTTCTCCTACTTGATTGCATAGCTCACTTCGGTGATGCTGAGCTTGACGCGCATGAGCAATAGGTGTGATTGCGTGGTAAGAGTTTTTATCACTTCGTGGATTCTTGTGATTAGGTCTTCCTCTGACGTTACTGGAATATTGTACACGATATCCTTCGTTGTACCAGCACAGAAAATAGTCGAGGGGAGTAAGATCTGGTGATTGTGATGGCTATAGAACTGGTCCCCCTCAACCAATCCATCGATCGCCCATCCCCAATATGCTCATGGTAATGGGATGGATAACGACCAGGGCACCAAAATTAATCTGAACAAAATTTGACACGCATTCGACGTTCTACAATACCCAAACCGTGCTTTTCCGAACATGAGTTCCTTCTTGAAATGAGCTCCCACACAACATGCTAAGCGTTTTCTGCATTTCCTGAGACACCCGGTACATGTTTCAATATCAGAACATTAGTAAACGAAAAGTAATATATGTAAGTAATAGCCAATCTGTCAGAGATTCCGAAAGCAAGAATTGTTTGCGTCTCTCTTTTAGGCAACCCAAATGTCGAAATCCAGAAGGCTATTTCATCTGTACTGTATTGAATATTCACATTAACAAAGAAAAAGAGAAGGGAAAATGTGAGTAATTTTACTGTTAAGCTAGTTGGCTTCATTTTAGTAAATATGTTAAAGGAGTTTTTGGGACATTCCAGTGTAATAGAGAGCTCTTCAGGATGTCTTCAAGCTACAAGTAAGATTTGCTCAAATATCTGGTAAAAACAAGCAGATTTATTGTAGTAATTTTATGTTTAAACTATATAATTCTTTCCCTTCCATTTTTCGTTTATTTCTTTCCTCTCAGTGCTGCTTCCGAGCTTGAAGAAATATTGCTTTACACGTGCGAAATCTTTTGTTTTGCTTATTAGCTAGCGGTCGGTAGTCCTTGAGCATTGCGCTCAGAGAGGTTATCAAACTTTTTCTTGTCCTACCAAAACGTGTTTTTACAGGTGACCTTGGAGCGAAACTACAAACTTCCGTCATTTTATCTTTATGTTATTGAAAAGTTCAAAAGAAGAAACTGCAAGAAATGTTCGCTATTTTACGTTAAACACCCGCCACTTAATGCTCGTCGCATGTTGAGCGCGTCAAAGATTCATTAGCACACACTGTTTACATTTTATTTCTGTTTCTTCGACGCTACCTCAAAAATAAGTCAGCAGCAATTTCAAATAACACGCTGATATTAATGATAGAAGCCACAGTTACTATTGCTGGTCTAAGATCCACATTGTGTCCGGTCAAATTTCTAGAAACAGTGAAAGGAGATTAATACAGTGTGATTAGATAGTTGCAATAAATACTGTTGCGTTAAGTTGTACAAAAGTGAAAATTATTAATACATTATCAAATAGGAAAGCACCTGATTGTTAAAAGAGAGAAACTTAATAAACTTTAATGAAGTGAAATTAGGGAATGTATCAAATGAACGAAAACTTTCTCTTTAGCTTCGGATATACAGATTTTCCAAGTGGTTACTGTGACTCTATGAAAGAATGTAAAAAACGATTTCATTTATCATATAAAGTTTAATATCTTAGATACAATTAGGCGACTATTACTCAAATAATTTTTCTTCTAAATGCAATATCTGTTTGCTATGAATTCTCAGCATTCTCAAAATCTATAACATTTTCAATCTGTTGAAATCTATTTATGCCTCTTTTCGTTAATTTTACCCTTGAAGTCGTAAAGTAGTTTTTGCGGTTGTACCAAGTAAAAAGATTTTAGAAAAATTTCTTGAACCCTACTTTCTAGCCACAAAAATGACAACATACGAGGGTAGGTCCATAACTTTCCGGCCTAATTGTTTTATAGGAGGGATAAAGACAAAAACTACATTTCACTTTTCAATATATTTATTGCAATATACTTCTCATATCTTTGAATTAACATTTCAACCCCCACCCCCAAATAGTCAGAAGTCTTGTCTGCAAAATGGGGATGAACAGCTTCCAGCACTCCTTCGTCACACTTAAATTTCCTTCATCGAAGGTCCTTCTTGAGTTTTGAGAAGAGTGAATAGTCACTAGGATCTATATCTGGGCTGTAGGGTGGATGGTCGATCTTCTTGAAGTCACATTTCTTCACAGCTTCCTTTACAACAAGAGCTGTGTGCACAGGTGCGTTCTCGTGAAGAGGGCGCACACCACCACTCAGCTTCGCTCGTCTTTTATCTTTGATGGAAGCACGTAGTCTGTGCAGTAGGCCAGCACAGTACTCCCCATTTACTGTGGTGTTCCTCTACTTGAAGTCAATGAAGAGTATTCCTTCACAGTCCCAAAAGATTGTGGCCATGATCTTCTTGGTTGACTGAGTGACCTTGGCCTTTAGAGACGGTTCTTCGCCAGGTTTACGCCTGCCATTCCATTGATTCTCTTTTGGACAAGGGATCATAGTAGAGGACCATAGTTTCATCTTCTGTAACAATAGTTTGCAGAACTTCTCTCTCGTGCCACAACAGAGCTCCAAAAATGCCTGACAACAGATGACTCGTTGTTGCTTTTAGACTGAGGAAAGAAGTCTAGGTACCCATCTTGCACTAACCTTATTCATGTTTGAATGTTGATGAATAATTCGAAGGACTGTTGTTTTAGAAAGACCCAACCTTGCTGCTATTTCTGTAACGTTGAGTCGCCGGTCTTTCATAATTTCTCCTTACACAAGAGCGATGTTTTCAGGAGTGAGCACCTCCAAGGGCCGACCTACACGCTCTTCGTCTTCAATGCTTTCTCGGCCCAAAGTTTAACCCATTCTTTTACTGTAGAATATGAGGGGGATACTTCCCCATATACACGTCCAACCGCTGTTTAATTTAATTTGGTTTAAGTTCTTCTTTCGTGAAAAACTTAATAACAGGTCGATACTCCATTTTGAACATGTCACAACGTTCTACACGTAGCCTTCTTTATGCAACTATATCTGGACGACTGAACACAGGGGAGCGGAAGTTACAGCTGCAATTGTTTACTTGACAGATAAGGTGTGACACCATATGAGGGTTTTCTGAAGACGATAATTCTTATCGGCGAGTTGGGAAACTTATGGACATACGGTAATATATATTTTTGCGACCTCAAATATTTTTGTAATGAAACAAGATGTGAAAAATCAGTTGCACACCCGTGTCAGGGGCTCACACAATGGGAGAATATGCTCGGCTGTACTGCTGTTATTTTCAAATAGGAAAATGGTACGCACTGTGATACTTTCTACGGTACTTTCCGCATTGATATTTGGAAGTAGTTGCACTCCTAAGTAACATTTTGTTTACGGATGAACCTTCGTTCACGAATCATGCTAATGATGTAATGTGAGCAGCACTGGCTTCGCGAGACTGCTCATCAACGACAGTCGAGTGTCAACGTTTGTTGCCGTAGCTCTGGCAATTATGTAGAAGGTCCCAATTTTTATCACAGAACACTAAACGGGCAGTGATACGCGCCATTTCTGCAAGACGCTTTTACCCCTTCTTATGGAGGACGTGGGATTGGAAAAACGTCCATCAATGTTGTTCCAGCATGATGAGTACCCGCACACTACGTCCCTGTTTCCAGGGAAGATGTGGATGTAACTTTTACTAATCGGTGGATAGGTGGTCCTGTGAGATGGCCAGCTCGGTGCCCCAACTTTAACATCATTAAATTACTTTTTATGGAACACAGTAAAAGACAGCGTGTAATCAGGAACTTCCAAAGACACCAGAGAGTATGAAACAGCGGCGTGTGTGACTACCATCCGTAAAAACATTGCAATGTGTTCAACGCTCGCTTGTTCACCGTCTCCACAAGTGTAAACGGTGGTCACTTTGAATGTCAGTCACACAGTTTCACCGTATAAAACGTTCTGATTATTTGTGAGTGCGTTTTCTTTGCTGGATATAATTTACAAACATGACATTTCTTTGAAGCATAGTCAACTAGTAGTTTTGTTTAGGAAAGTAAAACTGATTCTGATATCAATAATTGCACCTCTAGTTTTCAGTTCGCTAGAAAAAAAAAAAAACAGAATATGTTCAAATAAAAAAAAAAAAAGAAAAAAAGAAAGAAAAGAAAAGAAAGATAACGTTGAGTTGAAAGCGATGTTTTTTTAATTTTCTGGATTGTCCATACCCTTCCCACGTGCGAGTCCCTGACATCGGCACTTTCCTACTCAACCAGATTTTTCACATCTTGTTTCATTTCGAAAATATTTGAGGTCGCAGAGTTAGGCGGGACACCCGGTATATATATAGACTATGTACATACATATGTAGTCGAGTTTTCAAGTAATCTCTCCAGCCACTTCACTAATTATGTCTCCCATTTCCTAAATTCTGTTGCTTTAATAGCGGGACATTGGAGGGTGCACTCAGATCTTAATGCTCTCTAATCCTTCACACCCTTTTCTTAATATACTTCAAAATATCAAATAAAACAATTAAAAGTTAACTATTGTTATAAACTAAGATGTAGGACACATTTCATGATAGTATTAACTTTTTAATACCTGGTCTACCTATCAAATAAGTGTCACTCTCTCTTATGGGACGGGACACGTCCGTTCATCTCCACGTCTCAAAGTAGAAAACAGAAGTGAGCTTAATCTTGCAAAACCATTGCGTCAGGTCTTACCAACCCCCTTCATTCATACGTTTATTTATATCAACTTTAACAACCCCTCCTAAGGCATATTGCTGTATATCTATTTAAAATGGTACCATTTATTAAAATATACTTGCCATATCATATATAGACTTATCTTCCTGCCATAGAAGATGACTCAAGTATTTCGAAATTCATCCTTTTCTGCTTTGTTATTTTAGTTACATTGTCAATAGTGTTATATACACAGAAGGTGCCAAAAATGTATACACTTCAAGCAAAGAAAAAACTGTGTTAACATAACAAAACTGAATTCACACAAACAGAAAATGTTGAGTACTAATCATCTTAGACTTTTACAGTTACAACAGTTGCTCAAAATGTCCACCATCGGCGTCGATACACTTCTGAGTACGTTGAACTACTGATTGAGCAACGTTTGCGAAAGTGTCCTCAGTGATTGCAGCACATGCCGTTTCAATTTCTTCCCGAAGTGCTGCCAGTGTAACTGGTTTTCTACGGTATACAACATCCTTAAGAGTTCCCCATAGATAGAAGTTTAACGGAGTTAGATCCGGAGAACGCGGTGGAAACTCAATCGGACCTCTTCGTCCTATCCAGTGCAACCACTTCAAATTGCTTTCCGTTGTTCATATGATAACCTTGACTCAATTTTGTTGTAGGAACGTAATGTAAGACACATGTGTTTATAGAACTTCATACGATAACCTTGGCTTCATTTGTTGACTGTAATTTACCTGCCACGTAGGAATGCTATGATAATGTATGTGAGTCACATCTGTTTACAGAACATCATACTACATTACTGTGTTTTTCGGTTCAGCTTTGAAATATAATAAATAGTTACCTACGGTGGAAGTGTGTATATATTTTTTGGCACCCTCGGTATATATGTGTACGTGTGTGTATGTGTGTCAACACTCCATCGGCCATAATTTTGTTTTTTCTCAACAGAACTTGGTATATTTCATTGTAATACAATAATAATAAAAAAAACACATGAGAATTAGCAACATCAGATTATTATGAAGGCGGGTTTACCTGAAAACCAAAATTTATTTTTTTTGCAACCTAACTCAGTATTTATCATTTAAATAAAACAAGAAAAGTCTTTCATAAACCTGGGCAAACGGACCATTAGTAGAGGGACTATACCTGAAAACAGAATTTTTTTAAAAGTCGAAGATGTGGATTAAGGTTGTAAAGCCGGGGGGGGGGGAGGGTTGCACACGGGAGAATTGTTATTGTTGGCATTAACAATTAGTTATTCCCGCTAAGCGATAAGCTCAGTGTTATATAAACGAACATAGAGGAATAGTCAACGACGAAGAATTAGACTGCGGTTTCGTTTCAATACTGAACGGCAGCGGAAAAAGCCGAATTCCAGGGAATGCTGGAGCAATGTACAAATCTTAAGCTGTATGTTTGTAGTCTACCAACTTTGGTAATGTAAAATGTACAATAAATACAGAGGCAGAAAGCACAACGCTTTATACAAGCATACTATGTAGCTTAAATGTTAATCACATTCTGTTTAATTGTGATACAGCAAGGTGTAATTAGAAAATTAACAATATAACACGTAAATAAAACAATGATAAGGGAAAAATAAGCTTGGAAGTTGTGTGTTTTTTTATTAAATACATATGCATATCTTTAGTTAGCGTTACTTGTTATTTAGTTTTTTATTACATTCTCTGCTCTAGCGCTCTGTAATAACCTTCACAAATTCAACTTGCCGAGGAATTTGCTTAGTTAAGCAGGTCCTGCTTGATGGACTTCCTTTTATTTATAAGCATCTCGTAAATGTCGAGCCCGCACAACGAACAAAACCAAAACTTTTTGTGTGCTGACCTTGATGGCCAACCATAGAGCTGTTATACATTTTCCTGGTTACTGACGCATGGAATAAAGGGGAAGGGGGGGGGGCTTTCCCCCGGGCTTTCCCCTGGCCTGTTAACCTGTAAGGCAACTGGTTTTACAACATTTCTTGCAAACCAGTTGTTACGCTAGCAAAGAATTTTAGCATGCAGGAAACAACCGTGAATTGAAAACACGTTTATATTTCCACAGACGTGTGCGCCATATATTTTATGAAAAAGACACAAAGGGCAAATCATGCCATGCAGAGTTCATTCATATCTCCAGCAAAAACCAGCTGCAAAGCCTACGTCATCGGTACGCTACTTGAAGTGACGTTTTGCGCCGGCTCCGAGCGAGATCAGTACGGGACCCTTTCGTCCGATCGGAATCTGCTGAAGACAGTTCGGTTTTATGTCATTTCCTTTCTCAGCAGGTTAATGTGCATTTTTTCATGTTGCTTTTGCCACATTAAGGCGAATAAAACTGGAACTTTAATGTGCATCAAAGATACAGCATTTGATTTGTTTATTTACGGAAGCTCTTTAACATCTCAAGTCATCAGCGTCACATTCAAATCAGAGCGTGAAACGGCCGACAAATTTTGCTCAGAGGTTTCATCTTTCAAACTTGAGGTTCTTTTTCGTGCTGTAAATGTACGACATAGACCCACGGCCTTACTTCCCTTAGGAAGCCATACTTAGGATTTTTACGCCTGAAAAAAATCCATCGTTCCGGTCCGCGATCGAACCAGCGATCTTGGATTTAGGAATCAAGAAATTTTTTTTGAATGGTGTTTAACGCCCGTTTTTGCTACAGAGGCATCACAGACGGTGAACACTGGTGATACATGAAATGAAATGATATTTTGGGAAAGGATTTTTTAAGGAAGTAAACGTTCCAGGCCTAAGTTTAGGGTACTCCCCGGCATTTGCCATTTATGAGGACTGAGGAAAATCTGGAAAAAACCTCAGTCAGGGAGGACAGTACTGGTGGGATTCGAACCCCAAACCTCCCGCTCATGAGTGCGCGCCTTAACGACCTCGGTAACCCATGGCAGTAGGAGGCAAGTATGGTTACCACTACAAGATAAAGCATGAATCCTCTTAATTAACCATTCCTTTTATTAAAAAAAAAAAAAACGTAAATAGTAAATCCACAACATGTATTAGAAATTAAAATTATGACATGGTTTGTTGAAGCTGTAATTAAGAATTAAAATGCGATTGTCTCAAAAATTTACGAGGGATCGTTTTTATAGTTTTACATAATTTCTTTCTTTAGAAACATTTACCCCATATCAAACACAGTTGTTTTAATCATTAAGGACCTCCGAGGAAGGAAATTTAAGTGTGACGAAAAGCGATGGATGCTATTTATGCCCATTTTGCAGGCAAGACTTCTGACTATTTGGAGGGAGGGAGGATTGATATGTTAATTCAAAGATGTGTGAAGTATATTGCAATAAATGTAACTATGTTAAAAGTGAAATATAGTTTTTTGTCTTTATGATACCTAGAAAATAGTTAGGCCTGAAACTTATGGACCTATCTGTCCGAATTCAGATTTTATGTCAACTTTTAGTCTCGTTATTGATTACGTTAAGTTTTGTGTATTCACATGTTCTATTAACTACTACATACGCTTTTAAATGATGATGCTGTCAATTTGATACTTTTTCGCTATACACAAACTTATTTTAAAATATTTTGGTTTTAAAAATCCTTCTTCTGTAAATATATTTAAATTTATTTAGGAAAAATAAGCCATTTTATCCTGGTAATATAAAACAAGTCAATTCTTTGAGAATAGAGCACTTAAACAATACACAAATGCGCAATAATTAGGAATATATTTTTCTGCAGAGGATTGTGATTAAAAATATATATAATTACAGGTGTATTTTAATGGAAAACTTGTTCATTTGGAAAAACATTTGTCATATTTTACAAATTTTGAATAAGTTTATATATATGGGATGTCAGATACCTTTATTGAATTACTTTTTACTGAAGCCAGCATTAAGACAAAGTATATATGTCAATGCATTGGCGCAAGGGTAATTTATAAAAAAGCCTAAGAATATGTATGTGAAATTCCCAATAAATCGTATGCTGTAAAAAGGTTTTCAGATTGTACCTATAACAAATATTTTGGGCAATACAAAGGTTTTATTTTTATATAAAAAAAAAAAGATTCGTGCTTATTGATAACATGAGTACAGAAAAATAAATACTTTAGAAGTAGAAAATTACGAAAAACCAGTCCAAAATGTGGTCAAAGTACAGCTAAAGTGTGATGGATTATAGAAAAAACAAGCAACATTTATTGCGATTGAATTGAAGATGAACATTTGGGTCGATATCTCCAATAAATGTCTGCGTACAACCTTCTTCTGTAGCCGCTATCCTTTCTACATGTTCTTGAGTGAGAAAAAGTGTGCGCGTGACAATAAATGAAAGTGAAAGTGTCTGAATGCCATTTTTAGTTTATATACTTGCTACTTTTAAGATAATAGGCACAAAAATATTTCAGTAGTAGAATAGAATATACGGTTTAGTTTACACGATATTCCAGCAGCTGTCCGCAAGGTCAATGGCATCATAACAGAACAGGTATAACTCAGCAAAGGCCCCGCTGAGCGCTAGTTGTAGGTAAAACCTGACCTTCTCCAAGTACAGTCAGATACGGAGCACAACACGCCGTACGTGTCCGCAAGCATTTCTAGTACCAGAAAGTTTACATCTTTGGACAAATATTGATATTTATATACTTTTAAGTCGTAAGCAATGGAATGCTTTCCCAAATACTTTCACATATATGACATTTAAAATTATCCCCCTGACTGCTTAAACTAAAACTTGTCGTTACTCTGCGATGTCTCCCACGCTTGGTGTCTCCGAGTCAGCTGGCGTTTCTTCTCCTGACTGTCGCTGTTCTCCAGTCCTGGATTAATTCATTACTATACATTCAATTTCTTCCTCCAGAAAAACATCTCGCTTCCAGTACCGTCATAAATGACGTTCCTCACTGAACTGAACTTTACCAGCCTTCCGCTGTTATTGATGGCATTTTTGCCAAAGAGACTTAGTAGTCAACTTTTGTTTTAATATGTTCCATGTTAGTTCGAAGGGATTTAAGTCCTAGGTGTGAAAACAGCATCTTCAATTATTTGGTCAATAGAACATGAGGTCCCGTAAAAAATGTGACAGTCCTCCTTTTTTGGTCCAGGAGTTGAGACGCACAAATATTCCGTATTTTAATTTGCAAAAACCTCTGAAGATAATTTTATCGATTTACATTTTACGTCATAAAATTAGCTTATGCTGTATGTTATCGCTTGATTTATTTTTGTTAGGTTTCTTTTGAAGTAGCTTGTATGCATGCTTCCACATAACAATGTCACCTCTTTCCCTCTCCTTCCTTGTAATTCGCGATTGCACCAAATAGGTTTAACTTTAACCACAGTCTTTGTTGCTGTATTTGAAATTGGACTCTTGTTTATTTTCCATACATTACTGTGCCGACCTCAGCGCAGCTCAGCGGTAATTGTGAACTGCATTAAGAAGTTCTTGTGCTCTTGTTCATTTTGTGTTTAAGTTCAGAACCTCAGAGAGACTTGCTCTTACTGTGTTAAAAAGTTTAATGCGTTATGTCTAAACGCAAATGCGTGATTTCATCTGAACTTGAGAGAAGATGTCTTTTTCTAGAAAGTATGAAAATAAATTATGAAGTTTATTTCATAATCTGCCACAACACATTTCCCACTGCACGTGGTGGAAGTGCAGACATTTTATAGCAGCAGAAAACTAATAAACATTGAAGAACTCGCAGTAGTTCGAAATATATAGCAATTTCAAGTGTGACTCTTTCTCAGTGTTTTATCTTTATCTACTTTTATTATTAGTGTTAATTTGTTACATTGTTAATAGTGTTTCTTTATTTTTATTTTTCACACATATATATATATATATATATATATATATATATATATATATATATATATATATATATATTTACTTTGAGGTGATCTGGAACTCTGACATTATACATCTTGATAAATTATTGATATTGAGTTCTGAGGGTAGGTATAACCTCATACTTTTTTGACATGAGTAATGTATTTTTCGTATTTCTAAGCAAACATCTTTGTATTAGTCTCACAATGACTACAGTAGTCGCAGACTGGCGTGAGCAGATATTTTATGAAATATTTACAAAGTAGGAGTAATGAAACATCTTTCGTTAAACAGAGAATATTTTTTTTGATTGTTTTATTTACAGACGCTCTTTAACAGCTCAGGTCATCAGCGTCCCATTCAACTCAGGGCATGAAACGGCCGACAAATTTTGCTCAGAGACATCTCTTTCAGGCTTGAGGTTCTTTTTCGTGCCGTAAATGTACGACATGGAACCCACGGCTTTACTTCCCTTCCGAAGGAAGCCATACTTGCGATTTTTACGCCCGAAAAAATCCATCTGTCCTGGTCGGGTTCGAACCCGCGATCTTGGGAGTAGGAGGCAAGTATGGTAACCACTACACCACCAGGACCGACAAACAGACAATAGAGATGTGTCTAGAAAATGAGGGGCATGAGAAGCACAATAATCTGCAAGTGAGAAAAAAGAAAATCAAACTTTTCCACATTCATGGTTTGAGGTTAAAGTCAAATATCCACTGCAGTTAAAATGGACAAAATCTTGTAGGTATAACAAATTGGCAATATAAAGGGAACAAATTTGTAACACATTTTAGCTACCCAGACCATGAGCAATTCAAGGTAAAATCAATGTGTTAACTATTTACCCAGTTTTAAAGGAAATATGTGGTATACATAAACCTAGGCTACTACTGTATGTTTACTATCTCAAAATATAAAGCCTTCGACATTCTGGTTTAATTGTCAACACAATTTCTTCTTTTATAAGGGTATTAATTGAGATAATTTAAGCTGGCATTTAAAAGTCCTTTCGCTTTATTTAATATTTTTGTTTCATACTATTTTTCTTAAAGTTTTATAGGTTTCTTACGGAAGCGGTAAGATAGAAAAGGCAAATTCCACGATGAGAGAAAGGAAGAGGTCTGAATAGAGTACACATCATTTAATGCTTTTATAAGATCATTGCGCATGTTATGAAAATCATCTTCCTGTTTCAGACACAGCAGTTACGAGCTTGGAGGTGTGACCAGTTACGGTACTGCGTTCAAGGGTTGGTCAAGAAATGGAAATGATGTCAGCAGATTCAGAAGATTACTGCCACAGGTTAGTTGATAGTTCAGCTCCAGCCTTTGCTTAACTATAGGTTCAAATTTAAGGAGTCTTAATTGTATATATGACACGACTGTGATGTCACACATGTATGTCGAGTTTGTGCAGGATATTAACATTTTATTATATAAAGGCAAGCTGAGGTACTCAAAACACAGATATTTTTGATAATTGCCGATTCTTTATCATAACAGAGAAGTGTACACAGTAATTGAAATATTGTGTACCAGCTTTGAGCGTTCCATTGTTTCACATTTTCATATTTGTTAATTGGTTGCGCTTATAATACCTACTAGTGTAAATCCATAAGTTTCCGGACTAACCATTTTCTGAGTATGATAAAGATAAATTTCACTTTTCAATATAGTTACCATTTAATACAATACACTCCTCACATCTTTGAATTAACATTTGAAATAATCAGACGTCTTATTGCAAAATAGACATAAACAGCATCCATCACTTCTTCTTCACACTTACATTTCCTTCCTCGAAGGTCCTTCTTGAGTTTTGAGAAGAGGAAATGGTCACTGGGAGCTAGATCGGGCTGTAGGGTGGATGGTCGATCTTCTTTAAGCCACATTTATTCACAGTTTTCTTTGCAACAAGAGTTGGTGCACAGGCGCGTTGTCGTGAAGAAGGCGCACACCACCACTCTGCTTTCCTCACCTTTTCTCTTTGATGGAAACACGTTTTCTGTGCATTGTAGATTGTGGCTATGATCTTTGCTGACTGAGTGACCTTGGCCTTTAGAGGCGGTGCTTCGCCAGGTTACGCCACTCCATTGATTCTCTTTTGGACAAGTGATGGATTATAGTAGAAGATCATAGTTTCAGCTCCTGTAACAGAACTTCTCTCTCTCTCTCTCTCGTTGCCACGACAGAGTTCCAAAAATGCCTGACAACAGACTCGTTGCTGCTTTTGGTCTGAGGAAAGAAGTCTAGGCACCCATCTTGCACTAACCTTATTCACATTTAAATGTTCATAAATAATTCGAGAACTATTGTTTTAGAAAGGCCCAACCTTGTTGCTATTTCTATAACTTTGAACCGCCCGCCGGTCTTCCATAATTTTTCCGTTCACAAGAGCGATGTTTTCAGGAGTGAGCACCTCCAAGGGCCGACCTGCACGCTGTTCGTCTTCAATGCTTTCTCAACCCATTCGAAAAAGTTTGGCTCATTCTTTTACGGTAGAATATGAGGTGGATGCTTCCCCATATACACAGTCCAATCGCTGTTTAATTTAATTTGGAGAAGTCCTTCTTTTGTGAAGAGCTTAATAACAGCTGGATACTCCATTTTAAACATGTCACAATCTTCTACACATAGCCTTCTTTATGCAACTATATCTTAACAACTGAACACAGTTATAGCTACAATTATTTACTTAACAGACAAGGTATAACACCAGATAAGGTTTTTGTGAAGGCAATAATCCTTATGGGCGAGGACGGAAACTTATGGACTTACCCTCGTATGTTTTTTTTTTTTTGAGTAGTGTTTAACGCCCGTTTTTACTACTGAGGCACCACAGGCGGTGGACACTGATGATACATGAGATGAAATGATAAATTGGGAAAGGATATTTTTTTTTTTTTAAGGAAGGAAGCGTTCCAGGCCTAAGTTTAGGTACCTCCCCGGCATTTGCCTGTTATGAAGACTGAGGAAACCTGGAAAAAACCCCAGTCAGGGAGGACGGTCCTGGCGGGATTCGAACCGCAGACCTCCCGCTCACGAGTCCGTGCCTTAACGACCTCGGCCACCCGTGGCGGTACCCTCGTATGTACGAGAGCTAGATAGAACAATGGAAACATGCTCATAATAATAAACCTGAGGTTTCAATGCAACTCCTGCCACGCTTATGGCCCGTTGTCACTGTTCTGGAAGACCCTGAACATTAACAAAAACGATTTAGCGGGTTATGTACTTTCTCCTATGTAGAGAAATGCAGCGGCAGCTTGAACAGCAGGTCACACAAGCTTCTCCCTTACGAGTATATAAATCGCAATACACATGTTACCTTGTGTCTTTCCTATACCAGCACCAAAAGTTGGTGTAGGTTGGAGTGCTGCTAGCAAGGACACATTGACACGGATCATACGGGGAAACTTTTGTGGTGATGAAAATCCCATATGTCGGCGTTCTTTCCCATTGACCCTGGACTAGCTGGAAAAATGATAAAGTTTTCAATCTTTTTTCGTTGCGTGTGTACATGTTTTACTTGCTTAGACTTGAGCCGTGTGCTGTAAAGTAAGAGTGATTGTCTATTGGAATTTTCAGCAATTTCCTCTAATTCACTTCTGTGAAGGACTAACAAGGAACTTCACTCTCTAGTAACAGGTTTATCGGATTGTGAAGTCGAATTTCCATGATCAGCTCAGAGGAAACGGTTACTTCTGCATGTTGGATTTTTCGATAATTCCCAAAGTTTGGATTTCATTTAGAAAAGTAATTTTGTTAAAGTAAATACTTGATTAAACTATGTATTGGACAATGGAGTATATTTACTTAATTGAGGGCCAGTTGCATAAAGATAAACTTGAGTTTAGGGCATACAGTGATATTTAACTTGAACATTTTGGTTATATAAACACTAGTTCAAGATTATTTCAGCTTAACCTCAAATTAAATCTAACTCGCGAAATTTCTCAACTAACATTTGAGAATTAACTACAGTTTAGTAATTGTTAACTAAAACATTTCTGAGAGTACAGAAGGTTAACAACTTCATTTATAAATGAAATGGTTAGTTACGTTTATTTTAATTACGTTTCTTCAATGTTTCACCTTTCATTTCCACGTAATAACAACAGAGTTGCTTCCAATTATAGGTTATGTTAGGTTAACCTTTTAAGCGGTATATTGTACAGATTTCTGATTTCCGACATCTCACCAGAAGATGAATTTCACTGTGGTCCTCGTGTATTTTATGAGAGAGAAATAATCCGTTCTTAGAATTGAATGACAAAAAATTCAAAATGCGATTTCGCTTAGCAAAAAATGTTGAAGAACTGAAACAGATGTTACGTTCCAGATTACAGTCACAAACTAAGCGAAATTATGCTTTGAATTCGATGTTCATGATGCTATTAGCTTTAAGATGTTCTTTAACTTTAGGGAACTTCCAAACAGTTATTGAATATATATTAAAGTGGAGAAAAGAACGGTCAGCAGAACTATCCATAGAGCAATAGCAGCTGTGAGACGTCAGTTCATTAAAATGTCAAACGAAGAGGGTGATGTACAGAAAGTGATGCTAGGCGTCTATAGCATTCGCAACTTTCCTGCAGTTTTAGATGCTATAGACTGTACAACATATCGCCTGGGGAGTTATAATGCAGACGTCTTCAGAATCTTTAGCAATTTCCTCCCATATACGTTCTTCATCTTTATTTGAGATCGACTCTATTTTTTTTTTCTTTCTTTCAATAATTCCCTGATATTTTAGTACCAGATCAAAATAACACCTTTCTCACGTTTGCTAAAATTCCGCTCACATTCACTTTGACTTTTCCTTATCCATGCTTGAAGACATATTAAGGAAGAAACATATGTATAAGAGGCGGGAAAACTAAATAATTATTGTTTTTTGTTAGGTTGCACATTTGAACACTCGCTGTAGACGCGAATTGTCCTATCATTTCGCGATGTTGCCACAGGTTTGACGGTTATTGCAAACTCCAGGTTGTGTAGTCTGAAGTAATTTTTTTTATAATGATATGATAACTATTTGCTTATTTGGTTTATTTACGGACGCAGTTTAACATATCAAGTCATCAGCGACCCATTCTATTCAGGGCGTGAAACGGCCGACAAATTTTGTTCAGAGGTCTCTTCTTTCAGGCTTGAGGTTCTTTATCGTGCCGTAAATGTACGACACGGGACCCACGCTTTACTTCCCTTCCGAAGGAAGTCACACTTAGGATTTTTACGCCCGAAAAAAATCTATCGAACCCGCGATCTCGGTTTAGAAGGCAAGTATGGTTACCACTACACCACCAGAACCGACGAAATGATAACTAACTCCTAGTTACTTTTTAAATTACAGTTAAAAGTAATCTCCCGTTAACAACTTTTATACTACCGCCCTGATTGAATTTAATTGCCTAAAAAGTTACTTATTATTTTTACTGTCGTTTTTACAATAATTGTTAAAAATAACAAGAAAAATATAAGAAGAGAAGCTTACCTTGTAAGTAGTGATCCTGTTGCATCCTTTCGTTCTCAGTTTGTACTGTCTGTTAAAAGCTCGTTCCGGTTTTGAAGGTACAACAATTTGATTTACTAGCCAGCATGTTACAATATTTTTAATATAACAAAGAATGATGTAAAAACACCACAACTTATACAATCCAAAAAACAAAGAGGAAGATGACCATAACGACAGTGACACTATAAGTTACAGGCATAGCGAGGCGACTTAGTGCATGTAAATAAACCTCGCGGACGATAAGTGTGCATGTGGAGTCCGTTATTGTATGAAAGAGATAGTTGTGCAGTAAGAGAGATGAATCGCCTGAGCCTGCGCAAAACCTTGTTCTAGCTGTACTATGCGTTTCAGTGAGAAAGTATCGCGTTACAAGTGAAAGTCAAATTGTTTTATGCCATATGCGGGTAGCTTCACAAGTTTCCGGCCTCACCGATAAGGATTACCGCCTTCACAAAACACTTATCTGGTGTCATACTTTATCTGCTAAGTAAATAATTGCAGCTGTAACTTCCACTATGCTGTTCAGTTGTCCAGATATAGTTGCATAAAGAAGGCTATGTGTAGAAGATTGTGACATGTTTAAAATGGAGTATCAAGTGTTATTAAGTTCTTCACAAAAGAAGCCCTTACTCCAAATGAAATTAAACAGCGATTGGGCGGTGTATATGGGAAAGCATCCCCCTCTTATTTTACCGTAAAAGAATGGGCCAAACATTTTCGAATGGTTCAAGAAAGCATTGAAGACGAAGAGCGCGCAGGTCCGCCCTTGGACGTGCTCACTCCTGAAAACATCGCTCTTGTGGAAGGTGAAATTATGGAAGACAGGCAGCTCAAAGTTACAGAAATAGCACCAAGGTTGGGCCTTTCTAAAACTACAGTCCTTCGAATTATTCATGAACATTCAAACATGAATAAGGTTAGTGCAAGATGGATGCCTAGACTTCTTTCCTCAGTCCAAAAGCAGCAACGGTTCATCTGTTGTCAGGCATTTTTGGAGCTCTTCCTTGGCAACGAGAGAGAGAGAGAGAGAGAGAGAGAGAGAGAAGTTCTGCAAACCATTGTTACAGGAGATGAAACTATGGTCCTCTACTATGATCCCTTGTCCAAAAGAGAATCAATTGAGTGGCGTAAACCTGGCGAAGAACCGCCACTAAAGAGCAAGGTCACTCAGTAAACCAAGAAGATCATGGCTACAATCTTTTGGGACTGTGAAGGAATATTTCATTTACTTCAAGGACAGGAACACCACAGTAAATGGGGAGCACTATGCTGGTCTACTACACATACTACGTGCTTCCATCAAAGAGAAAAGACGAGGAAAAATGAGTGGTGGTGTGCGCCTTCTTCACGATAACGCGTCTGTGCACACAGTTCTTGTTGCAAAGGAAACTGTGAATAAATATGGCTACAAGAGATCAAACATCACCCTATAGTACAGATCTAGCTCCCAGTGACTATTTTCTCTACTCAAAACTGAAGAAGGACTTTCAAGGAGGAGATTTGAGTGTGACGAAGAAGCGATGGATGCTGTTTATGCCCATTTTGCAGACAAGGTACTGATTATTTGGGAGGGGGGATTGAGATGTTAATTCAAAGATGTGAGAAGTGAATTGGAATAATGAGTAATAATATTGAAAAGTGAAAAATAGTTTTTGTATTTATCATACCTAGAAAATAGTTAGGCCGGAAAATTATGGACCTACCCTCATATATATGCATTTGAGACATCTGCTGGCAGTTTTGGTGACTTACTGTGAGCATCTTATTTCTCGCTTTTTCAGTAAAGCGTGCACAATTTTGCTAGGATAGAGGTTAGAATTTAGCATCTTCGAAACAAGAGTAAGTTTATTTTATTATATTATTAAAACAAGAACTGTGTGGCACATTTGTCTTCGTTGACATATGGTGGAAAAATAAATATCGGAGCTTGTATGTGTGACTATGTTGCACCACGCTTATGTAAATACCGTTGTAGACGTAACATATTGTTGGACTGATTGTGTTCGCAGTCTTAGAGACATGCGCATATTCATCAATGTCAAATATCGTCATTTGTCAACATTTTACTAGATAGTGTTTTATTTTATTTGCAGACAAGAACTGAGTTGGATGTCAAAGACAGCAGAAGAGAAGCAGCAAATTGTAGTATCATAATAAGAAAATAGGTTTCTGGTGGGCTAGTGGTAACCATACTTGTTTCGTAGACCCAAGATCGCGGGTTCAATCCCGGCCAGGATCGATGGATTTTTTCGGGAGTTTTCGGAGGGGAAGTCGTGAGTCCATTGTCGTAGATTCACAGCACGTACTAGACCCTCAAGCCTGAAAGAAGAGGCCTTTGAGCAAAATTTATCAGCCGTTTCACTTTCTGAATTGAATTGGACGTTTATGACCTGAGCTGTTAAAGAGTGTCCGTAAATAAGCCAAATAAATGAATTAATCACTTTATCAAAAGCTATTATTGAAATGAGACCAAACAGCCTTCCATACTCTCTTCTGCCAAAAATTACACCATTCATGAAATACGCTGATGGTAAAATTAAAAATTAAATGTTCCGCTCCACTTAGTGGGTCAGGCCTTTTCTGATGAATAAGAAGGTGTATTTGCTGACAGGCAGTAGGAAAATGTCATCTTGAAGGTTTAGATGTGTAAAGTATCGGCTCTCATCGCATCTCCTCAGACTCTTCCTGACGAAACTGGACGTGATAATCTTCGAGCTTATTTCAGTAAGTGTCCATTGTACTTTCTCGCCTACCAGGCGCAGAATGAGATCGTGTGGGTTGGTGAAAGTATCAAATAATCCTACGAGATTGTGTAACCGAGTCACACGCTGCAAGGGGAAGAACCACCAGGGAAAAAGTATATGCAGCTTCCAGCATAGCCATCGATATCAGGGATGCAAACAAGAAGAAAAGTAAAACAGCCGAACAAGTGGTAATGATGATGATATCGGTGTATATACTTTACTAGGGTTGCTGTGAGTAACGGCACGTATGATCGAGGTTATTAAAGCACAGACTTATGAGCGGAAGATCTGCGGTTCGATTCCTGCCAGGCCCGTCCTCCGTGATCGAGATTTATTCCAAGTTTTCCCGGTGAGGTACCTTAAACTTAGGTCTGTAACGTTTCTTTCGTTAAAAAAGAAAAACGTTTCCCAATTTATCATTTCATCTCATGTATTATCAATGTCCAACCTCTGTGGTGTCTCAGTAGTAAAAATGGGTGTTACACACTACTCGTAAATATATCTTACAGTAAAAGGAAAGCGGGACAGTAGCTTTTCATTCACATTGATAGTGAAGCTCGCCATCTTCAGTAACCCATCAACCTACATCTGTACTGATCAAAGTCAGATTTCAGTTGAAGATCACGTCATAGTGCGATATAAGGGAGAGCTCTTCCCTGCAATTGTCATGGCACTGGACGAACTTGATGCTATGTAAAGATTGATCACTCGGCTGCCCACATGTGAAACCGCTTGTGTGAAGGTTCGTTCACTCTTTGCAATTATTTGAAATTTGAGAACATAGTCTCACTAGCATTGTAAAATTCATTTCTAAAATAACATTTTATGGAGAATTAGGATCATAAATTTTTATATAACGCGTATAAGAAACTTAATAGTGTTATATTTGAAACCATTATAAAATATATGACTATACGTGTGCCAATATATTGCATCTTGTGTAAGGATACTTTATATATTTAGAGTAAACAATTTTCATAGGAAACAATAGTAAACAATTTTATAGGAAGATAATGGACTGTTTTATTTTGGCACTGATGGTTTTTTTAATAGTGTTTAACGCCCGTTTTTACTACTGAGGCACCACAGGCGGTGGACACTGATGACACATGAGATGAAATTATATATTGGAAAAGGATTTTTTTTTTAAGGAAGGAAGCGTTCCAGGCCTAAGTTTAGGTACCTCCCCGGCATTTGCCAGTTATGAAGACTGAGGAAAATCTGCAAAAACCTCAGTCAGGGAGGACGATTCTGGCTCACGAGTCCGCGCCTTAACGACCTCGGCCTCCGGTGGCAGTGGCACTGATGTGTACTTGTGTAACATTTGTATTATATTATAAGAAACATTTAAAGTAATGCTGCAATTTACTTGTGCGAAACACCGCAACCGTTATATCTTTTTCTATATTTGTATCATTTTTCAGATGTGTATGCACAATTTACGAGGTGCTATCAAAAAGTTCCCGGACTGGTTCTGTTACAAAGAAAATAATTGTTTTACCCAATTTTGAACACCAACCCCTTTGAACAGTCTCCCTAGGTAGCAATACACCGGTCCCAGTGTTTCTGCCATTTTTGGAATGCGATCTCTAAAAGTTATTGTTTGTGAGTGTAGAACTTTCTGTGACTCACGCTTTATCCTCTGGAAAAGGAAGAGGAGGAGAAGTTCTCTTACGATCCTCATGAACAATTTCCTGGACTTTTTCAACTTCCATGGACGTTCTTGCACTTTTGAAGCGCCCGTATCAATTGCAACATTGCGTATCGCCGTAAGCTTGCCGAAGCATATTTAAATATTCTAAGGCCGGTTTCCCAAGTTAAACACAAACCTCACGTTAGCTGTTTGTTCCCACCTGCTATCCATGACGAAAGAATATCGATTGCTCTACTCTCAATGTAATCGCTCTACTGCCTTATGTTGGCGTGCTACGGAATCTGTCCGGGAACTTTTTGATAACAAATTTATTTGGAATGTGTTGAAATTATTATTAAATGACTCTTCACAAGCAGTAATTAAATGTACACTAGTATTCAACTTCTAAAGAGTACAGGAAAGAGAAGATGAGCAAGGAATGACAGCAGACCAATCCTGCCCTTGATCCTGTCTTTGTATACCGCATTTCCTTTCTAAACTCGCTAGTCTGCTGTAATATTTTTAAAACACGGAGTAAGTCATCTCTCCAAACTTGTGTGCTGGTAATTTATAAAACGATTTCATTGAAAATCCCTAGTATGAAAAACTAAAGGTTTTTTTTAAATAGGATGATAAGCAAATCCAAAGCTTTTATAATAAATATAAAACAAAAACCTTCTCCGCTCTCTTCATTCCTTCCTCGATTCTTCTTATTTTTAAAATAATAAAGAAGCTTATTCTGGTAGATGTTAAATAAAGTTTAATTAAAATAATTGTTAAAGTTGTTTTTAAATATATGAACGAATTAAATATTGTGAAAGTTTTCTGATGTTTCTTTCTTGGAAGCAGATTTTTTTTTATTAACTGTAAGAGGCACATAAGCCTTAAGGCAATATATATTATAAATATTAGAATAAAGCACATTCATTTGTACAAGAGCAGGCTTAAAAATGTTTTTATTTAATAATTAACTGTGGTGTATGTTTTATAACCGTTTATAGCTTCACTCGTATGTCATATACGAGATCTGTAAAGAAAATAGTGGCAACACTTCACCACGCTACTAATGAACATGCAAAGGGCGTTGTTATTAGAAATCTAGAAGCTGTTAAAGATACTCAGTGCCACTAGTGCACTGCACGAATACGAAGCGCTGTGGTCCGCCCAGCAAAATAATTTTAAAAGCGAGCAGCGTGCATGAGGTAGCAGGAATTCGAGGAAATTTGTTGCGTGTGTCTGAGAAACCTGAGGTAAGAAACCTTTACCTTTTAGACGGTGATTAGTTGGGTGTCAGTCTTTCCACAAGGATGCAATCAATGGAGTGCAAAATGCATCATGTGCTTGTTGTGCTGTTCTCGAAGGGCATTACATTGATTTGATTCAATCACTGCTGCAGGGGGATCAGCAGTGGACAACGAGAGAGTTAGCCGTAGAAGTCGGGACAAGCACATGACAATATTGCTTCTCAAACATACACAATAACGGATTAGCTATGAGCGTCTTCCTGAAGTGCAACAGCGAGTGATAAATGTGACAGGGAAATGAATGAATGGTATTTAATGCCCGTTTACTACTGAGGCACCACAGATGATGAATACTAGTGGTATATGAGATGAAATTGATATATTGGGAAAGGATTTATTTTTTAAGGAAGGAAACGCTCCAAGTCTGTTTAGGGTACCTCCCTGTCATTTGGCATTTACGAGGACTGGGGAAAACTTGAAAAACCTCAATCAGGGAAGACGGTCCTGGCGGGATTGGAACCCCAGATCTGCCGCGCACGAATCCGCGCCTTAACGACCTTGGCCACCCGTGGCGGTAAATGTGACAAGGGATTACTGTGTAAAAATCTTCAGCTTCTATAACAAACTGTTTGCTACTTATGAATATGTTGTTTTTACTTTCTTTCCAATCCACGTAAAACTTTTATTTACCATAGCTCATTGTTCACTGCGGTACGTTTCATGTCGTAAAATATGCCTCAGTGCTTCACAGAATTGCTCTCTTCCATGGCAGACTTCAATACAGTAATTTGTTCATAATAAGAGATCATATGAAATACTAATAAAGTTGTAACAAATTTAAAAATCTGAGAAATAAAATTATGTCATCTTTTAATGCAGGTGCTGGCAAGCTTGGCATGCAACTTTGTGCTACTTGACCTGAACTTGTCGCTGGCTTTCCCCACTATTGTCATCGCCAAGCTGTATCAGAATACGAATGGAACACTCTCTCTGGATGACGACCAAGCTACATGGATAGGTAAGATATATGTGCAAGTGGCTTGTAACTTTCTTGCAGAAAATGCACAATAACCGAGCTAAATTTCATATCCATCCATAGAAACATCTTTTGGTTTCTCGGTGATGGCAACAAGCACGTCATGGTTTAATGATGGACTGCACACACTGCCAACGTGACGAATGAGATTTGTTTCATTCATAAGAAAATCATTAGTAACGTCAGTTTGGCGTTGACGGATTATTTCTAATTGAATTGGTCCATCCTAGAAAGACCTCAGTCCTCCTTATACAATTTTGAGAAAACTAAGAAAAAACGAATTTATTATAAATCCGATAGTATTAAAGAGATGAATAAATAAATGAACCATGCTTATCCCTTGCAAGAAATACCATGCATTCAATTTATAGCCGGGCCATAGATCGCGTATATATGTAGTTCGCTTGCTCTGTAGTGAACTCGGCATTATTCCAGTAGCGCACTAGGGGTGAATGACTCTCTCAAGGTTACGCTTATCAGCTGTGTTATGCTATGTCAGTTGCTGCCTTCTGTTCGAGTGTAAAGACTAGAGTTTGTTCTTTGTGCATCAAAAAGACAACTGTGTTGTGTGAATTACATTGGATTATTAGTATTACAGTCCCTACCAAAAGTTTAAGGACACCTGCATATATGAACTAAATGCATTCTATCCTTAAACTATTTTGTCCAGTGGCCTTGTCAAAAATTAAAAAAAAAAATTATGATATTTTCTCATTTTTGGAAACATTACAAAAATTAACTTTTTTTTATCTTTTTGGTAATATATCCATGAAAATATATGGGGTATAAATGTTATTTTTTCCGAGGATGAATCCACAAATATAAGGAACATTTGTCAATTTAATATTACTATCATATACTGGCTTATCAAAAATGGCACAATGTTTACTTTGCAACAAATTGGAGAAAAAAAAAAACAAACTTGAATAGGCACTTTTTGACCTTCGTTTAAATCTCAAGTTGAAAGAACCAGCGAAGTCAGAGCGGTGCTTGTTTATAACACTATATACAATATAAACAGGCACCGCTATGACTTCGCTGATTTTTTCAACTTGAGATTTAAATCAGGGTCAAAAACTACCTACTCAAGTTCGTTTTTTTTTTTCCAGTTTGTTGCAAAGTAATAAACATTGGTCAATTTTTGATTAACCAGTATATAGTAGTAATATTATATTTATAAATGTTTCTTGTGTATGTGCGTATATCCTCAGAAAAAATAACGTTTATACCACTTATATATAATATATCTTATTCATGTTTAAATGTTCATGAATAATTCGAAGGACTGTTGTTTTAGAAAGGCCCAACCTGGCTGCTATTTCTGTAACTTTGAGCCGCCGGTCTTCCATAATTTCTCCTTCCACAAGAGCGAGCGATGTTTTCAGGAGTGAACACCCCCAAGGGCCGACCCGCACGCTCTTCGTCTTCAATGCTTTCTCGACCTATTCGAAAAAGTTTGGCCCATTCTTTTACGGTAGAAAGTGAGGGGGATGCTTCCCCATATACACCGTCTTCATTCGGAGTAAGTCCTTCTTTCGTGAAGAACTTAATAATAGCTCGAAATTCTATTTTGAACATGTCACAATCTTTTACACATAGGCTTCTTTATACAACTATAGCTGAACAACTGAACGCAGAGGGGAGGAAGTTACAGCCGAAATTATTTACTTAACAGATCAGGTATGACACCAGTGAAGGGTTTTGTGAAGGCGACAATCCTTATCGGCGAGGCCGGAAACTTATGGACTTACTCTCGTATACAGGAATTTTCTAAATAGTCACTCAACTAGAGAGTATGTTTACATTATTATATTTAAATCATCACAACAGTTAGTGGATATACAGGTAACATTGTACAAAACTGAATCACTTCTGAAGTGCGTGGAATGCTTTGTTGTTTATTGCAATGCAATGTCACGTCTAGTAGAACATAAGTATGCTAAACTGTTCTCAAATGTTCTTTTAATATTTTAGGAAGTATTGCTTACATTTGCCAGCCGTTTGGAAGCCTAAGCTCCGGGGTTTTAGTAGAATGGCTTGGTAGGAAGCGCTTCATGATGCTTCTCAACATACCGTTCCTAGCTGCGTGGATATTGCTGTATGTGGCGCCATCTTATGCCATTCTTTGTTTGGCTGAAGTTATCGTGGGCATCACAATCGGTCTCACTGAAGCACCCATCAACTCCTACATCGGGGAAGTATGTCAGCCGGAAATAAGAGGCATGATGACAGCCTGTGCAGGTAAGACGAGAAGCAGGACTGTATTTATTCTTTATTATATTTCTGTTGACAGTAGATACATGAAACAGGGAAACGCAAAGAATTAGCCGCAGATATTTATACGTGAAAGCATTCGCTATATTATCACAAAGGAAACAAACAGCATGCACACAGAAAAAGACAGAGAAATGAGCATTGTTTGTGTTAGACGACAATTCACGGGTTAAGATTGAGTATTTAAGGAAATGAGAGACATTTACAAGAGAATGTTTTAATTTAGACACAGAAAAACTGATAGTTACACAAACTACGTAAGCAACATATTCAAAGAGATCAAAAATAATTCACGTTGGACACAATTGTGTTTACCTTTACAGCAAACATATTAGCTTATGTTATTCTGAGTTTTTAGTAAGTGTGCAATTAATATTTCCATGCAAATGGGGAAAACTATACCTTGTTTTAGTAACACTTATTAGATAAGCTACTAAATGTTGCATCGGACTTTTGAATCGCATTGAACTTTTTTTATAAGTTTCAATTTCAATACCAATATTTTACAGATAGAAACTGATAGAAATAGCTAGAAGTTGTTTGCACGTTAATGGATTTCTTAGAGAGTATTTTGGAATATGTTAAAATTAAAATATTTCCAATATTTATAGCTGTGATTAAAATAATCTGCCAAGCTTTGCATTTAGCCTAATAAAATCAATACAGTTTCCCTAAATAATTAATGTTTGTGTAGTTTGTTTCAAAAAGTCCTTAGTAAACTGGGAAATTGGCCACATATCTGGCAACGTTGCAAAGTGTCCATGAATTTGAGAGGCCATTGTGTTGCAGATCGCCAAAAGAGAGAGAGAGAGAGAGAGAGAGAGGTACTTAATTACTCTCGGTTCTGCTCTGGGGGGGGGGAGTTAATGGATTGATGAGATATTGATATACACACATATATGGTATGGTACGGTCATAGTGGGAAATGCAATAAATGTGCAAACTATTGTTTATTGCAAACGAACTTTGGTTCTAGGGCGAGTTTTTGTCAGTGGATGCAACAATAGGCTGCAGTCAACCCTCGTTTTACAGGTAACATTTTATTTACGGACAAAGCGGGGTTCACACGCGATGGAATTTGTAATTATTATAATAATATACATTTTTTGATGCGAAGTAAACCCCGCACACTGTTCATGAGTCACCATGTCATCAACGTTTTTCATTGAATGTGTGTTGTGTGTATTACTGATTGGACGAGCCTCTCGCCAAATGAGTCGGTGTCATAAACAGGGCCTAAGTGTCAATCACAAAGTAATTTCTGCCCTACTATAATATAAGGCACGACCGTACAAGTAGAATAACATTTAACACCTCGTATCTCCATTCATAAAACATTTTCAAGTTTTTCCGTTTTTCTTGTGTGTTCGTATATTCATTTTTATAGTGTATTTTGACATAAACTCGATAAGGGCTTTATAAGTACTTTTTAATTTATAGTATGTACTGCAGCTCCTGAGCTGATAACACTCCCGTAGACGTTCCAGAATAGTTGCACTGACTATATTACCTGGAATTAGGGTCAGATATTATAGTTTGGGTTCTTCTTGCATCTTCAGGAATTCTGAGAATCTGGGCAGTTTCTAGAAAAAATGATAAATAATGGCCTATGTTTAACAGGAGTGTTCTACCAGTTTGGATTTTTCCTGGAGTACTTGCTGGGCTCGCTTGTTCCATGGAGAACGGCTGCCGCTATTAGCGCTTCTATTCCCATCATGACCTCCATATTCATTGCAATCGTAAGTATAACGTTGTGCTAAAAGTAAAAGTTCATTATTGTTTAATTAATGTTATAAAGTCGAATACACTAATTGTACTGAGCAAATTCAAAATCAAAATGCACACAAGAAAATCTCTATAACTTATGGTAGAAATTTCATACATATTTTTTAGACATTTCGTGCCTTTCTTCCTCCTTTTTCTTTTTATATCTCCTTCTTTAGATTCTAGTGTATTCTGCTCCTATATTCGCTTTAATGCTACGCGAAGTCCTTTACTGCATTCTATAAAGCAAAATGTACAAAAATATTTTATTTTAAAAAAGTAATGATAAAAATGGACAATATCTGCCATAAATGTTACTCTGAGATCATAGTTAATGAGCGCTAGTATATTATGTTTATTCAAAATGAGAAGAAATACATTGTTGCATTTTATCTTCATAATATGTATTAAGTTTCTTCTGGACGTACAGACAATTCTGTCAATGAGAGAGTAAAAAATAATACCAAAGAAAGGAATGCTTTCCATAACTAAGCTAGGAATGACCTTTTCACAAGCTTTATTACAAGAGGGTCTGAGATTGTCAATCAATTCAGAACGTAGTGAGTGAATTTATGGAAATCTCAGAGACTCGAGTGATATTTATTAGAACTATATCACGAATAAAATAAGAATTCAAATATAATTCCCGTAAACTTGGTTTACAATATTGTAATAATTGTATATTTATACTTAACCTATTCAAACCATCTAGCAACAGACGAATCCCGATTGTCAATAATGCCAATAGAGAACAGCCAAATGCGGGTTTGGGAGTATTTCATGAATAGAATAAGAATAACAGTATTGTATATTTGAAATTCGCTCACAGATTATTAACAACTGAATAAAATATTGTACTTAACTATTTAGAAACCGTGAGAATGAAATAGACGAAAGTTGGTTATTACAGTTGTCACCGTTACATTTACTAATACCAACTGAGAAAAACAAAACAGAGAAAACATTTTACCATTCTGAATAACGTACTTATTTAGATTTATGGTTGCTTGGGCAGATATTATTACATTATTTATAAAATGATTTCAGACTATTTGACTAAATACACAAAAAATAATTGCTTGAGTGAAGGCGCATTAAGTTATTTAAATTTACAATTACTGAAAACACAGAGTGGAGGTCAGCGATGCGTGCTCAGTAATTATATAGTGGAGGTACAGAGTTAACTACACTGACCACAAGACAAATGCACGTCGCATGATAAAACGGATTTGATATATATAATTTCACTGCGATTGGTCAAAATTCAAAATTTTGCTTCGTTTCGTTGTTCGATTTAAATATGACGTCACATAAGTGAAATAGTCTACGTAATTTTGTTTAAGTTTATCAATCAAGCCAAGCCGATTGGATCAAAATTGCAACGTTTCGAAGTTCTTGCAAAGAAACAACTTTCACTAAAGTGAAAGAAAATTGCTGTACTTTCAGGTGAAAGTTAACTTTCTGGCAAGGAAATTTGCCAAACTCTTTAAACATTTACGGTTTGAAAACTACTTGGCAGGACTGCAACTGAAAAAAAAAAAAAAAAAAGCTTATGCAACAACGGCCCTGAAACCTACGTTATTGGTTAAGTTTTATGGTTGGTCCATTTTGTGGTACTTCATGAAGTCGAGGGCTGCTTTAGCCTCCTGACCAGAAGAAATCTTATCATTTTCTTTCTTTTTCTTTTGGCGTGCATAATTTTAAAATCTGGTTTATATTCAAAAATTAGCCTAATAAGAGTTTATTTTCGTATCTACTTCATAAGTTCTACGTTTATAATTTGAGAATATAAACTTAATATAAATACAAAGTATTGAATTTTGTGTACTTTAATTCACTTATGTAAAAAATAAAACACGTTTCTTATTTAAAGTATATTTATTTATATCGGAAATAAATACTTTGGAATGCTTGTGGTTATAGAAACATTTCATAAACTATCCGTTGTAATTAGCATAAGCAAGAAAACATATATAACAGTAATGAACATGTAACACATTATATTATTTTATTCAGAAATAATTTAAATAGCTTTTTTTAAAAAACACATTTTTATTTTCTAATTATAAATGAACTAAAAAGTATAAAATAATTCATCTTAGCCAAATGCAGATTTATAACCCCATGCAAATTCATAATCTCATAAACCTTTTTAGAAAAGTTCTTCCAAACGAAAAACGTGGGACATATGCAATAGTTTGTCTGAACCTTTTATGTGATTAATTTAAACTATAAATACCCTTAATGGTTATTGATTTTATCTATTGCATACGCCTCATGTTTTTCGTTTGGAAGAACTTTTCTAAAAAATTGATGATATTATGAATTTTCACGTAGTTATAAATCTACATTTGGCTAGGATTTTATATTTTAGTTCATTTGTAATTAAGAAAATAAACGTGTTTTTTAAAAAAATATTTAAATTATTTTCTACTTTTTAGTCTTGTGTGCACGTAATTTTGCAACCAGTATTAGACATCTCGATTAAATAATGACAAAAATTGAGCAACTTTTAGATTTAATTAATTTTATATTCTCTTGATCACATAGAAAATTGTTTTATTTACTCCATTGATATATTGAAACAGTTGATGAATTGTTTTTTAATTAAAAACAAAACACAGAAACACAAAGTTAATTTTGAAAAATTTTATTTCAGTATCAAATACATTTGTATCAGATCCTCAATATCTTTGATAATATGTGTAACTCATTATATTATATTAAATATAATACTCATTCACTACTTATTTACATAGTTGAAATTATCAATACATTATTAATGCACATCTTACACATTAACACTAGCGCAATTGAATTTATGTAATAGAAATCAGATTTATTAAATGTTATTTGTAAAGATTTAATTGTGAAGATTTAAATTTTATGTTTTTATTTGAAATGTTCCCATGGGGACTGTATTGTTATCAAAATATTTAGCCTGTCGTTGTGTGTCATTAGCGAGTCGAGAAGAACGTTTTTCCATTGTCTCAGTTGATCGCGCTTGAGCCATGCTTTTCTTGGAATTTGCGCGTTCGACATCGCGCTGTTTATTTGAATAGTTGCCATGGCGACTGTATTGTTATCAAAATATAGCAAAAAGAATTCTAATCATTAGATTCAAATAAAACATTGAAATTAAATATAAATCAAGTTACACTATAATTTATTTACTGTATTAATAAATATAATACAGTCATCATAGCAACTGTTCTTATTTTTAAATAAAGATTATTAAAAAATTTATATTTTTATGCGTTATTAACGAAACTACAGAAATGTGTTCTTACTATTCAACCTTACATTTTTTAAAACCTTCGTGTTTGATGTTGCGCTGCTTTACTTTCAAAACTGCGGAACCATACTTTTGAACCATGGAACCATTGAACCATGATAATTACCATATTATATTGTATTGTAATCCATTTCTGACCTATGTGCAAAATTTTAAGTCTCTATCTCATTTAGAAGTGCATGAAAAATTAATTACAAAATTTCACCCGAACAGACAAGAAAGCGAGTTAATAAAAACGTTTGAAAAACAAGCTTATATTATTGGAAAAGTATTAATCCATAAATGGCTAATGTAAGGTGATGTATTATCCGTTTCAGCTTACTTTGCTGGTGGCGAACTCAGAAACTAATTGCGTATACCATACTCTGTTAAGTGGCTGCGGGAAAATCGGAATGTTGAAGCAAGCATTTGGTTGGATTGTGTCGTTTTGCGTGTTGAACAAAATATATTGTACAGAGCATCCATTTTAAACATTCCCATTCTGGATATATACTTTTGTAACACAAATTTAATTTAAAGAAAAGGATTAGTTAAGATATTGAGGGAGAATAAACAATCAATATTGATTATTTTTTAGGATCTTGCTACAATATGAATATCATCTGCTTAAGCAAGTATTTGTACAGATTTATAACGGACAACACCCCTTATATTATTACTAGTATTCCTTATGACTTTCTCATGATATGTTAAACAGCAAACTTGCCACAGAATCTTTTGGCCCACCCCATTTTTATGCTTAGTTCTTTAGATAGCATTCCTTCAATTTTTATTCCACATTTTATGTTTCTCATTGTGAGTTAATTTTTTTTGGAATGTTCATTTCTTCCCTGACTGAATATTATCTCTTTTTATGTATACAATTATAAACAGTTCTAAAATCTATAAACACGAGGTGAGAGTTTTTTTTATCGCCCATAGCAAAGAAACATTATTGAAACAATGTTGCATGATGAAATCTGATCAGCCCTGATTGGTAGAAAAAGATAGAAATTCATTCGCGCATGCGTCTGTACACAGGGGAACAGCAAACTACGGTAGTTCACCAGTCGCCTACATACAAAATGGAGTCGATTCGGGAAGAGCAATATGCTGCGTTTAAGTTTTGCTTTCGTTTACAGAAATCCGGCATGGAAGCTTACAGCAGGCATATGGTGATGATGTTCTGTCACGATCCGCAGCACTTCGATGGTTCGAGGAATTTAAAGAGGGCTGTGTTTCAACAACAAAGCAAGGCGGTCTAGGTGCTCCAGCAACAGCAGTAGACGAAACCATGATTAACACATGACCTCATTGTTCGTGAAGACCGACGGATAACAATTGACAGATTGCAGACATGTTACATATTTCCATGTCAGTACATTTTCGATTATGCATGATCACTTAAACGTGAGATGCGTGGGTCCCAAGATAACTGACTCCTGAACAGAAGATGGTGCAAGTGGAAGTGTGTAGGGAATTCGAATGTGTCCCCATCCTCCATACTCCCCAGACTTAGCCTCCTGTGACGTTTATCCCTATCCCTGTCTGACTGTCTGAAAAAGAAACTAAGGGGGAGCGTTTTGGTACTTCCGAGGCCGTCGTGAAAAAGGGTGAGGCGGTTTTGAAGATGTCAAAAGATGGTTCCAGCACAGGTTCCAGGACTGGTAGACGCGTTGGGCAAAGTGCATTCAACTGAACGGAGAATAATTTGAATAGATCACACCAATCTGAACCGAATCTAGTGTGTTCCATGCTTTAAAAAAAAAGCTTAGTCTTTTTTCGACTAGTCCTAGTAGATGACGTGTCTCAAATCCAAATTATTTAATTTTTTCTATTATTTCTCTCAAATTAAAAACCTATTATGCAAACTGTGTATTTTGTTAGTCTGCTAAATAAAATATTAGAGAAATAATTCTAAGCAAACTTACAGCTCTAAAAGTTTAATGCTCCATAATATTCCTTTTTTTATGAATAGGATATAATATACTTACATTCCAATCACCTGGAATGACCTCCTGTTTCCATATTTGAGTCATTCAATGATGCAGATATTTTGAATGTTCAGGACTACAGTCTTTATCATCTGTATTTGTGTCAGATATATTGCAAGGTGATTTGTTATTTTTTAATTTGATTATAACTGTTTCAACTTCATGTGCTTGGAGGGTTATCGGAGATTTCTCTCAGCTGTGACGCTGATGGAGGGTGTGGATATTTTTGTTCCTCTGCTTTAATTAACAGTTCAGTAATTTTTGATTAAGTGGTTAAACCAAATACGTTTATCTCCTACAGGCTCCGGAGGCGCCTATATGGTTGGTGTCCAAGGGCAGGAAGAAGGATGCGGAGAAGGCCTTGTGCTGGCTGCGAGGCTGGGTAGAGCCCAATGCCGTGCGAGAAGAACTGGAGGAACTTTTGCGGTACCATAAAGAGACACAGTTGTTGTTGACTGCTCCTCGACATGGTCGTAAATCTATTACCACCATCAGCGGCAGCATACAGGAAAACTGTGTCGAAAACCCGTCCTATGTTCCAGAAGAAGATGAAGAAAAGAATAAAAGAAATCTGACTCCGCATAATACAGGTAGGTGTCACTTGTTTGCGATTAAGTAACACTCATAATACTAGGGAAGGATAAAAAGTAGTGGCAACACTGGCAGCACGCAGCGGTCATGTTCTTGTTAGTCACAGTGTTAGGACACTGGAATGTTCAATGAACTTCAACAGCGACATTGTTCAGTTATTCAGTGAAGAACAAGCGCTCTAGCAAAACAGTAACAACGTTCGTGCATCACCATTGAAGTTTCACGAGGTCGTGGTGCTCACATGATGCAGTGTTGCCATATCGCACAGTAGCAAAATGGGTGAAAGTGTTCATACAGGCAGGGATGCTATTCATGCCAAAGCTCGTTCAGGACGACCCCCCAAACTGCCAATCACACAATTCAGCTCTTTGCTTCATTGTTGGATGTTGATCTCCGATCGATTGCTCGTATTAGCTGCAGAGGCAGATGTATGCCACAAAACAGTAACTGCATATTTTACAAAACATTGTTGGGTTCCGCAAGATTCGGCATGTTGGATGCTGCATGTCATCACGGAGACCAATGTGCAATTGCACAGGACTTGCTGAACCGTTACCAGAGAGAAGGTGACGACTTCCTTGAGAGGATCCGCACTATGGACGAACTCCTATGACCTGATGTTAAAGAGCGTCCGTAAATAAACAAACAAATAAACTGTCGACGAATCAAATGGATGGAAACACCCAGCTCTCCTATCCAAAGATGGTGTGAAGGTGATGATCATTGAGACTTATGGCGTTCATGCATCATGCTGTAACTGAAAGACAAAGAGCAAATGCTGCTTACCATTCTTGGAACGCCACCTTCGTTCAGCACTTAGGAGAGAACGACGGCACTTGCTTCAATCATCCCGCACGACTATGCGAGGTGTCATACTGCTAACGCTGTCACAGATCCCCTACGTCGAGGGAACTGAAAGATCCACCATGCTCACCCGATACGGTGTGACTGCTATCTCTTTGTAAAAATGAAAGAACCATCATCAATGCTGTAGGGCGGTTACTTCAGGACATTAACACGTTGATGGAGTACGGCGGCTTGCACATGTATGGCAGGAGGTGGTAGACATGACAGAGGATTACATTTAAGTCACTTTCCTCTGATAATAAAACCCTCTAGATATTATAACACTCTTGCCATTACTTTTTATCCGAGCTACATATTTGCACGAGGATGATGATTAAATGTTTATGAATAATGAATCAGAGTTTATAGTAAATATGCAGGGTTAGAAGCTACGGCAGTTCTGATCTATCGGTTGGGTTAAGGAAAGCTCCGGATAGAAAGTTTACCACGGCGTTACGCGTTCACAAATAACATATGAAGTTTATACGTTAAGTCATGAAAGTGTCTCATTAGATGGCATTTGTGGAATTCCTGTATCCACCCGGTTTTGTTACAGACACAGCCTGTTCACAACCAGGCTCAACCGTCAGTATTCTATCTGTGAGCAAACTCAACGGAGCAAACTAATTCTTGCTCTGGATTTTTATATTTTAGTTTGCAGCGAGTATTGGCTGTAGGGGAGACAAGCTTGCGATGTGTGGACAAAGCGAGCGTGAATTAAAAGAGTACATGGCCATTTTTATTTATTATAATTATTCAGCTTTTTGTTGAGCATGTAATGGGAAAACTGTAACGACAAGGGCATGTACATAACCTCTCTCGTATGCCTAAAACACAACATTTTACTTACAAATCATAACTTCTGGTAAAAAGATAGCGATAGAAGACATAAGCGAGACAATTTTAAGAATACTTGCTTGAAGAAATAACAACAAATCTCAAGGTGCTACCAACATAAGAAGCTATTTCTGCTGCATCTTGTGCCAAGGAGGGAGGAAATGTTCCAGACCTAACGGCATCTGCAACTTGGAAAACATCTCTGTCAGGACAAAGGGTCCTACGGAAACCTCCCGCTCACGAGTCCGTGTCTTAACATTTTTTTTTTACATCTCCGCCACAGTAAGACGTTCTGCAGTGTTACAGTTGTGAAGTCTGAATCAAAATTTATGTATTTGGATGCTATAACATTTTTGATAGCAATGTTGAAAATTTTCAATACCTTCTTTAAAATATTAAGCTCCCTCCCCCCATTTGGGGGGCACGATTACCACTCTGAAATTGCAAAAATGTTCTCTTAATTTACTGCTCTGTGTTCCTCTGCAAATGCTGTGGTTTATATGAACTACATTCTATGTTTCAGTCGTTGTATCGGAACCAGAAAATGAGTCAGGTGGAATTCGTTGTTGCGGAAAGAGAATTGAGATGCTGGACCGGATGAGGGATCTGTTTCGTCCTCCTACGCTGAGACCGCTTCTCCTGGTCATACCGTATTTCTTCTTCGTGCACTGGTCTGGAATGACTTCTATTAGGCCTTTTATGGTTCACGTGTTCACAGAGTACCAGATGCCTATTGATGCTGAGCTCTCTACGGTAAGCCTGTAAATATTCCTGTTTTTTTCAAATTTTTTAGAAATAACACAGGACAAGGCAACTAAAACAGGCTACCTGAATAACACGACACTTTTTAGTTGATAGAAAAACTTTTTAAATAAAAATTGCTGGGCGTGAAGGAGGATGTAATGCGATATTGTTGGTTTTTACTTAGGTGGAGGTATCCAGGGGATATAAAAATCAACACTGTAATTTTAAATGTATATATGAGGGTAGGTCCATAAATTTACGGCCTAACCATTTTCTACTTATGATAAACACTAAAACTATATTTCACTTTTCAGTATACTTACCCTTTATTGCAATACACTTCTCACAGCTTTGAATTAACATTTCAACCCCCCCCCCTCCGAATTAGTCAGAAGTCTTGTCTGCAAAATGGGCATAAACAGCATCCATCATTTCTTCGTCAAACTGAAAGTTCCTTCCTCGAAGGTCCTTCTTGAGTTTTCAGAAGCGGAAATAGTATTGGGAGCTAGATCTGGGCTGTAAGCTGGATGGTCGATCTCCTGTAAGTCACATTTCTTCACAGCTTCCTTTGCAACCAGAGCTGTGTGCACAGGCGCGTTGTCGTGAAAAAGGCGCACACCACCACTCAGCTTTCCTCGCCTTTTCTATTTGATGGAAGCACGTAGTCTGTGCAGTAGGTCAGCATAGTACTGGCATTTACTGTGGTGTTCCTCTCCTTGAAGTCAATGAAGAGTATTCCTTCACAGTGCCAAAACAATGTAGCCATGATCTTCTTGGTTGACTGAGTGACCTTGACCTTTAGAGGCGGTGCTTCGCCAGGTTTACGCCACTCCATTGATTCTTTTTTGGACAAGGGATATAGTAGAGGATCACAGTTTCCACTCCTGTAGCAATGGTTTGCAGAACTTCTCTCTCGTTGCCACGGCAGAGCTCCAAAAGTGCCTGACAATAGATGACTCGTTGCTGCTTTTGCACTGAGGAAAGAAGTCTAGGCATATCTTGCACTAACCTTATGGATGTTTAAATGTTCATGAATAGTTCAAAGGACTGTTTTAGAAAGCCCCAATCTTGCTGCTATTTCTGTAACTTTGAGCCGCCGGTCTTCCATAATTTCTCCTTCCACAAGAGGAGTGTTTACAGGAGTGAGCACTTGCAAGGGCCGACCTGCACGCTCTTCGTCTTCAACGCTTTCTCGATCCATTCAAAAAAAATTGGCCCATTCTTTTACGGCAGAGTATGAGGGGGATGCTTTCCCATATACATCATCCAATCCTGTTTAATTTCATTTGAAGTAAAGTCCTTCTTTTGTAAATAACTTATAACAGCTCGATACCTCATTTTGAACATATCACATAGCCTTCTTCATGAAACTATATCTTAACACAGCGGAGCGGAAGTTACAGCTGCAATTATTAACTTAACCGATAAGGAATGACACCAGATAAGGCTTTGTGAAGGCTATAATCCTTATTGGCGAGGCCGGAAACTTATGAACCTACCTCGTATTAACCTATTTAAAAGAACTAAGTTGACTTTCATATCTTTTGGATATCTCCATATATGAAAAAAGAACAATATCATGTTATGTTTCCCTTCCTATAAAGAATATAATTTCACTACTAAAATTATAGTATTATTCAAGTGGCCAATTTTAAGCGCCTCACTCTGTATAAATACATACGAAGGCTAGTCAATAAAGACAGAATACTTTTTTTCTCATCACGTAGTGGAGATAATAATAATTTATTTGTTCATTTATTTTACCTGGCGGGGTTAAGACCGCAAGGTCTTCTCTTGTTCTTCATCAGGGACAATTAGATTAAATATATACGATACATATGTTATACAGTCAATGACATTAAAAACTGAGCACAGTACTTATTAAATGCTGCATTTTCCATATAAACAATCTTCGAGCAATGGTCTAAATTGTCGTGACCGGCAGTCCTTAATATGAGACGGCATAGAGTTCTAGCGACATCTGTGAAGGATGAAAATAAGTAATAGTTTCGGTGTAGTCAGATTAAAAATATACTTTTTCTGCAAACATTTACAACACTTGCGAAGGGATGCGCAATTTACCGCACTTCACATAATCAGGACATGTTCTGAGCTACAGAGATTCCCCATTTTCATCAAGTGTTTCCCATGTGTACACGCAGATATCTGTTTGGTTTGTAGTTTTTTTGAAGGAGCGGTTGACAATATAAAATCTTCGCACATTAAATATTTGAATTACGCCCGCAGCTGCAAGTTATTCCAACAAGATAGTGCGCCAGGACACTTTGCTGTGGTCGCCCGCGACTGGTTTGATGACACGTTTCCACTTCTCTGGACTCAAACTAAACATCGCCTGCACCGTTGCTATGGCCACCACGCCATGTAGTAGCAAGTGTATTTATTTCAATAATGGCTTGCGGGTGTACTTAACCAGCTTACGGGTCTAGTCAGACGTTTGTGCTGCTATTTACATGTGTGAAATGCTGAGGGGAAAAAAACCACAGAAATACACCAAACTACATGTATACTAACCCTCTCCCTCCCCCGGCATCACGGCGACGTGGACTTCATTAACGGAAGTGTTAAAAAGAAAGGGGGTCAAAATCTATTTATTTTTGTTTTTGTATCATTTTAATATTTGGAATTTTCTGTTTATATAAATATGATTTTCATTAAAGTTCCTTGGTTATAAATATTTTTAATAAAGTTTTAATTATGTCACTGCAGAAGCAATTTTTAGGAATATCGCGAGCACTTGTTCAGATAAAATTAAATATCTCAGAAACCATTTGCTCTAGAAGGCTGAGGTTTGTCTTGAATGATAGAAAAAGTGGTGTTTCATAAATTGGCGGGGTTTGTTTCCATGACGTCATTTTTGTTTTACAGTATTGAAGGGTTTTAGCTGGTGTTTCCCTCTAAAAGTTATTTTTCTGTAAAAATATTTTTGACTGCAGTTATTGAAAAACTACCTTTTTATGCACAATTTTCCCATTTTTTTTTAGGATCTGTATAAGCTTTTACTTTGAAACTTTTATCACTTATTCGTGATATTATTGTGATGATGTGCACATATTAAGGTAGTACAAAATATGAAAGTAAAAAAATAAAATGCGGGAAAAAAATAGAAAATAATTTATAATTTTCTTCAGAGTCATGGTAAAGCAGTGAAAATATTTCAGCAAAGTTTAATTATGTGTATCTGTATGCTGCAAAGGTTTAATTTCATTAGCTTTAATAGTCCTTGAGAAAATAGGAACGGAAGCTGGTAAATTTAACATTACAGAGACAGGCCTTTCATACTCCCCTTAAGGAGAGATGCGACAGCACCAATATGCTTCATACAATGCCTTAAAAGCTGCTGTTCGTGTCATCCTCCAAAAAGTGACGTTAGAAATTCTCATTAAACTGAGCGAGAGAATATGGCGTCGTATTCATCTCTACATAAATCATGACCGAACAATGATATCCTAGGTATATTTTCATTCATATTTCATAAATTTAGCAAAGCAGGTGTAATAGGGACTTCCACTTGCACTATGTCGGTCCTGGTGGTAGTCATACTTGCCTCCTAAATCCAAGATCGCGGGCCCAGCCAGGATCAACGGATTTTTTTCCGGCGTAAAAATCCGTAGTATGGCTGTCTCTGAAGGGAAGAAAGGCCGTGGGTCCCGTTACTAGATTTACGGCACGTAAAAGAACCTCAAGCCAGAAAGAAGAGGCCTCTGAGCAAAATTTGTCGGGCGTTTTACGCCCTGAATTGAATGAGACGCTGATGACCTGAGATGTTAAAGAGCGTCCGTAAATAAAACAAATCAACAACCAAAAAAATATCAACCATTGGTATTGTTTTGCTATTATAATTAAATATGTGAACATAAATAAAACAACTTTATGTATTGAAGGCGGCGTACCTGTGTTTTCTGTTTCAAGTCTGTGAGGTTTTTTACTTAGTAACTTAAATATATTTTAGTAATAATGTAAATTTGTGCACACGACTAAAACATTGGTGTGTTAGAATTAGAAGAATTAGAAGTCTTTGAAGTAAACGCCCTTCAGTACTGCAAATCAGATTTGTTCTGTTATTTCGCACCACATTTAATTTTCTGTCAGAGGATTGCTAGTGGCATAAGGAGATATCACCTGCTTGAAACCGCAGCGGGAATGGCCCAAATCACGGCAGCAAGGTGAGTTGGTGTCCGTCAATGTCTATGAGAGAATTGTGAGATGCTAATGACGATATCGCCTGTCATGTCGCAAGGTCGCCCGGTGGGCTGTTGCCTTTCAAGCGAATACACCAAGCATAAAATGACGGGCATCTTGTGATCAACACACAGACCTTTCCCACATCTCAAAAAACTGGTATTTTTTTTCAAGCAACACGCATGGCAATTTCCATAGATCTTCAGAACAACCACACGAATCTGAATATGTTAATGTTAATTTGAAGTGATTGTGTGATGTTTTATGGAGATATAATATACTTGAGGACCATATCCGGTCAGTTGTTCTTCCGGCAGGAATAACATTCAAATTGCTTTACGTGCTAGTATTTGCTGCGTGGGAGCTACTGACATCTCCACCACACTTGACAGTTGCAATTTCCACTAAGATATCGTAAGCACTGGAGACTCCTATAAGAGCTCGCTTATAGCTTCTGTGTACTGGCAAAAAACTAAACTGCCAATGGCGTTCATCGACTTTCAGAATTTTCATCGTGGATTATTCAGAAGAACTGTGGCATTTTCAAACTCTGCAATGAGCGTAATTGTGTTTCCTTTGGTTTTGTAATTTACAGAACAGCAAAAGCAAAATTGTGTAGTCTGTATATCAGAGCTACTTCAATGCTGGACTTAAATTCACGCGTCCATGTTTTTCTTGTATACTTTACTGCTGTGTCTTAACGCATTTTATTAATATATATGGTGAGCTAAAGTATGGAATATTAGTTTTTACTTTATAATTTGCATTTATTCTAAAACATTCAATAGCATATTTATTACTTGTACATCACTTAAGATGTTACATATAATCTAGAAATTTTATAACCTTCGATTTCCAGATTTGTCATAAACAGATTTTATCAATATTTATTTTTACGGTTTTTGTAAAATGTATTCTTCTCTCAATTCTAATTGTGAATAAGTTAATTCGCTCATTATTGTGTTATCTTCTTTTCAATTTTACAGTTCTATAACATTATGCAGAAAAGGAAAACTATTTTAAATTGAGTATTAAATTGTTTAAGTTATTACAGGAGACCAAATGAATGTTTTCAAACATTCTTAGTGAAAAATATTACTTATTATGGCAAATCTCACTAAAAGGAAAGGAAATCAAGTCTTAATGACTGTTGAATATGGTGATAGAATGAGAACTCAGAATCCAAACAAAAACAAAACAATGTTTTAATGAAATTCAATGAATCGGTAAGCGAGAAGAACGGGAGAAAATTCGGAAGGCCAAAAACTGCTTTTAGTGGTGAAAATGTCCTTAATATGGTACACCTTATCCCATAAAATCCACTAGATCACAGGTAACTACTAAGAAATTACAATGTCAATGAAACGTCTGTTTATAATTTAATGAAATCAATAAAATGGCATCTACACATAATATGACTTTTACAAAAATTATTTTGACAAAAGAAGTGACTTTTCTGAAACTTTAATGGAACCAAGAAACAGATTCCGCAGTGTATAAGACATATTATTTTTAGATAAAGTTTTTGTTTGTTTATTTTGTTTAAATGTACAGTTAGTTGACATTTATGTAACTTAGCCATTTTCTACCTATGATAAGTACAAAGGGCGCCAAAATGTATACACGTTTCAAGCAAAGAAAAAACTGTGTTAACATCACAAAACTGAATTCACACATACAGAAAATGACGAGCATTAATCATCTTAGACTATTACAGTTACAACAGTTGCTTAAAATGCATTGGGCAACGTTTGTGAAAGTGTCCTTACCGATTGCAGCACATGCCGAATGCTGCCAGTGTAGCTGGTTTTCTACGGTATACAACATCCTTAAGAGTTCCCCATATGTAGAAGTCCAACGGAGTTAGATCCGTAGAACGCACCGGAAACTCAATCGGACCTCTTCGTCCTATCCAGTGCCTTGAATAGTGCTATGGATCCAGTACGCGGGGCTTGATGCTGTGCAAGGTCTCCCAGATCTGCCCTTGAGAACATCGCATACGGTACCACGATCTCAAATTTGTCTCGAACACATGCAATTGTTACTCGCATTGGCGATTCTGTTCTGTACACACGTCTCCATTGCCTTTTGAACTTCAACAACATTCTCGGTTTTCCATTACCACTTCAAAATTGCTTTCCGCTGTTCAAACGATAACCGTGGCTCAATTTTGTTGTAGCAACGCTAGCATAACGTAATGCGAGTCACCTCTGTTTACAGAACATCTTACAATAATCTTGACTTATTTGTTCATTGTTGATTTACCTGTCATGTAGCAACGTTATCATAATGTATGTGAGTCACATCTGTTTACAGAACATCATACTACACATTACTGTTGTTTTTCGGTCCAACTTTGAAATATATTAAATAGATATCTACTGTGAAAGTGTGTATACCTTTTTTCGCCCCTCTGTTTTTACATCTGCTGCAGGAAAATATCACTCCAACTTGCCAAGCTTTGTTTTCCTGGTGTGAACAATATGCTCCAAAAGAGATTTCATATGAACAATGTGGTGCACCTGCACAATTTGTAGAAGGTGAGAGAGAATTTTTAGATATAGCATTTTTTGGAAGATGAATTGGAAAAAGATGCACATGGACTGGTCATTAAATTGCTAGCCCCCAATCCTCTAGCTTACTATTTGTAAGAATTCTTAATATCCAGAGTGTTACGTGACAAACCCAACAAGTTGTTAGAACTGAAACAGAGAATCAGAACAGAAATGTGCTGGGTCCGTTCAATTACTAAACAATTTTCGCAACGGCCCGGACATTGTTTGGTGTTTATTTTACTTTTTGAATGGTGTTTAACGCCTGTTTTAACTACTGAGGCATTACAGGCGATGGACACTGATGATACATGAAATGATAAATTGGGAAAGGATTTTTTTAAGGAAGGAAACGTTCCAGGACTAAGTTTAGGGCACCCCCCCCGGCATTTGCCATTAATGAAGACTGAAGAAAACCTGAAAAAAAACCGCAGTCAGGAAAGATAGTCCTGGCGGGATTCGAACCCAAACTTCCTGCTCACGAGAGTCCGCACCTTAACGACCTCGGCCACCCGAGTTGGCGCTCACTTCTTTCGTTTGTTGAAACCGTAAGAACAGAAATACATTAAATTTTTACTTATTTTTTTTCAATAGTTGTGATATAGTGAAGAAAACAAGAAATCCCCTTTTCAGAACTGAGAGAATAGTTAAAAAAGGTAAAATCGTAAAGGCTGCCATTTAAAAAAGGGTTTGTTTTTTTATTTGAGTATTATTGTAATAAATTATGGGATGCATTAAATGTTTTATGTCTAATAAATACAGCGTTTAAGTTTTTAACAAACATCAAATTATAAAGTTTGAAGCAATATTACCCTTCCTCTTTACATTCGATAAGGAAAGAAGCAAAAATTGCGATACAAATCCTAATTGAAATTATCATTTAATAAAAACCTCATCCATCATCTCTAAATTTGATTTTTTTAAATCAAGATGCAAGAAGTATGGCCTTGGCTTTGAAATTTCATTTAATTTGTGGCACTATGCACTCTTATTTTTAACTTCCTTGCAAGAAATAATTATTTTAACATGGTATAAAACAAGCTCTATGAAAGTATCACATAGTCACGTTAAAAATAAGTAAATACAGAAATATCAGAATAGTTTAGGCAACAGAGGGTAGAAAAATAGAGATAAAAGGATCTTTGTAGAAAGGTAACTACTTAAAAAACGGTATTTGATTTCAACAGTTAACAAAATAAACATTTTTATGTAACCAAATTCAAAAAATAAAAATATGGGTCACTTATAGTTCTATATTGTCTAAGAGTCTGAAAATTTCTCTTTCTGACCACAGTTTTAGGTTATCTAAATGCTTCAATTAATTTTTTTCAAATTAATATATTTTAGAATTAGAAAAATGAAATATTTTAATACAGCAGCATTTTAATTACATTTATTATGAATTTGATAAAACATTGAAAAAATAAATTAAAGCACATGTTTAAAAATAATATAGTAAATACTATTAATATAATTGCCTTGACTTAAAATGACTTTTACTTGTAAGAGGAGTAAGGGCTTCCCTGAATGGAAGATTTTTCCCTGTTAATCTCTTACAGAGTCCAAATTTTCAATTAAAGAACTTTCACCATATGTGGGTGGCACATGGAACTTGGGTAATTCGAAGCTGATGGAAGATGATATTCGAATGATAAAAGTTACTTCTAAAATGGATATTTCTTTCCAGTATTCGATAGTAGTTAAGGATATAAAATTTACAATATTTAATTTTACATCAAAGAGGAAAGTACACAAGAACACATACAGTAAACTCACATTTTACGCTATATAGTAAATTAATTACAACTTTGCAAAGAAGCTTGAAATATTTTATTGTTTCGCAGAATGTTTTCTCTTGCGGTTTGCTAACTCTCAAGTGACTGGAAAACAACTCCACTTGCCTTGACTTTTCCCTCAAGGAACCGACGAAATTCACGCAGGAGGAGGGACATCTTCGTCATCCAAGAGCCCAGCTTGCTCATTTTTCTTGAAAATGCCTTTAGCAAACAATCCTTAATCGTTTTGTCGGTTACTGGCCTCTCAATGTGATACATTCATACTGGACAAGTACAACGACTCCTGAAAAAGCCTAACTAAGATTTTGTTCCACACGGCATTTATAAGCATGCTTAAAACTTTTAATAATGTCCTGGTCCATAGGCTGCACAACTGTTCGGTAGGGAGGAGGAAGATAACTACATTTCCCTAAGAGGGAGAGATTTATTTATTAGATTTATTTATGAACGCTCTTTAACATCTCAGGTCATTAGCATCCCATTCAATTTAGGGCATGAAACGGCCGATAAATTTTGCTCAGAAGTCCCTTCTTTCATGCTTGAGGTTCTTTTTCGTGCCGTAAATGTACGACACGAAACCCAGGTTTTACTTCCCTTCCGAAGGAAGCCATACTTAGGATTTTTACGCCCGAAAAAATCCATCGATCCTGGCCGGGTTTAGAAAGCAAGTATGGTTACCACTTCACCACCAGGACCGACAAGAGGGAAAGAAAGAGAGAGCTATAAGCATTGCTGTTGTCAATAAAGAGGGATTTTTTTTAAAGGTACGTTTTGTCTATTTTCAACAGCCAGCATTCAAAGAGTTTGTTATCATCTAAGCTTTTTTATTTGCTTATACTCAAATGTTTTGATGTGACAGTTTTAAAAGATCTTTTGCAGATTTTTCTACCATGAGCGGTGCTTCGACAGGTTTACGCCTGCCACTCCATATTTTATCTTTTGCACAAGGGATCGTAGTAGAGGATCTGCTCCTCATCTGCTGTAACAATGGTTTCAGAACTTCTCTCTCGTTACCACGGCAGAGCTGCAAATGTGCCTGACAACGGATGACTCGTTGCTGCTTTTGGACTGAGGAAAGAAGTCTAGGCACCATCTTGCACTAACCTTATTCATGTTTACATGTTCATGAATAATTCGAAGGACTGTTGTTTTAGAAAGGCCCAACCTTGTTGCTATTTCTGTAACTTTGAGCCGCCGATCTTCCATAATTTCTCCTTCCACAAGAGCGAGCGATGTTTTCAGGAGTGAGCACCTTCAAGGTCCGACCTGCACGCTCTTCGTCTTCAATGCTTTCTCGACCCATTCGAAAACGTTTGGCCCATTCTTTTACGGTAGAATATGAGGGGAATGCTTCTCAATATACACCGTCAAATCGCTGTTTAATTTCATTTCATAACAGCTCTATACTCCATATTGAACATGTCACAATTTTCTACACATAGCCTCCTTTATGCAACTGTATCTGAACAACTGAACACAGGGGAGCGGAAGTTACAGCTGCAACTATTTACTTAACAGATAAGGTATGACAGCAGATAAGGGTTTTATGAAGGCGATAATACTTATCGCCGAGGCCGGAAACTTATGGACCTACCCTCGCATGTGTAAAAACTCAGTTGATATTAAATTTAAAATTTACAATAAACAATGCTGAAGAAATATTCTTTGTGAGTAAACTGAAATTTTCTAAGGCTTGACATTTATCTCGGCAGTTATAAATAAAACCTGTCTTTTATTCATAGAGAGTTCTTGAACTCTTGGTTCTCTGGATTTCATCAACAATGAAATATTTTTAGAGCAAAGTAGCCGATTTTATTTTGTTGCATGTTGCACCAGATAAACTGTCTTTTCTAACTTCTATTTTTGACATATTGTATATAATGAAAAGTTTCATTGACAGAGATCGTTTAATGACTTTCGATTTTAGTACATCAAAACCACTTGGTTTTGTTGACTTGTGTTTGTGGGTCATATAACACAGTGGATGAACGTTTGATTGCAGGTGGTGTCAGGAAGTGCAGGTATTGTAGGCACAGTGCTGATGATGTTCTTCGTGCATCGCATAGGAAAGCGCCCTTTGTCCCTGTACTGCACAGCGGGCAGTGCCCTGGCAGCCCTGATGCTTGGCACTTACGCGCATTTGGAGCTGTACGCCGAGAATCAACCAAAAGCCACTTGGGTACCCCTTGCCCTTTTTGTGTTTCTGTACTTCTGCAACAGTATTCAGGGACAAATGCCATGGATGTTGCTCTCGGAGATCTTCCCTTTCAGGTGAGCACATTAACTTGTCATGGAGGAAAAAAAAAATCAATTTCATAATGCCTTTTAATTTCAGCTTTATAGAGCTAATATGGTATGTAAAGCTGTTTGTTTTGTGTTCTTGTGTTCATTATTTCCTTCTTCCAAGAATATGCATGCTTTCCTCTTGGTGGTTTTCATTGATACATTATCTTCATTCGTTACTATAAAATTCCATACTCATTTTAACATATTTTCTTTATTCTGTCTCTATCACAGTAAATTCTATATTCAATATATCTTCCATTTTTCACAACCGAAACTCTTTTCATATTGTTTATCTTCGGTAGTTAACATTTCTCGAATACTTTTTGCTTGTTTCCCTCTAAATGTATACATCTTATCACATTGAAGTAAACGATACTATTTTCTAGCAATACTCTTTCAATATTTTTATCTTCTCTTTCCAGTATCTTTAATTTTAGTTATAACTGCTCTAAAATATTTTTGTTTGATTTTCATTATTTCCAATCTTACTTTGAAGTTGATATATTCGTTTTACTGTTACTAGCCAAATATTAATTTTAATGAAACTTATCTTACTACTCGATACAGTTTTAAAATAATTTTAATGGAGGTAGATATTATAAACATAACCCTTGATACTGAACGTAATAGAATTGGTGGAGAAAACATTTGGCATTAATTTTATTTACTCCGAAAGAAATTTACGATTATATATCTAGGCATAAACTACAGGGCGTGTTGAAGATGAATAATAGATACAAATTACTTTGCAATTATGTAATGTCAGAAGACAAAGAATATTTTAGTAATGGGAAATGTTTAGGATTGAGGCCAGGTTGAAGTTTTTCGCTTGTTTATTTTACTACATACGTTATCGAACGTGTTTTAAGTAAATGGTACCAACTTTGTCAAGGAATGAAAGTAGAAATATATAATGGAGGTGTGTTTAATTTAGGTTTGTTGATCAATAGTTATTGCTAAGATCACTTTGAAATAATAATTGGTGTTATTTTTAAAACACCACCGCCGAGTTAGAAGAAATTTGTTTTATAAACCAGCGTTGTCAATTCGTTTATTTGTTGCAAAATGGTATTTTGAATTCGCGATATTGTGTAATTATCCACCGGATAATGGCACTAACAAAAGCTGCTTACATGCCCTTACTCGCAAATGATATTGAAGATGTCACCTTGCTATGCAAAATATACACTGTATATTTTAAAGAGACCGATGGACTAGCTATAATATCTCCGTCGAAATGCAAAGATACCACAGCGTTAAACATTCCCATTTATTTATCTTAAGTATGGAGTTTGTACAATGCATATTCTCTTTTAAATTATCAAAAATGAAATCGTAAAGGAAATGGAAATCAAAATCGTCACTAGCCATTCTGTTCCCCGATATTTGACAAATTGCCACTTCGGAGTTGAGATTTGCACGAACTGTTACAGAATATTACTTAAAAAAAAACAACAAACAATATTTCGCCGCTTTTAAAAATGAAGTTCAATGTAGAGATAATGTAAGTTTAAAATGTACTGTTTAAATACCAAAAATAGGAATAATAATAAAAATAAAAATAATAATAATAATAATAATAATAATAATAATAATAATAATAATAATAACAATTCAGGTAAAGGCATATTATATTCACAAACGCAAGGATTACCAAGTGCGTTATCTGTTACGTGAAGTCATGATGTCTTGGACGTTCCATTTACTAAACTTTTATTTAACCGTTCAGGAAAGTTCGGAATCGCTGTTATGGCATCACTTTTCTAGATTACCCTATTTAGGTTAGTGTCGGATTTTATTAATTTCTATGCCCATAAGAATTCTCTACCCTCTTTTTATTCTTTAAAATAACACCAACTATTGTTCTCTATAGAACAACTCAATTATACATTTTACACGGCTTATTTGAAAGATCACATTTTACTTGGAAAAAAAGTTGAAATATTGTATGACAATGCTATCAAAATATCATTTCTTGGGATGAGCTTTAAAAAATGTTTGTTATGGATTAAATTATATTAATTACATTAGAAGTACTGAAAATATAGGATTGTTACATAAATCCGTTCTTTTTTTCGTTAAAACATCGCCTGGAACCTATGCATACCCCAACACAGATGCGGCAGATAAGTTACCGTACAATCAGGGATTAGATTTAAACAATGGTCTTCAATATTATATATACCTATAGTATAGAAGCTTTATTTTGTACAGTACATATAAAATTACTGCCATTTTTTCAGGAAGTTTATAAATTACATTATTAAACACAGGATCATTTACAGCAAAGTGTAGTATTGTAAAGTTCAATCGTGTGTATAATAAGTAGCCACAAATACATATTGAATTATCCAACAACTGGTCTGGTTGTTGAATTCTATGTGCAAGGTGTTTTGGAGGTGTAGAATCAATTAGAAATTTTAGAATAAAAGTTCTTTTAAATTTTATTTTTAAAGCTGTCTTTGAAACTTTCTCTTGGTTCATGTAAGCCTGCCAATTGTTTTCAAACATGAAACATAACATAGAAATTTAAGAGATATATAAGCCCTGAACACCATCCATACTTTTGCAATATATTTTATTAATCCAAAAACACCTACAATTGTAGAGGTAGAATTCAAAATAGACGTTTTCCTTCAAATACAACTCTAAAGGTTACCAAGACATTTCTTACTATATGCATTTGCATGTATATACGGGTTGTAAGAATGTAATAAAACAGACAAATGAAATCAAATAAAACATAATTGTATTATATTATTATAAATATCTGAACTTAGAGATTCTAAATTTTTATTTCAATAAATTCAGAACATAAACCATTTTGCGCAACTTTATGTAACATAATAAAATTTATAAGACTTTCAATAATCAGAGTGTTCATTGTCAACGTTATTATTTAAATAATAAACATAACTTTAAATTTATGACAAAAATTTACTTTTTAAATATGCAAGCTTTCGAAATATTTTCTTAGGGGGATCCATCACTGCTCCATTAGCTCGCTTGCACTTGCCAAGTATTTCTAGCTATACCAGTTTTCGTCAAAGAGTTGGATAAGAATTCTCCTTATTCATTATTAATTTAATTTGTGAGCGAGTGATAGCTGGTTCTCCTGTAGTCAAAATCCGATATTTCTTTATGGTTTCTTTGTCACCTTCTCCAACTTAAGTTCTTTCACAATAATCCATGATTTATTTCATCTTTAATAAAATTGTCAATCAGAAAAATCGTTAAACGTAATAAACCTTTAATATATCCAGCTGATGCTGGGGCTCTGAAATAAATGCTTGAACAGAACTAGTCTTTAAATGTACAGTCTTCTCTCACACACTGAAATAAGTTGGTTACGGATCTCAGGGTGAAACCCCAAAGCAAAGCATTACTTCATTAATTTTTTAAAAACTTTGAATATTATTATCCTCATTTAGTATTGTTAAACATTTCCTTTTCACGCAGAACACGAGGACTTTCTGGCGGTATATCAGCTGCCGGCTGCTACGTGTTCCTGTTCCTCAGCACACATCTGTACCTGGACATAGAGAAGAGCTGTCTACTTCAAGGAGCCTTCTGGATCTATGGCAGCATCAGCGTCATTGGCTTCATATTTCTCTACTTCAGACTTTTGGAGACGGAGGGCAAGAGTTTGGAAGAAATAGAAAGCCACTTTACTCAGGGACTCAATTCCAGAACAGGCAAATGATGAAATTTGTTCTATGGGAATATCCAAACAATTTGTCCCGAACTTTTCTAAGCGAAACTTGTCTTTCTGCCATGACATTTCCCATTCAGGGTATATCTGATTCCAGTAATTGTATTCTGATTTTCCCTGAAGAAATATGGCCGAGTCTGGGCTGATAGTCTGAGAATATATTCAAATATAGGAAAAATTGTTGCCAAAGTAATTGTAATATTTTAAAGGCACTGAGAATGAAGGAACTATTTGAAAGTTGCAGTTGAGTATCTAAGACATGATCGTTTGCAAGGGTTTTCATGTAAAACTTACCAAAGTGATGCAGTTTCCTCAATGGACATATTTTTTAATTATGTAAAGATAAACTTTTATTTTTGATTAGGGTTTAAATGAGAAGGTTAATTTTATTCTTCGGATCGTAACAGAAAAGTACGCAATCTTTCAATGTCTGATATGTTTAACATGCTGATATACCAATTAATTTTTCCTTTTGTAAACAAATATTCGTTTTGTATTAACTTGCGATATTTTAACACTGCGGGAGACACACAACTTGCAAAGCATTTGTTTCCACGTTCGACAAAGGCATGCATGTCAACACCTGACTGCTGTATGAAAAAAGGAATTAGTAGGTGCATGCTCTTAACTTTATGTTTACTTATATTACCAGAATTCCATGCGCGATTCGAGCAAGCATGTCCTCGTGAAAAAGTTGGAAGTTATTAAACTATTTATGATATAGTTTATGCAGAGGGTGGCAAAATGTATAGACACTTCAAATAAAGAAAAAACTCTGTTAACATAGCAAAACTGAATTCATACAAATAGAAAATGATAGCACTAATCATCTTAGACTTTTACAGTTACAACAGTTGCTCAAAATGCCCACCATCGGCGTCGATACACTTCTGAGTACGTTAAACTACTGATTGAGCAACGTTTACGAAAGTGTCCTCAGCGATGTTCCGAAACCACTCACAGTACTGCATTCTCCGACCAGGATCATCTTCATTTAATGCATGCAAAAATCTTGGGATGAAAACTTTCAACTTTGCTGTTTTAATAATACGACACACGCTGGTTCTGCTAATCCCAGTCTCACGTGCACATTGCTTTGTAGATTTCTGCGGTGAGTGTTCAAAACTTTCCAAAACCATAGCCGAGGACGAGGGGTCACCCAGATCTGCCCTTATGAACATCGCATACGGTACCATGAGTCTCAAATTTGTCTCGAACACCTGCAATTGTTAATCGCGTTGACGGTTCTGTTCTGTACATACGTCTCTGTTGCCTTTGAACTTCAATAACATTTTCGGTTTTCCAATACCACTTCAAAATTGCTTTTCGTTGTTCAAACGATAATCTTGGCTCCATTTTGCTGTAGCAACGCTAACATAACATAATATGAGTCACATCTGTTTACAGAACATACTACACATTACTGTTGTTTTTCGGTCTAACTTTGAAATATATTAAATAGATATCTACTGTGAAAGTGTGTATACATTTTTGGCACCCTTGATATATTGAGGAAGGTGTGTGAGAAAAGAAGCAAAAATATGACTATGATCAAGAAAATGATAAGAGTACATTATTAGAAAATTCGCTAATCTAATTTATTGCTCACATTTCACAACAAGGGGCCTTTCTTATGGTCATATAAATAATATTTGAAAAATTTCATTTCATAAACTCTGGGAGAAACAGTTCATGTTTATTGCATCATCAACATTTGAGAGTGCCCATAGCCCGCAACTAATAGCATGTTCTCTGAATACAAAATAAGCCGTTAAAATAAGCAATACATGTACAGCTGTTTCTGTGTATAGGCTTTTATACATGCTGTGAAAGAAAATTGTTACAAAAGAAGTTTTTCGCCTACTAAATACGGATATTTGAGAATAAGGAGCGGGTGTAGGAAAGAAATGCAAAATACCTAGAAAAAATATACATCCTCCATCATTCATTAATTTTTATTGAGCACAGCGTGTTAATGGGTTTGCCTTTTCCATACAGAATCCTTTGTAACACATTCTGAAGGTGAAAGTGCGAATTCTGTGCAACATGCCCAAATCAACAACTTGCACTTTTTGAAGAACATTTACCCCAAGTTTATTTATATCGAAAATGGAATTGTTAACGCACTTCGAACAATGAACTGTAAGTGCATTGCAACCACAGAAATCATGTAGTTAATAAATTATTTCTGTGAACCATCAGCCATTTTCTTTAGTGGATCTGTGAAGCGTAATTCAGTTGTAGTGGATAAAGATTATATAACTGAAATAATATATTAAATCTACACTACTTGATCTACATGTTCTAGTATATTCGATGTATCGGCGTAAAGATAAATAAATATAACGTACAATTGATGTTTATTTTTAGACAGTATTTACACAAATGTAGATATAAAATGTTCATATTACTGCATTCATTGTATTGTATTTCTACAAGAGCAGGGTGTAAATTTGATTTTAACCCATTATTTAAACTCATATGTAAAATATTTTATAAGTTCCAATCAAATAATAGTTCATGTTTGCATTCAAACTTGGTGAAATGGTCTACCTATAAATGTTATTTTTATGAAAAGAAAAAGACAAAAATATGGAGACTTCAGAACGTGTTTATTTGACAATGCTTATTAACCGGCATTTTTTTACCGGTTCAGTGAAATTTATAGCGTAAATATTTTAATTATTAGATGTCTTATTACACAGTGTTTATTACCAAGTATATCAACATGCATTTTGATGCAGGTAGCCCGAATATTGATTTTTACTAGCAATAAATCTGAAAAAAAACTGATTACGAATATAAATAACTGAATGAATGAATGAATAAATAAATAAATAAATAAATAAAATGTGTATAAGGCACCCCGGTACCTGTTTTCCTAAACAAGGGTGTGTATATAACATTTTCCATTCGTTATTATAAACTATACAATACAATAACCTCTTACTTCATTATTTTACAGATTTTCCTAATAACTAAACTAAAATAATATAATAAAAAATAAAAATAACTCAATGTTAATTAAATTAAACCAAAATATAAAATTACTAAACTACGTCCCAATTTAATGTTCCAAAATCTACCAAATTAACACAATTACTGGGAGCCAGTAAGAATTATAGCTGGGATTTTATCCTAATTTATTACGTTATTATACTACTAATAGTGGTATGTACTTGTATTCAGTACTTTTGCAAGAATTTCTCTTAAATTTACACTCAACATTTAAACACTACATTTTACTGATCTCAATCATAATACTCACCTTCTCTTTAACAACGTACTTCACTTAAAATTCATTTTTCACTATTAATCTTTCCTACTCGTTTGTTTATTTATCCTAACACTTTAACTCATTAAACACTATCACGTCGCTTCCACCATATCACCCTCCTCTTTTATTTCCATCTCTCTTGATCCTCTGGACCTCTGGTGACACCATTTCTCGCGCTCTGCTCCTCCTCTTCGGACACCACTTCTCCACCCTCCTTCTCCTCCCGCCACTCATTCCCGTAGATCTTCAACACTGATTACGAATAGGCAGATATTCTCCATCACGTTAGTTTTGTAAGAACCTGGGTATGTCATATAACAATGAATACGTGCAGCGCTTTTGTATGCATAGCCACATTCCTTGCTCTTATCTTGTTTTTGTATCTGAGATTGAGGGTTCACAACAAGAAAGCATACAGCATGCATTCAGTCTTGTATTGATCGGTATGCAGTATAAGAAAAAAAGAGGCAGATATAAAGACTTTGCAGTCATATTTAATGCACAATTGATGAATTTACTTAAAAGTCAAAGTGCAGTATTTCTAAAAGTTCAAAAACTGTTTATGAATTTCATTTTTGTTACTCTCTAGGTGGTCTGAAGAAGAAATATGGCCTTTAATAAGTATGATGTAAAACTGACTCTATGCCTTATAGATGAACAATGTCATTTGTATCTGCATTAATATAAAAATCAGTATATGATTACTATTTCTGGATAGCAGAAGTAACTATTCTACCTTAGAAAACAAGAAAGCCGCCAATTATCTAATCTTTCTGCTGCTAGAAGATCTGTCCAACCAGATTTAACTTATTCCAGTTTCATCTTGCAAGCACTTTCTAAATCTATCAAAATATCCTTTAATAAGAGGGCAACCTACATCATTAGGCATTAAGCATCCAGCGTTAAGTAAGCTACAGGTTAGCTTCCAATATTACATGGAAGTCAGTGATTACGTTTAATTATTTCAGACACACCAAATGGGATGTCCATGCTTGTACATAGGCCACCTGAGGATGGTCTGGGAAGAGAAGGATATATTGGACCTTGAATCTTAGGGCTTTCTCTTTGTGGGGACCTCCGGGAGGAAGAGATGAGGCGAGGAGAAAACCGGGCGGTGATTGTACGCAGATGGGGTCTCCAATATGCTTTCAGATAGAGCACCCCGACGGCGGTAAAGCCCCCCGAAAAGTCCCTTACCGTTCCAGACGCGGGGTAGAAACTTTTCCAAAACGCAGGCCACCATCACGCCCTGGCACTTTCGATCCTGTAACAGTCAATGGAAGAAATGGGAGAGCGGAAAATTCGTCCAGCATTCGCTAAGCTACCAGGGGAAACCACGAATATATCCAAGGTAAGAATAGCCGGCCCAAAAATAGATGCTCCATTTGAATGAAGTGTTCGTAGAAATCATCCGTAATTTACGTCTCGGCAAATACGAAACTAATTTTTAATTATATTTGTAGGGGTTACTTAACCTTCTTTCGTCAGAAACTTCCTAAAGGGAGGGAAAGAAAATCAAGCACCCATTTAATAATAATAATAATAATAATAATAATAATAATAATAATAATAATAATAAGTTTGGTACATTCTTTTGCGGTAGAATATGAGGGAGATGCTTCCCCGTATACACCGCCCAATCACTGTTTAATTTCATTTGGAGTAAGTCCTTCTTTTGTGAAGAACTTAATAATAGCTGGAAACTCCATTTTGAACATGTCACAATCTTCTACACATAGCCTTCTTTATGCAACTATATCTGAACAACTGAACACAGTTATAGCTGCAATTTTACTTAACAGATTAGGTATGACACCAGATAAGGATTTTGTGAAGGTGATAATCCTTACCGGCGAGGCCGGAAACTTATGGACCTATCCTCGTACACGATAATTAATCCCTTGAAGATAACCTCTGGCGATATCTGTACATTTGAAAAAGAAGCAACACAGGATATTAAGGAATATTATTCCCATATTTGTTGTAATTTGTACGTTTGGAAGATACCCGAAGGTATAAAAAGAACAGCAACAAAGACTCTATGAGAATAATAGGGTGGAATGGGACTTTGTCACCTAAACGTTATATTTTATTAATGTTTGGAAAAATCTGACAAAAAGTATGAAAGTGCTCCACTCACTCAAGCTACTCACAAATGAAATCAAAACTTTATTCATTGCACATTATTGAAATTTGTCTTTTATTGTACTGCATTCTCCTAACTGGTGTTACAGCCCGGAGTGAGCCTTGACCTGCCGCAGCGACCTTGCATCCTCTACCTCCGTCTTACGCCTTCATTGATGGAGGACAGTATTGCAGAGGGGCATGTTATCAGCTTCCCAATTATTCTCTAGAGGCTAGGAGGACCCCGTTCAGACCATTAAATTAAACAAATTCCTAAGCAGGTATCGGAATCGAACCCAGGTCTCCCAGCAAGCAGTCAGCAACGCTAACCATAAGTTCAAGCAGGTGTATTACTTCTTTAAATTCTTAGTGTATGCTTCATTACATAATTACATAATACCGATGCCATTCTTTCAGCCACACATGTTTTCTTAAGTAAAGGGCAGCGTTCTGTGCTTTCTCTTACGTTAGTCTGAATGCCGCAGGCAGGAACTCCATCTAATATGTCATAGTTTACAAAGAGAATGTTCGTAAAATGAATACAGATATTCTAGTGAATCTATGCGAGCTATTCTACTTAATAATTGTATAATATATATAAACTTATTCACATCAAGAAACTACCATTCAATTTCCTGTATCTTTCACTCATATGGTGGTTTGAATGTTGTTGTCAGAGGCTCATATTGTCTAACAATGTGTTTAATTCACATACTTAACTTATTCACGATGTCATCGCTAAAACATGGTTCGTTTTACATGACTAAAGTTCGTCAATGTACTCTTGCTTGCACCGCCACGGGTGGCCGAGGTCGTTAAGGCACGGACTCGTGAGCGGGAGGTCTGCGGTTCGAATCCCGCCAGGACCGTCCTCCCTGACTGGGGTTTTTTCCAGGTTTTCCTCAGTCTTCATAACTGGCAAATGCCGGGGAGGTACCTAAACTTAGGCCTGGAACGCTTCCTTCCTTAAAAAAAGAAATCCTTTCCCAATTTATCATTTCATTTCATGTATCATCAGTATCCACCGCCTGTGGTGCCTCAGTAGTGAAAACGGGCGTTAAACACTACTCAAAAAAAAAAAAAAAAAAAACTCTTGCTTGCAATCAGAAGGGACCCAAAGTGTTTAAGCAGAATTGTTCACAAACAACAACCATCAAATACAAGGATATCCCTTACTAATAATTGCCGATTGGAGACAAGGATATCTACTAAGGCGGTAAATATTCATGTGTGTGACCGGAAACAAATGAAGAGAGAGAAGGTGCAGGAGAATTTCTCAACAAACACTCCAAATGGAGCGAGGTCTTCAGAGTAGTAATTGAAATTTATTGAAAATAAATCCCAACAGACTACATAATATACTACACTCAAAAAGACATACTTTATCAATTCATTACAAAACAAAACGATACTAATCTTATTTATTAGATATTTTCTTTCTATATTTGCTTGCTTACATTCTATCGGTCCTGGTGGTGTAGTGGTAACCATACTTGTCTCCTAAACCCAAGATCTCGGGTTCAAACCCGGCCAGGATCGATAGATTGTTTCGGGCGTAAAAATCCAAAGTATGGCTTCCTTCGGAAGGGAAGTAAAGCGTGGGTCACGTGTCGTACATTTACGGCACGAAAAAGAACCTCAAACCTGAAAGAAGAGACCTCTGAGCAAAATTTGTCGGCCTTGAATGGGACACTGATGACCTGAGATGTTAAAGAGCGTCCGTAAATAAAACAAATCAATAAATCACTCATTGTTTACATTCTGATCCCAATGCATAACTCCAGGTTATCAGTGAACATCATATTGATTGTACTTATCTGACCTATTGTACTTTCCCTTTATCTTCCTCTTATCCTTGTCTCTCTAACTTTACCCAAATGTTTCCCTATCATTTTAATTTTCTTCTCTCCTTTTACAGTTAAAATCTTTCTAATTAATATTTTCCCTATCTAATTCTTCCATGTTGGTTGCCAGGGCTGTTCTCTCCATAACTTTGTTTGCTTGCAGTATAATAAACAATGAAAATATGTATTGGTTTCTCCACACATTGAACATTTATCTTTATCTTTGTCACATCTTAACCCGTTTTAAATTCATAACTCCAGTTCTAACTCATACAAATCCTTCCCGGTACACCTTTTCACGTTCTTCCATATATTTTTCTCTACCCCATACTATAGTAAAAGTCTCAATGAACTCTTTTCTCTCATACTATCAAATATTTCTTGTCTTTCAATATTTTCCGATGTTATTTCTTCCCAGAATCCTCTGTTTTGATATTCCCTATTTATCCATAAGTTTCCGATGCCTGTCTGTTACAAAATTTCCTGCACTCTCAGATACCATGATTCTTTCCACTTACATTTCTCTTAGATACTGAAACAACACCTCTCTCTTCTAATGTAGTAATTCTGTACATGTATTTTACAGGTTAGTAAAAGCATCGTTTGGGAAATAGTTCATAAAGATCTTCAAAACTGCATTTAATGGGAAAAAATTCAGAAACTCGGAAGGTATTAATTTTGTTTTCAATTCTGAATTTGCTAGCAGCAGCGTTGAGATATTCTGCATTATCCTATTTTTGTATCATATCACGTATAACAAACATCATTCACCCAATATCTTCTTCAGTACCAAAACCAGATGCAATAGTTCTCAAGTAAAATGCTGTACAGGCTTAAAAAGATATTTGCAGTTAACATGCAGGTGGTCTTGGAAATAACGTTGGAGCTAAAGAAATTGATATTTTTCTGAGAAGCTCTACCCTTAAAATGATTGGCCAATATTTCTCATCTATTGCCCTATAGTAGACGATTACACGATGTTGGGGTTCATCTTTCTTTACACGTGCCTTCAGGATTTACTTGAACGAAAGATGCTCAAATGGGAAATTGATTGAGGCAGACACGGGCATGTTACCACTATGATTGTTTATTGTAAGGTTATATGAGACTCCAAGGAGAACATAAAGCCCATAATAATAATAATAATAATAATAATAATAATAATAATAATAATAATAATAATAATAATGTAAAATGGGCGGAACGATATTTACAGACATATGAATGGAAACATATCACGTATAATTTATAATTATACTAGTTTTTGCGTTCTAACTGGAAAATAAATGCCTATATTCAACCAATTAGTTGCTTCGCAAACAGAACCCAGCATGCCAATCGTTCTCTAATTGCCTTAAAAGTTTTCTCTGAATAGCGTTTATCTTAGGTGTCCCAGGGTTTTTTGTTATTGTTGTTTTTTTAACAGTTTTTAACGCCCGTTTTTACTACTGAGGCATCAAAGGCGGTGGACACTGATGATACATGAGATGAAACGATAAATTGGGAAAGGATCCTTTTTAAGGAAGGAAACGTTCCAGGCCTAAGTTTAGGGCACTTTCCTCTCTCCCGAAGTGAGGAAAACCTGAAAAAAAAAAAAAAAAAAAAAACAGTCAGGGAGGACGGTCCTGGTGGGAATCGAACCCCAAGTCTCGCACTCACGAGTCCGCACCTCAACGACCCCGGCGGTACATTCTGCCAGAATATGCACCCATTTCTCCTCCCCACCACAAAATTGGCGGATTCTCGTACCAGAACTATACGTTATTTTTTGAGCCTTCTTAAACCTGGGCATTCCTGACCTTGCTTTTCTGCCTAGAACGAGCATGTATACCTCTCTACCCCAGGTTGGGTCGCGGTAACTGACAGGGAAATCAGCAAACAACCTGCTGTGCCACATGGAGTTCATCAATTCTTAATGCGACGCACGAAACTGCAATCAGCTCAGAGTTAGGCGATTAGAACGTTCGTCTTTTCAACGCTTACAACTTTTAGTTCAGTGAAAAACATGTGAGTTCAAACGTTCATCAGATCAAAAGACTCATTTCAACGTCTCACGACTACAAACAAACCTGTATTCATTTTCCACACGGTTGTAGCGAGTCGAGATGGCAGAACAAACTTGACGACGCCATTTTGAAGCCCCGATCTCTGCCACTCCCCCTCTGTCATTGCATCATCACGGTCATTCGAGATGAGGCCGTTTGTGCGATTGTAAATAATTCGCTACTTGCTCCTGAAAGATATGTCAGCAACGGAAATCCACCTCAATATGAAGATAACATTCGACCCAAACACCAAGGCCCAATCGAAAATACGGATACATGCCGGGTCAGCACATCGAATTAGGTTCTCTGGATGATTATGGTGCTGTCTTCTGCAACTCAGAGGGGCGATATCATCTTGTTTAACTTTCCCCACCAAGGTCAAATAAATAAAGAATTTCGAAAATTAATGCAAGACATTCGGGCAGTGCTTACCAAGAAGCTTCCTGAAATATTCAACGTGACATCATCTTGCACAAAGACAACGCACAAACAATCCATGAGCTCTTATCTCACTGGATTCCCTAACACTCGGAACGCCGCGGGCAGAGGTCGTTAAGGCGCGGACTCATGAGCGGGGGGTATGGGGTTCGAATACCGCCAGGACCGTCCTCCGTGACTGAGGCTTTTTGCTTTTTTCCAGGTTTTACTCAGTCCTCATAAATGGCAAAAGGGGAGGTACCCTAAACTTAGGCCTGAAACACTTCCTTCTTTAAACAAAATCCTTTCCCAATTTATCACTTCATTTCATGCATCATCAGTGTCCACCGCCTGTAATGCCTCAGTAGTAAAAACGAACGCTAAACACTGTTCCACTACCGAACACTCGAACATCATCTTAAAGGAAAATGATTCAGCAGTGACGAAGCTGTCAAGGACGCTGTTTGTAATGATCAAGAAAATCATTGTCCTTTATAGGTTGGCAAACCCGTTGGAAGTGCACTAAAACTTTTATTTTCTAGAACAACTTCAACATTTGTACTTATCAAACAACCCTTAAGGAGCATTAGCAGAACCTTTCTTGAGGCAACTCGAGCCTAAAGTTTGACTGAAATTAAAGTAATTACTTCGGTTGCCTTTAAACAGAATTGCTTGTAAACGTCTCTAGACAGACGAATGGGCTCTGAAATATTCTCGGAATATTTGGATAATAACATTTGAGCGAGCGGCAAAAAATAACCCAAAATAATAAAAACGTTCATGTTTATCGAAGTGCAGGGTAATGAGATAGAGTCGGCAAGGTGAATAGCCACGTAGTTACTAATATGACGCTAATAATTTACTAATTACGGTCTAACATTTACACTACTGTTACGGGTATACTATTTAATGTAGCACAAAATGTTAGAAATATATAATTTATGCACTACTAATTATTAATTACTCTATACTTGATAGGCATTTTAAGTTATTTGGATGCAGATATTAGTCAATGATAATCTACTGAGCGTTAGGTTAGTGCGGTATTTTTATTTCTTTGTTAACCAAAACATTCGATGGTACTGAGGTTAAAACTCATACAAAATAAAATATTTTTAATAAAGACAAGTTCTATAGGGGTTTTATTCTTAGTTAGAGTTCATCTCTTCTCAGAGTACGTGTGTTGGACTGTTTAAATAACATATTTATTAATTATCCTGTGATTATAATGCAAATTTCTAACACAATTAACAGTTTTTTGAGAAGCATAATATAAAGAGATTTGACTTACAAATTCATAATGGAAGTGAACATTGTCCATTTAATTGTTTACTTGGTTTCAACTTACCTGAAATGACATTAGTCAGTCAAACTTAATGATAATTTGCTCATTATGTTAAATTTATATTTATTGTTTTCGTTTATTGGTGTTCATATCAACTCTTTCCCTAAGGGTACACCAAAGAGTAAATATGGACTTTTTTTACTAAAAACATATATTTTTTATTTATTTTGAAATGCTATGAAGCGTTTCTGAAATTTTTAGCTTTAGGCTGGCACTAAAACCTTTTATTCTTACAGTTTTTAAATTCCTGTGCTGTTTAATTCCGGCTGCTCTTCAAATACGTCTTTACCAATTTTAAATTGATGTTTACTGATAGTTTTTATAAGAGCCAACGTTTTGCTGAAAATAGTTTTGGAAGAAAACTAACAGATGGCAGCCCAAAATCTACCTAAAGAGGTTCAGAAATTGTAAATATGTTTTTGTATAGATCATTATTTGAGCTCTTGAAAATATATGTTCATGTTTACCTTTCAAAGTCTTACTTGTGTTTATGTTATGTTTGTAAATATTTTGTTTATGTTAAGGGCATTCATACGAACTTTTTGTACATAGTTATATCACTGCTTATGCATGTACATAATGCAATCACTTATATGCTTCTGTATATATTTAACTTGTGTATAAACATATTTGCCACAATAAAATAAAAAGCAAATAAAAATTAGGAAAACTAAACCCTGAAAGTCAAGGAGGTTCATTATCTTATGGTAGGACAACTTTAAAAAAGATGTGAAATTATGTTGTTATAACATACTTTCAAATCTTTAAATTCATTTTCTGCGGTAATTTTTTGTACATTAGTTTCCGTTCAAAACCGAAAGTAAAACCTGATAAATAGTTTTCTATCATATTTGAAAGTACAGTTTTAAAAAAGTTCTCTGTAACTTTTATTTTTGCTTCCACTAATTTATTTTCAAATACTTAACTAATATACACAGGGTGCGAAAAAATATATACGCTTCAAGCAAAGAAAAACTGTGTTAACATAACAAAACTGGATTCACACAAACAGAAAATGATGAGCACTAATCATCTTAGACTTTTACAGTTACAAAGTAGATCAAAATGCCCACTATCGGCGTCGATACACGTCTCAGTACGTTGAACTACTGATTGAGCAAAGTTTACGAAAGTGTCCTCAGCGATTGCAGCTCATGCCGTTTCAATTTCTTCCCGAAGTGCTGCCAGTGTAACTGGTTTTCTACGGCATATAGCATCCTTGAGAGTTCCCCATAGGTAGAAGTCTAACGGAGTTAGATCCAGAGAACGCGGTGGAAACTCAATGGCACCTCTTCGTCCTATCCAATGCCTTGGATCTAGTGCGTGGGGCTGTGTGAGGTCTTCAGATCTACCCTTGTGAACATCGCACACGCTACCATGCGTCTCAAATTTGTCTCGAATGCGTGCAATTGTTGATCGCATTGGCGGTTCTGTTCTGTACACACGTCTCCATTGCCTTTGAACTTCAACAACATTTTAGTTTTCCAATACCACTTCAAAATTGCTTTCCGCGTTCAAACGATAATCTTGACTCCATTTTGTTGTAGCAGCGCTATCATAATGTATGTGAGTCACATCTTTTTACAGAACATCATACGATAATCTTGGCTTCATTTTTTCATTGTTGATTTACCTGTCACGTAGCAACACTTTCATAATGTATGTGAGTCTCATTTGTTTACAGAACATCATACTACACATTACTGTTGTTTTTCGGTCCAACTTTGAAACATATGAAATAAATATGTACTATGAAAGTGTGTACACATTTTTTGACACCCTCGGTATGTGTAGGGCAGAATATACAATAACCTTTAATCAAACAATCTTAGAAGCACAATTACAAAATTTGGTTTTAATTAATACATTTTGAGGGCAAGGTAGCATTTTTGATGGAATATTACATTTTTTTTTCAAAAAGAGAAAATTTAGAATTATAATGTATTGGTTTGAAATATTTGAGACTATTCAAAGCCTTCAATACCTGCGTACCAACAATTAAAACTGATATTTAATTGTTACGAATTGTTCATGCTCACTTCGGTTTATCCTCCGATCATACACCTTAAGCGTATAACAGTATACCTAATCGTTTCATTGTTTTATACCGAAGATTTGCGTTTCATTTAATTTAGAGATCGTTATTTCTATGTCAACGTGTGCCATTTTTCAGAGGTGAGAGCGTAAATTAAATTAGCTTTTGTTGGTTGACCTATTTAATTTATTTCCAATTATGTTTATATAAACATTATTTTATTACATTAATTATACATGAATTTTCATTTTATTGTGATTATACGAGTGCTAATAAAAAAAATTGATTTTTTCTACGCATGGAATGCACAAGGCTCGGTTCAGATTAGTGTGATCTTTTTCAAATTATTCTTCGTTGAGTTGAATGCACTTTGCCCAACACGTCTGCCAATCCTGCAACGCATGCTGGAGGCCATATTTTGACATCCTCTTCAAAACCGCCTCAGCTTTATTCACGACGGCCTCGGAAGTACCAAAAACGCTGCCTTTCGCTCCTTTTTCAGACAGGGAAATAGATAAAAGTTACAGGGGGCTAAGTCTGGGGAGTACAGAGGATGGGGGACACATTTGAAGTTTCCCTACATACTCCCACTCACACTATCTTCTGTTCAGGAGTCAGTCATTTTGGGACTCATCTCGCACAATCGCGTCTCATGTTCAAAAGATCATGCAGGATGGAAAATGTACTGACATGGAATTGTGTAACATGTCTGCAATCTGTCAATTGTTTATTCGTCGGTCTTCACGAACAATGACGTTAGCTGTGTTAATCACTGTTTCGTTTACTGTTGTTGCTGGAGCACCTGGACCGCCATGCTTTGCTGTTGAAACACGGCCTTCCTGAAATTCCTTGAACCATCGAGGTGCTGTGGATCGTGACAGAACATCGTCACCATATGGTGCAACAATCTGTAAGCTTCCATGCCGGATTTCTGTAAACGAAAGCAAAACTTAAACGCAGCATATTTCTCTTCGCGAATCGACTCCATTTTGTATGTAGGCGACTGGTGAACTACCGTAGTTTGCTGTTCCTCTGTGTACAAACGCATGCCCGAGCGAACGTCTATTTTTGTCCATCAATCAGCGCTGATCAGTTTTCATCGTGCAACATTGTTTCAACAATGTTTCTTTGTTGTGAGCGATAAAAAATTATAATTCTAGGATAAAGTATATAAAATAACGTGGTAAATATACAGTAATATGTGTGAAGTATTTTTCATTCCAATTGGGAGTTTATTATATACACTCAAATAAATTAATACATTTTAAACTTTCTTTTATCTGAAGGACAGCGTCATGAACTCCCAGGGTTTTTATTCTTAGCTGGCGAATGTTTGCTTATTAATAATTCAAAAGCTGCAGTATTGTTACTTTTGAATAAATGTTTAATTTTAGAAAAATATTTGTTTCTGAAGACCCATGTTGGGAGATCACGTTCTGAACTGGGATATTAATTTCTTATGTATATTTATAAAAGCAAGACCGTTAAACGGAGCTTAAAATATTTGCGAATATAGCATTTAAATTAAGTTTAATTAGTTTCTGCAGTAAACATGGTTTATATTTGCAGGCATTGGACTGTTTATGAATAGGTTAATTATGATGGTCAATAAATACCAACATTTTTTTTTTTTTAATTTCGATTTCTCTGAGATTTCTGAAGGGCCTAACGTTGATGCTGAAGGTGCTCAAAGAGTCGAGAGATTTCTTGCAGCTCTAAGAAAGAAACATTTCAGTAAATTTTCGCTCCGAGACTGTTCTGTATAAGCAATTCATTTCCCTTGAACCCCAAGTTTTTCAGTCTTTATTTATGACGCCATTTATTGATAAAGTTTCTTTTTAGGGTGGTTTACGATGCACCGACCAGCCAGTATGGAGTGTGCATACAATTTCGTGGATCACTTGTTTAAGTGCACACTTGTTGCTCCACCTTAGATATTTAAACTACAGTTCATACAGAAATCCGATCGAAATTTCTTTGAAAATTTTGCTGGCATATTATTTCCATAGACACTCTATGTTTAAAGTGAGCGATATGTTATCGAATGGTAAAAAATGTTCACTTTCTGGACTCACGTTCGCTTTGTGCTTTTCCGCCAACTTAAACGAGTAATTCTAATATTATCTGTTAACTCTTTTTTATTTTATTTTGCCTGGCCTTCCACTTATTCCTGTTTTATCTTATATACTACAACTTCAAAACACGCAGTAACTAAGGTTAACTGGCTAGCAACTTATTATCTTTGAAATAATTAACCGTTCTTCAGTTTATCTGTATTGCATTACTATTCAGTTCCTGAGTGTTAACAATAGGCCTCTAAGAAACGCAACTAACTAAGGCAAGCTCTTAAAACTACGGAGTTCTTGTTTATTGATTGATTTATTTATGGACGCTCTTTAACATCTCAGGTCATCAGCGTCCCATTCAATTCGGGGCGTGAAACGCCCGACTAATTTTGCTCAGAGGCCTTTCTTTCAGGCTTGAGGTTCTTTTTCGGGCCGTAAATGTACGACACGGGACCCACGGCTTTACTTCCCTTCCGAAGGAAGCCATACTTAGGATTTTTACGCCCGAAAAATCCATCGGTCCTGGCCGGGTTCGAACCCGCGATCTTGGGTTTAGAAGGCAAGTATGGTTACCACTACAGCACCAGGACCGACGAAAACAACGCTGTAGATGCATATAACCTCTCGCTACTATGTTATGACGACGAGTTAAGAAGCATTAATTCGTGATAATCAATGAATGCATTGGAGTTTGGACCTTTTTTATTTAATTGTTATTTATTGTCACTTGCACTGCATTGGTCTTCTCGCGACTTATGTAGATTGTGAACTGAATATTATAGGTACTCTTTAGGGATGAAGGAAAGGATTATTGACGACAAAAATGAGCTCGGAGTCCTTGGCGCCTTAAAGTTTTCTGGCAGTCCCTTTCTCAGGGTAAGGGACAACTATGAGAACAAAAACTTAAACCAGATAGCCTTGACCTTACCGGGCTTTTAACCCTGAAATGAAATTGGGTTATAAATTGGCACCACGTTGTAATGACAATGCATTATGTGATAGAGAAGAATGCGAATTACTTCTCGATTTGTTAAGTTAACTTAAACCTACGATAAGTCATGTGCAGTGTCATGCCTCCTTTCCCACACCCCCTTCGGGGACATATGCGTCGTCTTCCTGCTTCCTGGTAGATGCTGTTGTTGTTTTGTTAGCTGGACATTTTTAGATTTATTATCTGGGGCGAAAGGGTTAAAGATTGAAACTAATTATAGTTCACATCGGTTGCTGAATAATACGTGAGTTTATTGTGGTCCTCGGTAAGTACACTTCTTGAAATGAGAGACTGTTGGAATGCTATATTATGTAGAGGAAATCGCGAGACAGACGTGATATGTATGTACATCTCCTCCAGCAAAACTCATAATTACGACGATGTTTCTAAGTCTGTTGAAAAATATAACAATATTTAGTTTTAGTTTAACTTCACGACTATCGCGTATTTATGTCCTAACACTTTCACGCAGTTTCAAGACGTGTTATATTTCCATTTAATTATACTCGCGTTTTAATTCAAGTGAGGTAATTATGTATGTGAACTGAACTCGAACTCTTGTCTCCCAATAATAGACGATACATCTCTTACTACTGATTACGCTAACTGATTCTTACGGAGATGTTTAGTGATGTGTGTAAAATTCATTAATCTAGCCTTGATGTTTGGCACGTCTGTCGGTCTCACGTTTCGTTCCAGACAGCATTATTGACGTTATTAGGCGCTTGTAATTTGTCAATTTTCTTAACTTTATGTTGCTTCTATCTCTGATTGGTCTATTCATAATCTTTGGAGTTGTGCATGTGTAATGAAAAAAAAATCGTTACGTTTAAATGTGTGCGTATGTACATACGCCAACAAACAAATTTTAAGTACACATTGTAGGATGTAGGAAGACGTATGATGTATAAACATATGAAAACGAATCCATGAATGTTAATTGTGAAATACTGGGGTTTGAATCGTGGATTTTCCGTTTCAACCCACGACCTTCGGATTAATAGTCGCAAACGCTACCATTGTAGCACGGAGGCGGTCATATCAGGAAATATTTTCAATATATTCTGGCATTTTTTTCCTCACTTGGTCCTTTCAATTGAACTAATTACTAAAAATATTGTATATAGCAAGGTTTTATAAATAAATTAACATTAAAATTAAACTTTTATGCTAATTATAACCGCTTATTAAAAATATTAAACACGAGCGGCGTTAAATATTGACTATAAGCCTGCACAACTTAGAGGGAAAAAAGTTTATTATGATTCAATCATTGGTTTGCTACGTATTATGTATTTCATAAGTTTTAGAGTTGTAAACACTCTTAAAATAATGAAAGTCTATAATTTTAATCCCCCATGTATAACGTACTATGCCATCTAATAAAAGTGTATTGTACAAAAGCATGCATTTACTATTTTAAGTGACATATTTCGTTTTATGATAATATTGCAGCTTCATTCAACTTACTAAAAACCAATAGCCTTAAATTGGAAGTAAGTAATTTTGTTCATTTTTTATTGAAAAGCATTATCGAGAGTAGGCATTGAAGGAGTGAATAGCTAATTAAATTGAATTAAGTTAAATTGCACGAATAAACATAGGAAAACAGTATTTATTAATGGAAGTGCATGCAAATAGTATCCCATTCACTATCGTGTAAATGTCACTTGACACTCAGCGTACACATTTGGGCAAACTCTGGAATGCTTGGTGTTTGGTAATGCAGCGATGATTGCAGGATGTGTGCGGCACACGTTGCTTTGAAGAAGTCGCAAACACTGAGATCAGGGGGTCTCGGAGGCCACGGAATGTCGCCGTTACGTGAAATGACGCGTTTTCCAAACATTTGGAGAACGGCTTCTATCGATTGTCGAGCAGTACGTGACATGGCTCCGTCCTGCTGAAAGAACATTTTATATCTGCGTAGTCGTGAAATCTATGCATGTTGTAGAACGGAGCTTTCTCAAGGCTGAAACCGTTACCTAAAAATCACGCACTTATGTTGGAATTGCATGAGCCGATGACGCTCGTAATGTCCCAGCTGACAATGCTGTCGATCCTTTGCGCAGCTGTCACACTTCACCGTTCTTGTAAAGAGCTCTCACTCACAGCACGTTCCACACCACTGCATTGCTCCATGATTACTAAATGGCAAAGCCTTCCCAACATGGCATCGGTTCCGAACAACTGCTGGCGCTACAGAGCTTCCAACACAACATTCAAAATTTCCCGTTTCCCTGTGCCACGTTACAGGGGAAGGTAAATAATTAGTTTACTTGCATGCTACTTTGTAAGAGTGAAACTCAGTTTATTTCATTTGGGCAACATTACATATAAGAATTTTTACTCACTTTCCACATAACACTAAGAAATGAAATGAAATATGAAGAAATAAGAACAGACATGAATAAGAGATTTACTTATGCCTTGCTCAGCACGCTTTGGGCCAAGTTTAGACTAATCATCTGTCATAATGACAGAAATTCAAATAACTGCATGTGGATAAGCAGACCCATTTCTGTTATTGTCTATATCTTAATAAAACTCATTTTGGCATAAAGAAAAGGACAAGGAAAAAATAAAGTTGGCAGGAATGACCGACATACTGCAGGGGAACTTCAACGAAATATTAGGGATAAATTGGAAGAATTACATTGAGAATGAGTGAGAGTTTCATTAAAATAGGTCAGAAATGTGTGATGAAGGCGTATCGAGCACATCCTGCACTAATATTATTAGTCTGGTCATTTCTACTCTATCACTACTTCGCCGTGAATAGAATTAGCAAAGATTAGATGTCTGCAAAAGAAACTGGAGTCATACGTGAGTTGCATTTACTATTCGCCTAAATTTGAAGAATTTTTACCTCGGCTTACGTAAAAAAGTACGTTAATAACCATTGTTTGTGTTTGAAATTATCACTTATTTCTGGGTACCTCTAAGCGGAAACTAATGTATTTTATTTCTGTTACTATTGTTAAGTTATTGTAGGAGATCCTGTTTTCACAACCAGAAATTCGTTCCGTATCTTACTTTCGTGTAATGAGTTTTATGCGAAACAGGTTTTTAGAAATTATTTTGTTAAATATAGAATGTTAATGAACTACACCGAAATAATTTCAGTGAGTGTAGAGATTTCACATATAATTTGATATATGGTCCACAACCAAACATAAGGCAGTTTTATGGTGTTAATCATGTTTGCATCAGAAGCTGATAAGTTGGTGTAAAAGCCAAGCTGGGTGAAAAATTGATTTAGAATGTTTTTAAAACTGTCTTTCGAGCATATCGCTTTTCCGCAACATGTTTTCGCGATTTAGTGCCATAAAACTCTCTCAAATTTCGAACTAATCATTTGACAGTACGACACTGAGCATCTATTGATTGCCTTCTTGCATGTAGCCTACTCTAGAGGGAGATCTTTAACTGTTTGTATGGCGTAAAGCAAAATATATATTTCACAGGTCATGGGTTCAATTCTTGACATTCCGTTAATTTTTTTTATTTAATATGAAGTATGCGATACGCATACTAAAGAATTATGAATGAAAGCTTGGTAATCTGTGAACATACGACACCTAACTCATTAAGATTGCTCATAATTCTACCTTTGGTAAGCAAAAATTGCAATTATATGAAATGATGTGTTAAGATTTAAGTGTATAAACGAAAACACCGACTTAAACGTAGGCTAAAAGCTGTATTATTAGGCCTTAGTCAGAAAACGACATAAAAATGGTGAACGGGACTCAAACTCTAAATCAAATGACCATCTCTTACTCAAAAACTAATGATACGCTCAGAAACCTGCCTTCATTATCGTGTGTTATGCTTTCGAAGGGTATCTTCATTAGCTAGTGGCGTACTGGCGCTTTAGAAACTTATGGCCATACCTTCGAAATATGAACAGACAGACCATACATTTCCAGCTCAAATTGCTTATATACGACATCCCTATACCCTCTGAAATTATTTCGATGTAGTTCATTAACATCCTGTGTATCAGTGTCTAACAGTAATGGAATAAAATAACAAATATTGAAAAACATACGTTTATTGTAAACATTCCAGGCTTAGTATAAATCTTATTTCTTGTACATTTCTAAAATATTAGTTGATTTAGAACTACTCACACTTTATTCAGTATTTTTAGGCATAATATAAAGGAGGTTTCTTGTTTTAAGAGCCTTCTAGTTCACTTTGAATTTCTTCAAGTGTTTTACCTTTAGTTTCAATGGCATAGAAGAAAAGGAAGGCGTTGCCCAGGGTACATATGATGGCGTATATGAAGAAAGGCGGCGGTAAGCCTATACTTTCCTGTATTGGCTGAAAACTGACTGTCACACAAAATGCGAGAATCCAGTTAAAGAAGGCTGAAAGAGAGCCACTCATTCCTTTAATTTCTTTCGGGAAAAGCTCTCCGACCATAAGCCAAGGAATGGGGCCCGCTCCAAGAGAGAAGAACACCAAGTAAAGATTTATGATTAAGAGAGGCAGAATTCCCAGAGTTGAAGAGGGCTTGCTATCACCTATGTATATAAGCCATATCCCAAGTGCAAATAGACAAATGGCCATTCCTGTAAGAGACAGATAAAGTAGAAGTTTTCTGCCTAACCTGTCAACAAGTAAAGTTGTTGCTAGTGTGGCAACTATCTGCACAGAGCCTAAAATTATGGAGCAGGTGATTGGATTGAGCGACGCTCCGGTTGATTCAAAAACTGCCGAGGCATAAAACATGACCACATTTATTCCGCTCAGCTGTTGGAATAGCATAAGCCCGAGTGATATCAGCAAAGATTTTCTTGCTGATTTGGTAGCGACTAAGTCTTTTGGCGTCGCGTGAATATTTTTGAGTTCTTCACAATTAGCCTTTGTTTCATAAAACTCTTCGGTGATGTTGTACTTTTTACCGCGGTACCACTGCAGACTTTTAATAGCTGCGTCCTCTTTGTCCACTCGCATCAGAAACAACGGTGTCTCGGGAAAGAACATGAAAAGAGCAAAAAATATGCAAGGAGGTATGGTGGTCAAGATGCCGAACCACAATATATTATTAACATGCCCTAGGCAGTAAACATAAAGGATGCCGATAGTGAGGAACAGTTGGAACATTGTGCCTAAAGCTCCACGGATATTCTTTTCTGCTATCTCTCCAACGTATATTGGGGCTGCTACGCAGAAAGCGGCACAAGAGAACCCCATTAATATGCGCATAATCATCCAACAGATGTAGTTGTGGAAAATGCCCGGAAGAAGAAAGGACGTTGCACAGAGAGGCGCCACCAACAACATGGTCATCTTGCGTCCGAAGCGATCCAAGACGACTGACATCGGAAACATCACGATCATAGCTCCTACCGGCATCAGTCCCCCGATGTACGACTGGTGGTGTGTAATATCTGCTTGCGTATTGTCGCTGTTTTTGTTGATATAGGCAGCTGAGCTGGTCCATCCAATGGCCATTCCGAGCGTGAAACCACCAAGCATCGCTGTGAAGAAAACAAAGAGGGAATTTTAACAATATCTTGCAACACATTTGCTTGGGAAGTTAGGGACTTAAAGCGAAAACACTGAATAAAAAACCTCAGCCAGACAGTTCGATCCAACAAGTACTCGCAGCATGAGAAGCAAATACATTACTCCTGCAGCACTACGGCGGGTTCTAAAGAGTTGTGCCAAAAACGCGTGTCTCCAAATTCACTTAGCTTGGTGAAAATCACTGGGAAACGATTTTAGCCTAAAAACCTAAAACCGGAGGTTAAGATTGTTTAAAGTGTCGTTGTGACCACATAAACTCTCTGTGCTGCTTTCTTCACACCCTGCGTGCCTGAGAATGAACGTGTATATATTTTAAGGGTAATAATTATTAAATATCTCATATAGCCTGTAGTAAGGAGTAAGGACTTTTCATGTACCAGGAAAATGTTTGTGGGTTATCTAGTCGCGTACCCTTTTTAGCCCCTAGCGAAAATCTGCCTATTGTAACAAAGCTATCAAAGCTAAGTGTATGCAGGTGAGCGGCACGAGTCGGAACAATGGGTCTTTTGTATTCTCACTTGCTGAAGATGCTCCGAAGTTAGTTAAGAAAAGTTTAAAGTGAGCTCGTATGGGAGAATGAGAGCTCACCAGTAATATTTGAATATTTTGAAGGCTCAGTGAGCGGTGAGCTTCCTTTTGTGGACCCCATGAGCTCAGAGGACCACGTGGAGGCATTTTGAAATTGGTGAAAAAGGGGAAACATCTTTGCTAAAGTCGGCCACTGTATGCAAGACGAGAGACACGTTTTTATAGATTGCAGGTCAGCGGTGATAGTTCGCACAGCTTCGACTTCGCGTCACGGTTATGCGAGTTTTAGTTCTGTTCAGCAAAGCCCGCTAATCCCGTCGTCAAAGAGGTAAAGAACCATGTAGCCGTCTATAAACGATCATATGAACAAAACACTTCTAGGCGTTGAACGAGGTACTGTCGTGTTATTTTACACCGTTTCCTTTCAACCCCCCCCCCCCGTGACCACGAGGGTACAAATGGGCGACTTCGGGCCCCTGAAAGACCCGGGGTCGAAGTGGGATCCTCACGTAGATTCTCTACCACACATTATTGCATCGAAGTGGTCGCAGCCGGCACTAATTAATCAGAACCGATTTTCTTTGAATTAACGGCCGCTCCCGCGAGCCGCCTGCATCAATATCGACAAGCTCGCTTCAAACTTTTGGCGCGCAACGTGGGGCTACTTCAACAACCAGCCTTCGATTTTCGGGCTTGTGTAAATGATGAGTATGTGCGTATAATACGTTAGTATCATTCCTTCTTTTGGAGCTACAGCGCTCACGGGCTTTGGATGACCGCAGTGACTGCTGTGTCCACTACCTTCGTCTTGGGACATCAGCATAGATCAATAATGCAATGGGTGATGTGGTCAGCATTACCGACACCCCGCCGATCGCCATCAAAGAGCGCTTCCTTCTAGGCAACATCCCACAGTGTTATTGAGGCTGGGTTGACCATATTCCAGCCATCCCAAACTTTGAACATTTCAAGGCAGGTACAGAGGATCGATCCTGGGATCTCCCGGACAGCAGCCAGCATCGCTGACTACTGAATGATGGAGGCGGCCACATCATCACTATGGGTACAATTAATTAAATACACTAAATGAAAATTTTGCAGCTGATAAACCATAACAAGCTGTAATACAATCTTAAAATGTAACACTCAAAGTTGACACACAAAACACACCATATTTGCTTACCCTTCTTCATAATGAGTTTTGATTTGGCAGAACTCAATAAAAATATGAATAAATAATCTGTATACGCCACCCTGGTACCTGGTTTCCTAAACCAGGGCATGTATATCGACTTTTCCATTTATTATTATAAACTATACAGTTCAATAATATCTTACTACATTATTTTACAGATTTTCCTAATAATTAAATTAAAATAATGTAATAAAATAATAAAAATAACTCAATGTTAATTAAATTAAACCAAAATATAAAATTACTAAAGTACTTCCCAATTTAATCTTCCAAAATCTACAAAATCTACCAAATTAACAATATTACTGGGAGCCAGTAAGAATTATAGCTGGTAGCCAACTATTCTGTCCTGTAAATTTATTCCAAAACTATGCAACTATACTACTGGTTACTAGCGGTATGTACTGGTATCCAGTACTTGACCGAATTTCTCTTAAATTAAACATTACACTTAATTGTTTTAAGTCTCCTTAACTCATCTCTATCATAATAATACCCCTCTCTTTAACAACTTACTTCCTTTAAAGTTCATTTATCACTATTAATCTTTCCTACTCATTTCATGTATTTGTCCCGACACTTTAACTCATTAGACACCATCACCTCGCTTTCACCATATCACCCTCCATCTTTTCTTCCCAACCATCCCTTTCTTCCATCTCTCTTGATCCTCCTGGTCCCCTGGTTGCACCATTTCTCGCGTTCTGCTCCTCCTCTCCGGACACCACTTCTCCATCTCCTCCCGTTGTTCATTCCCGTGTATCTCCAACACCCTTTCATCTCCTTCTGTAATCTTCCTTCTTCCATCTTCTTCCTGGCGCCATAAATCTTATAGGTAAAAGCCTTCACTTTCTCCGCATGCTCTACTTCAGGTTATAAATCAAAATTATCCCCGACTTGGCAGAACTGAGGTTAGATCTCTAGTATGAAAAATGCATAAAATATTCTCAGGCCACTCTGCTCGCTTTTCTATAAAGATACTCGCTGTATGTGCCGCTTAAGTGTTTCGTTGTTATAGGGAATTTGAGCTTCTTTACTAGTTTTACATTAGTGCATAATGCAGTTCATAAACTGCTGGTTCCTTGTTGGAATTAAGAAAAAAATTCATCACGCAGGAGCTGCATAAACGAGTGAATTCCTCGCCAAGGTGGATAAGTTTTTAATAAAAATGAGCGTAAAATCCACAAGCCTTATTAATTAAAGAAATGAAATAAGTTATAGCATAACTGTGTGGTATTAGGGAAACAAAATATGGAATTCTTGCAATCTATAAGTATCACAAAAAGGAAACCATATTTTTATAATAATAATAAAATAATAATAATAATAATAACAATAATAATAATGATAATAATATATAAATTATTATTATTTTTGTTGGGATTAAACACAAAAATTAATGGTATAGAAGAAATATATTACTACTGATAGACAAAGCAATACTGTGTGGATGTTTTTAAACCTTTTTAAATGTAACCATGTTTATGAACTGAGCCTTTGATATCATCTTTACATTCACTAAAATAGAGAGAAGTAACAGAAAGTTTCGAGTTACATTGTGTATTTAAGATGATGATGTTCATATGTTTCAATAAAACAAAAACATGTTACTATTTAAAAACAATTATACTGCACTACGTAAATATAAACAATCAACATAAAAATCGAAAGTCTCATCGACTTTCAATGGCTTTGAAATTTAATTTAAATGTTCTTAACATGTAACGTAAACGTTTTCTGAAGGTTATTACAGAGCGTTCTTACATACAAATATAATTCTCAAACAGATATTTCTGCCACTGGTGGCCGAGGTCGTTAAGGCGCATACTCGTGAGCGACAGGTCTAGGGTTCGAATCCCAAAAGGGCCGTCCTCCCTGACTGAGATTTTTTCCCAGGTTTGCCTCAGTCTTTATAAATGGCATATGCCGGGGAGGTACCATAAACTTAGGTCTGGAACGTTTCCTTCCTTAAAAAATCCTTTACCTTTCATCTCATGTATCATCAGTGTCCATCACCTGTGGTGCCTCAGTAATAAAAAGGGTGTTAAAACAACATTAAAAAAACACATGTTGATTAATATTTAACATTTACTATCTTCATGATGATGCTTTTGTTAAATATAAAACGCATACATTGTTGTAAATGCATTTTTATACTGAATTAATTTGCTCTTTTGTTTTAAAACATTCAGGGAAAATTGAACGCCAGAGAGGTTTTAAGTTTCGGTTTTCAAGTATACCCCTACTCCTAATGGTCCAGTTTATCTAATTTTCAGAAAATCTTGTTCTTATTTTATTTAAATGGTATATAACAAAATTTATTGTGAAGAAACAAATATTGATGCTGCTAGATCGATTTTTAAATTTTGGGTTTCAGGTTTACCCCTACTCATAATGGCTCGATTTCCTGACTTTCAGAAAATATAGTTTTATTTTATTTAAGTAGTAAATCGTTGCAAAAGAAGGAAATATTAATGCCGCTAGAGCGACTTTTAAATTTTGGGTTTCAGGTAAACACCCCTTTTAATAGCCGATTTCACTAATTTTCGATAACTATTTTTACTATTTTATTTCAATGGCATATACCGAGTTGCTTTAAATTTTTTTTAAAATTGCTTCCGCTAGAGCGATTTTAAAATTTCGTATTAATCCCCAATAGTTTTTCAGGTGTGACCCAACTCCTAATGACCCGATTGCCATGGTTTTCGAAAAATACTTTTATTAAATTATTTTAAAGATATTTATTGAAGTTCGTGGAGAATAAACAAATATTGCGGCCCCTGAGCTATTTTTCAATTTATTTATTTATTTATTATTTTTTTTTTTAAATTTTCGCTTTAGGTTAAACCCCATACCGAACAGTCCAGTTTTGCTGGTTAACGAACTTGACAAATCATTTGTTAAATTATGGATGTATACGGAGTTTGATTGAAAAAAAAATTGGGACCACTAGAGCGTTAACGATATATATAAAAAATATATGTATAATTGAAAAATAGTATATATATGTATATATACATATATATATACTATTTTTCAATTATACATGTATTTTACGGGTCTGTCTGCAATAGCTTACTTCCTTCAAAATTCGCTAATAGACAGCAAGAAAGTTGCTTCTTATGTCTGTCATATTTAAAGTAAACATCTCATTGCACGCTATAGTGTTTGGAATAGTGTTTGAAGCTTAGTGGAGGAGGAAGAGGAGGAAGAGGAGGAGGAGGAGAAGGAGGAGGAGGAGAGGAGGAAATTTAACTTGAGTTATGCCAAAAAAGATATTCTGGTGGAAGTATTTTAACCGCAAAATAATTACTACACCTACCTAAAATTTTTAAGCAGCGATCTGGTAGATTATTGAGAAAGATATGACATCATATCAAGCGGTAAATAATCAATGTTTTAGATGTAAAAGTCGAATAGCCTGCATAGTTATACTCACACACTGTATGCTATAAAAATAAAAAAAAAAAAAAAATCGTGTGAATAATTAATTCAAAGGACATAGTCACTAATTGCTAATATGTTTTCTGATATGTCCTTTTAAACAATAGTGTTAAAACTATTCTAAATTATTATTTGGTTCTTCATAAATTCTAATTTGGGGACTCCGGAGTAAAGTCGCGCAAGGCTAAATTTGATTTTGTTCAGAAATATCTAGAAAGTTTACTTGATGGGTTTGCCACAGTAGATAAAACCCCATAATTTACAATTTTTATATGAATAATCAAAGTCTATTTTTTTATAGGAGTGTGGTTTGAAGTTTAAAAACGCTACAAAATTAAGCACATTAATTATATAGAAATTCATTTTTTTCTAGAATAATTCTTAAATTGGTTTTATAAGAGGCCGTTCTTTTGAAATTAGTGTCATGTGTTATTTGGTTAATTAACAATAAGTCAAAGTACACGTACTTGTATATAAAAACAATCAAAGTACACTAACTATATTGCTATATATAGATATTTGCTGAGGAAAATACAAACATTAATGAAACATTTACTGAAAATAATCATTCAATCAAAATTATTCATTGTCTATCACGAGTAAACTTATTTTTTAATAGTGTTTAACACCTGTTTTTACTACTGAGGCACCACAGGAGGTGGACACTGATGATACATGAAATGATGTATTGGGAAAGGATTTTTTAAGGAAGGAAACGTTCTAGACCTAAGTTTAGGGTACCTCCCCGGCATTTGCCATTTATGAGGATTGAGGAAAACCTGGAAAAAACCTCAGTCAAAGAGGACGGTCCTGGCGGATTCGAACCCCAGACCTCCCGCTCACATGTCCACGCCTTAAGGACCTCGGCCACCCATGGCGGTAGGTAACTTTAGAGTTGCCTCTAAATAGATCTGAGCATATTAGGACAGAATCTCTCCAGGTATTGCAGGTCATCATATTTTGTCTTGGAAAGTGAAATTAAACTTGAATTGGAGGGGGCAGGCTGTTCATCAGTCTGTGTACGGTACATTTTGTCAACAATAGCATAAGGACTCCCAGGAGCTCAACTGGTTATAATTCTAGAAGAGGTTTTGCCTGCTACAATTTCTTGTATTTATCGAACCTTGATTGTATGCTTCTTCCTGTAACGTTTATTAAGAAATGAAGACCACGATTTAAAAATAACACTCAATGATACTGAAGGGAGATGGTTTTTACGCGGCATCTTCTGATGTTCTTATTCCACTCACTGGGTGTTTCACTTATTAAACCCATATCTTTGTCTCATTATGTGACCTCTGATGGGAAAAGTCACTTTCACTGATTCAAATATGTTGTACTTATGAACCATGGCATGAATGAGGTGAATAATGGTTCAATTTTTATTTTGGCCTGGTCACGATTACACAGCAACTGTTTTTCAACAGGATACTATTTTTTCTATGCTGATTTTTATGGACTACATGTGGTTTATTTCTGTATGAATGTGTTGGAATGTAGTGCTACACACGTACAATCCATTGGTACTAAAATCTCAAATTTCACCACAAGTGCACTTTGATTGTTTGCCCCCCCCCCCATTCCTTTCATTTATTTTATTATTTCTCGGTACAGATTCACATTATTTTCAGTCTCAGCTAATGTGACGCCTTCTTTTGAAAGCCACTAATACGGTGTAATGTTCCATTGCCTATTACGAATTGGTAATTTAATATTATACATTCACCTTTTCATTTTCTTCCTCAATTTCACTAAAATTTGACTTGCCTCTACTTATTGGCAAAGCGGACTCCTGCATTGAGTATTGATACATTTGACTGAGTGACGTCATCCCTCCTGAGCCTTAAACTTGCTGCTTGCTCATTCCTGACTTGAGTTGCTTTCCAGACTGCAGGGAGGAAAGCTGTTTTTACGTTTTTTTTATTAACTCGCTTTCTTGTCTGTTCGGGCGGAATTTTGTAATTAATTTTTTGTGCACTTCTAAATGAGAAACAGACTTGAAATTTTGCACACAGGTCAGAAATGGATTACAATACAATATAATACGGTAATTATCATGGTTCAATGGTTCCACGGTTCAAAAATATGTTTCCGCAGTTTTGAAAGTAAAGCAGCACAATATCAAACACGAAGGTTTTAAAAAATTGAATAATAAGAACATATTTCTGTAGTTTCGTTAATAACGCATAAAATATAAAATTTATAATAATCTTTATTTAAAAATAAGAACAGTTGCTATGATGACTGTATTATATTTATCAGTGCAATAAATAAATTATAGTGTAACTTGATTTATATTTAATTTCAACGTTTTATTTGAATCTAATGATTAGAATTCTTTTTGCTATATTTTGATAACAATACAGTCGCCATGGCAACTATTCAAATAAACAGCGCGATGTCGAACGCGCAAATTCCAAGAAACGCATGGCTCAAGCGCGATCAACTGAGACAATGGAAAAGCGTTCTTCTTGACTCGCTAATGACACGCAGCGACATGCTAAATATCTTGATAACAATACAGTCGCCATGGCAACTTTTAAAATAAAAACATCAAATTTAAATCCTCCCAATTAAATCCTTACAAATAATATTTAATAAATCTGATTTCTATTATATAAATTCAATTGCGCTAGTGTTAATGTGTAACTGTGCATTAATAATGTATTGATAATTTCAACTGTGTGAATAAATAGTGAATGAGTATTATATTTAATATAATATAATTAGTTATATATGTTATCAAATATAATGAGGATCTGATACAAATGTATTTGATACTGAAATAAACATTTTCATAATTAACTTTGTTTTTCTGTGTTTTGTTTTTAATTAAAAACAATAATTATTCAACTGTTTCAATATATCAATGGAGTATATAAAACAATTTTCTATTTTAGATGTGATCAAGAGAAAACAAAATGAACTAAATCTAAAATTTGCTCAATTTTTGTCATTATGTAACACTGTTTGCCAAATTACGTGCACACAAGACTAAAAAGTAGAAAATAATTTAAATAAATAATTTTAAAACCCCCGATTTTATTTTATTAATTATAAACGAACTAAAAAGTCTAAAATGATTCATTCAAGCCAAACGCAGATTTATAACCCCATGCAAATTCATAATCTCATAAACTTTTTTAGGAAAATTCTTCCAAACGAAAAACATGAGGCGCATGCAATAGATAAAATTAATAACTGTTAAGGGTATTTATAGTTTAAATTAATCACACAAAAGGTTCAGACAAACTATTGCATGCGTCCCACGTTTTTCGTTTGGAAGAATTTTTCTAAAAAAAGTTTATGAGATTATGAAATTGCATGGGGTTATAAATCTGCGTTTGGCTTGAATGAATAATATTACACTTTTTAGTTCATTTATAATTTAGTTTTGAATTTTCTATTTTTTTTAATAAATATCAAAATTTTAACTGTTAAGAAAATAAAATCGTATTTTTTTAAAAAAATATTTAAATTATTTGGAATTTGTCTTCTTTAGAAAAAAGTCGCCAATGCAGGGTTTCAGTTATAATTCTTGGTCAAAGGTGTTTCGTAACTGAAGTTGCCTATAGGAATTTTCATTTAATATAAAATAAGTATTCATTTTATTGAAATTAATTGGGAATGTTTTGGGTGGTAGTTTATTATGGTGTACCAGTCTGCAAAATATTTTCATTTACAACATTTTCATTTGTATGGAGTTCATTTGTTAAAATGTTAAATGCTAAAACCTTGTCATATACTTGCAAATTAATTCTGTTATGTTATTAAAACAAATTTAAAGTATACAAATTGAGAATACTTTTCGTTCTGGCGCTAAACCAGGTACATACCTTTCCTAGGTCTATCCATTAATTATCTTTTGAGTCCGCTTTTGCTGTGGTTTGCCATTAGCGGGACAGTACCAAGTTAAATTGGTAAATGAGCCCGATCGTTGTATAGTACCAACATATACATTTAGTATTCCTAACTGATTAATTCTCGCAAAACTCTTACCTACAGATGCACCGATTATTTGTGGGATTTTAGAGGCAACATCTGAGCTCCCTGTCCCAGGAATAGGTTCAAGTTCTTCCCCCGGCTGAGGTTGTTGCTGCCCTTCGCCTTCTTCCTCCCTCTCCACAGATTCGTCGACTTCTGCCATTCAATTCTGGAAGGTAATTGACAGATATTCATAAACTTCACCTAACTGACACTTCATTTTTGTGCTTAGTGATAATCTAAGGCTGTAAATAGATACTGAGTCCAATTAAATGTAAGATTTTCTATTGCATTCATTAAACTTTTTTATCAAGACCGTTTTAATCACTACAGATTTTTGAGCTACCGCTGCGTCTTTATCCACGTCTTGTGCCATCACTGGTAGAGTGCAGTATTGCTCAAGGACATGTGATCACCACGTTGCATCCCACCGGACGCCATCGCACGGTTTGATTACAGGTCTCTACCTCTCTCTCTCAGTCAGCTTCCCAATTGTCCTCACGAGACTGGGTGGACCTCATGCTAGACCTTTCTAACTAAGAAAACATGAACGCTTGCAATTAGACCTAGGAGATGGTCTCTTTAATTTTAAGAAATATTTAATGCACCTGTATTTTCTCCTCTCATGGGAGGAGATGGGATGTATGTGTTGTCGCAGAGTCCTGTTGGAAAGTCGCGAACCTCCGATTCGCGGATAAAGAATTGTAAAATATTCTGCAATACCCATCTCTATTAATTGTTTTGCAAAAGAGGGCCATTAATAGCACACTACACTCCTATATTTTGGTCATGCAGGGGTTTCTCCTGAAACATCTTTGGTTTTTAGAAACTCCAGTATCGGTTATATGTGAATTAATATACCCTTAGGTGGAACCAAGATTTGTCCGTAAAGAAAATAGACCATGGCCCATTTTTCCGTCATGCCATACCGTTCAAATTTCATTAAAAAAATGTACTCTTGAATGTAGGGTCACCCAGTTAAAGTTATTGCACTACGGCAATTTTATAGGGGGTTTAACTTCAATAACTTTCCTCGGCAACAGAGGTATAGGAAATGTCCGTTTGCTGAGAAAGACGAATTAATTTTTAGGGAAACGTTCCAGAGCATGTTCAACGATCTAATGTTTATTCTGTGAATGGCGTATATAGTTGAGTACACTTTTTATTAAGAATACTTTCCGTTTTACGAAATTTATTTTAACAACTTTATGACTTTCGACCTGGAAATTGAATATTAAAATCTCTCTTGAAACAATTTCCCTACATCATTAGGCCGATTCTGTACGTACGTACGAAACGCAAACAAATAATACTCTTCGGAAAATAAAATACCTGAATTGAGCCATAGTAACGTAATTAATTCAATGTGTTACGTTTACTAACGAATACTTAATACACTGTCATACAACACACAAAAACTCATCCATATGTTCTAGAGTTAAACTCGTATCATTGCATTTGCCAAATCAGCTACATCAAAACTACAATATTTGAAGAAATAATGTACACACGTATAGTTTGACCAGATATATGTTGACCCATATTAATAAAAAATAAACATGGATTGCCATTAATATTCATAATTATTACGTCGACAGTCACCGTTTTACCAAATATGAAGCAATTTATAAATCAGCATTACATTTTAAAACTTATAAACTTAATTTTATATTTACGATCAATAGCTACTCTTAAAATTATATCATATCTTAATAGGCGCACTTACCTAGATTAATAAAAGTATAAAAAGAATTCTTTTGTTTTATAACACAAAATTCATGGATTGATTCCTAAAATTTCAAATTACTTTTAGAGTTGTTGATCATAAAACATTCGCTTTCTTATAACTGTTTATACAAACAATTGCATAAAAAGTTGACAGTATTTAACATAAAAAATTCATCTGTTTCAGATTGCACGAAATTTTGCTAAACTGTTATCTTTGTATATTTTTGCTCCTAAAGTACATATATGGAACAACATGCTCTACAATAATATTGATTGGATCTCTACAGAGGTATAATTGCATATTAATGCATAACGCTCTTTGTTTTAAATTGTTTGATTTTTTAAATTTTTTTTTCGCTTTTTATCATGGTTTTATAATACTTTGCACGTTTATATGTTGACTTAAATCAATTTACATACACTTTTAGAATTAAAAATATGCATGTAAATAGGGATTTAAGAGCCAAGATTGATCTTACTAAAAACTAGGAATGAATGAATTCAGTCCAGATAAACGGGGATGGTGCTGAGATCTTATGAGTATGTTCATACGCGCTAACGTAGTCTTTTTATTACGCAAAAACGATCGTCATTTCATATCTACCCCCTATCGGCCCTGGTGGTGTAGTGGTAAATATATTTGCCTTCTAAACCCAGAATCGCGGATTCAAACCCAGCCAGGATCGATGGTTTTTTTTTCGTAAAAATCCTAAGTATGGCTTCCTTCGGAAGGGAAGTAAAGCCATGGGTCCCGTATCATACATTTACGGCACGATAAAGAACCTCAAGCCTGAAAGAAGAGGCCTCTGAGTAAAATATGTCGGCCGTTTCACTCCCTGAATTGAATAGAACACTGATGACCTGAGATGTTAAAGAGCGTCCGTAAATAAATCAAATCAAACGAAGTATACATTTTTTTATTCCATTAACAGTGTATCTCTATTTAATCTATAAAAAATTAACTTTTTGAATCAATCTCCGGGGGTGATACTATTAATTATTATTTAAACAAGTAATAACACATAAATAAAATAAGACAGGTTAACCAACATGAAGACCTATGCAGAAATCTGTAGCAGGTTTCATTACGGCCCGGGAAACATGTAAATGAATTTATATTCAATCCTAGATCAATTAAGTTCAACCTTTAGACGTGGTAGTTAATTTAGTTGCTTTAGGTCATTCATAAATTATCTTAATATTACTGACATGGTTTGAAACACTTAAAAATTAAGCGATATATTTAAAAGTAAAAATTACAGATGTATAATTGGGTATAAAGTTTATTATGGATACTATGGACTATAGGCACGATGTATTAACAGCATTTAATGACAATGCAGTAGTATCGCGCAAGATCATTTCTGAAACATAACTTACTTAACCGGAGAAACATTTATTAAACTCTATACTATAACGAATACAACTTTTTTATGATAATTACTTAAACACATTGGAAAATATTGCAGTTACTGAGTGATGGGCAGCGGGGATATGGACACACACACACACACACACACACACACACACACACACACATACACACACACAGAGGTTGTCAAAATGTGTAAACACTTCAAACAAAGAAAAAACTATGTTAGCATAACAAATATGAATTCACACAAACACAAAATGATGATCACTAATCATCTTAGACTTTTACAGTTACAACAGTTACTCAAAATGCCCACCATCGGCGTCGATACACTTCTGAGTACGTTGAACTACTGATTGAGCAACGTTTGCGAAAGTGTCCCCAGCGATTACAGTACATACCATTTCAGTTTCTTCCCGAAGTGCTGTCAGTGTAGCTGGTTTTCTACGGTATACAACATTCTTAAGAGTTCCTCATAGGTAGAAGTCCAACGGAGTTAGATCCGGAGAACGCGGTGGAAACTCAATCGGACCTCTTCGTCCTGTCCAGTGCCTTGGAAAATTGTCATCAAGGTACGCACGTACTTCTCGGTGGCAATGTGGTGGTGTACCATCCTGTTGCATACGGTACCACGAGTCTCAAATTTGTCTCGGATGCGTGCAACTGTTACTTGCGTTGGCGGTTCTGATCTGTACACATGTCTCCATTGCCTTGGAACTTCAACAACATTCTCGTTTTCCAATACCACTTCAAAATTGCTTTCTGCTGTTCAAACGATAATCTTGACTCCATTTTGTCGTAGCAACGCTAGCATAACGTAATGTGAGTCACATCTGTTTACAGAACATAATACTACACATTACTGTTGTTTTTCGGTTCAACTTTGAAAATATATTAAATAAATATCTACTGTGAAAGTGTGTATACATTTTGACACCCTCGGTATATATGTGTGTGTGTGTGTGTGTGTGTGTGTGTGTGTGTGTGTGTTTTGATTGTTTTATTTATGGACGATCTTTAACAGTTCAGGTCATCAGCGTCCCATTCAACTCAGGGCGTGAAACGGCCGACAAATTTTGCTCGGAGGCCTCTCTTTCAAGCTTGAGGTTCTTTTTCGTGCCGTAAATGTACGACACGGGACCCACGGCTTTACTTCCCTTCCGAAGGAAGCCGTACTTAGGATTTTTACGCCCCGAAAAAATCTATTGATCCTGATCGGATTCGAATCCGCGATCTTGGGTTTAGGAGGCAAGTATGGTAACCACTACACCACCAGGACCGACTGCGTGTGCGTCTTTGTCTCTTAACGCTCTAGCGGCCGCTTTTTTCCCTCAACGAAACTCGACATATAATCAATTAAAAATAATTAATTGAGTTCAAAAACCAGCAAAATTGAGCCATTAAGAGTTAACATAAGCGATATATATATATATATATATATATATATATATATATATATATATATATATATATATATATATATATTAACGCGCAATTTTTATTTTTTCTCTTAGGAGTAAAGGGTTAACCTAGAGAGATATATGCTTATTAACACTCTAGCGGCCGCAATTTTTGTATTGTTTTATATATATACTGGGTAAATCACTTACTATTCACCACAAATATTTCTGAAATGGAAACTGTTATTGATAAGCTGCATACACAGATGAAAGTTAATAGAAGGACCCATAATTACAACTCATAAACATATGTTAATAATTATTAGAATGTGTATTTATTTAAAATTAGTTTGTTAATTGATCGTTATCTGCCGAGTTTAGTTGAGAAAAAAACAAAAATTTCGGTAGAGCGAAAGTAGGGATATTACCCTTGCTATTATTAAGTTGCTAAGCGTTTTTGTTTTTAACTACAGTTCAATCGTTCTGCTTGAATACAGATTGGTACTATTATTTTTTTTTTAAATATCTGGGACTGAAGAAATGTTTAGTTTAGTATTCCCTGCATAGAGAGGATCAGGGCCATCTTCAGGGATGTCCGGCTATTTCTACTGATCCCCGTATTTGTGAAAGACTGTGAAGAGTAAGAGAGTTAATGGGAGATTCTATGTGCAACTGATACAAACTATATATATAGGTCTAGTGTTTGATGATGATGATTATGATGATAAGAATAAGTAAAAATCAGGTTACTAAGGAGGAATCAAACCTGTGTGCTACTGTGTACTATAAAACAGCAATAGACGTAAAACTAATTTTAGCAATCACATTTTTAGTGATACAGAAAACTCGTCCGAACAAGAAAGAATTAATGATGATAATATTGAAAATTGGTGGACTCTCAACAAAATGTTTCATGGTTCTAGTCGATTTTCAGATTCTCCACTCACTGTAGTATTTAAGAATGAGCGTTACGTTAACACAAGTGCAAAAGTGTCACATTTCATGATAACCTGTGTATTTGTTAACAACAACAAATATAGTATGACAAAGTTTTAATGAAAAAAACATTACAATACTCTATTTATTTGAAGTATTTTATATAAGTAACAAATTAACAGTTTAAGCTTAATTTTATTCTAAAGGTTAAAGCATATAAGTCATAATACTTAAAATTGTTACTTAAATTTTAAAATGTTATGCAATTATTCCAAGCTGTTGCTCTCTTCTGGATCTGTTCTTGCAGAATTTTCATAATAAACCGGTAATATCAAGACGAATTAAAAGAAAACTGCCTAAATCATGAGCTTCCATGTGATTACCACATTATTGCATTACTTTAATCTGCAAAGAAAAAATTCACCAGTAAGTACCTGCAGAATAATACACCCTTAAATTATTACACATTTTCTTGATTTTCTCCACATTAAATTGTCAAATGAACATTCCTTTTTAACAGAACAATGGAACCACGTCTTTTAAAACTTTAAGTTTCAAATTGAAAAAAAAAAAACGTTAAGTACAAATAAAATACTGCATCTTTTATATAAAACAAAAGTTACATTTATTTATACATTTCAAAAAGAAGTAAATAGAAATATAGAATTTAATAATGCTAAACCCTGCAATGTAACTAATAAATAAGGTGATAAGCATGCATTCACGTACGATCTATGAAAGATGATCACTCTAAACTGCATTTTTCACAGAAATAATGAAATAATAATTGTATCTCATAGCACGTAAAATGCAGGGGGCTGCATAAACTAAGCGAATTTCACAGGAAGTTGAATATGTGAAGATTGTTATAGAGCGCTAGGGCAGAGAATATTGTAAAAAACAAGTAAAACTAAGTGAAAATATACATATGTATTTAACAATAAAAATAGCTTTCAGGCTTGAAAGTAGATGCTTTCCCTAGATGATGACTTTTATTATTATTAATATTGTTGTTGTTATATTGTTAGCTTAACATTTCCAGCTGTATAAAAACTAACTTGAAATGTGATTAACATTTAAGCTACACAGTTATTTTCAGGAGCACGGTTTGTGTTTTCTGTATTCCTAAACCGTTGTGTTCTCTCCGCCTGCATTTATTGTACACCTTACACTACCAAGATTGATAGAGTACATACACTACCGTTTAAGATTTGTACATCGCTCCATATCGCTCCAGCATTTCCTAGAATTCTGCTTTTTCCGCTGCCGTTTGGTACTGAAGCTGCAAGACGGCCGCTCTCTGTAAGTGCAATTAATCGCATGCGCAGACTTTTCCCTCTATACTCTCACACGACACCAACGAGTTTATCGCTTTGCGGGAATACCTAACTATTAATGCTAATAATAATAATAATAATAATAATAATAATAATAATAATAATAATAATAATAATAATAATAATAATAATAATAACAATAATAATACTCCCTGAATATCACATCTCCCCCTGGGAATAGTCGACATCCTTGGCGATTACAAATATTCCATTTTATGGCATGCCACCACTTCTAATGATCCAATTTTCCTGATTTTCAGAAAATCTTTTCTTTTTTATTAAATTGTATATACAAGTTTCGTTGCAAAAAAATCAAAACAAAAACCTTTTTTTTAACTTTGGGTTTCAGGTATATCTCCACTTAAAACTGTTTGATTATGATTTGATAGTTTGATAGAAACTATTTTTAATATTTTATTTCGCCAGTATATACCGAAATTTTTTGAGATAAAAAAATTTGCGACGGCTGGAGTGATTTTTAAACTTTCGCTTTAGGTTCACCAATAAACCAATTTTTTGGTTAACGAACTCGATGAATCATTTATTAATTGATCGTTGTATGCCGAGTTTCGTTGAGAGAAAATAAAAATTGTTGCCACTAGAGTGTTGAACAAACACACAGACATATATTTTTATCGTCATTTTTGGCGCCTAGAAAGCTGAATCAACAGAGATTTGAAGAAATATTCAAAAATATTTTCATGCGTACAACCGCATTAGCTACTCATTCATTCCTTCGGAATTCGCTAAAAAGCGATATAGGGTCCGGTTTACAATATCGGCGATTCTATCAAACTTTAACAACGGCTTTAAAAATTTGAGGGAAAATACCTGCCCTCCTTAGATCCTTTTAAGTTAGATCTCAAGAATTTTGGGGCTTTTCTAACACCCTTACATCATTTTAGAAGCGAACCGCTCCAGTATAATAAAACGTTTTATAATATAATGTAGTCTAAAAAACTTGCTGTTTGGTTTGTGGTGTAATCTTAATTGCACTTTTTTCAGGAATTAATTTTTATTTAATTGGTGTACCGGTTACCAATTCTTTATATTACAGGTATTCCCAGCGATTTTCTTATTGGAGAAGTGAACTGTGATAGCGAAGGATTATTCAACGATAGAGAGGAAATTCCGAGGCAGATGAGAAAATAAAAGAACATTTTAAAGTTATTCTTTAATACAGAAATTTATGTATGTGTCATGATAGCGATTATCAAATTGTTGAATCTTAAAATATTAATAAAGCTTAAACGTAATTACCAACATTGCAACAGAGATGAAGCACATGAAGACAAACATATCTAAAATTCAAGCAGAGTGAGCATTAAGGATTCTTCTCGCAATTAGCAAGTTAATATCTAAAACTAAATTAAATTAGATAATAAAGGCCAAACAATTATCTGCAATATTTTATAACAAACTTACAACACATTTTCAATAATTAACAAATTACTTTAACTGCTATCCAGCAAAACAAATGTGAGAAATGCATTCATATAAGATCAACAATCCCAGAGTTGTGGTGCTTTTGAGCACTATCGGAAAAATCCACATTTCACTGCGTAAAATTACAAATTATTTTGGATATCAAATAAGTAATTTTAAGATAGAATAGATGTAAACTTTTCTGAGATTTACCAGCTAAACGGTTAAAACCTGAACATGTGTAAAACATTATTTGGATAGGAAATGGAACCTTTTACAGCAAACCATCTTCAATGTTGGGGAGTGACACATTTCTGCCAGCATCTTTACCACTATTAGAAACAGTCCTCCAGACCATTTTTATCACTTCCGCTAATCTCGTCGCACACATCGCAACTTATTCGGCCGAGCGAACCTCCGCTTTTTGAGCAAACTTTTGTTTCGGGAACAGTTAGTAATAACTGGAATGAGGAAAAGCAGACACGCTATACTTTGCGAAGAATTCGCTCACCTGGGACAACCAATATGGCGCGGCGTGATGGAGAACCTAATCCTTTGCTTGCCACAAAGTTGTCCTTTATCGTCGCATTGTATCACGAAGAAGCAAAAGAATGGCAGCGTAGTTCCCTTATTGACAGATTAACACTCAGAGATGAATTCCAAATGTACCTCGCTTTGTCATGTTAGTCGCAATCGATCACTATTCCTGCTTTGTCATATACGCCTAGGAGCATATACTGTACTCCCGAAGGCAAGGCAGAGTAGTTGCCTAATTGGCACGGCGGGGCCAAACAGAATTAGTTTCTTTTTTACTCTACTAGACTAAAAATGCTCTCTAATTACGCTCATAATGGATTCTTAAACCACTTTCACTTAAAGCAGGTGCTAAAAGTTATGGTACATTTTTAAATTTTAAGCCCTTATCTAGTTCACTTGACTCTACGAATGTATGTTAAATAATTAACTAGTGGCATATACTGAAAATAAACCTTGAACGATAATTGAAATAGTATTCACTTTCAAAGAACGATCGTGTTAAAAACCGGTTTTATCGCGACATTTGTGTCTATTCTAAATGTGTCTGTTTTCCTGGAAACATCGTGCGAGACTGTGAATAGGCAGTCTTCAGAAAAAACTGTACCTCTTCATCGGCTAAACTCGCCCGTCAGTTGGTTTGACTTCGGGTAGAATTTGGATATTTATTTAACAAACAGCATGGTTTCGTATCAGAAATGCAACTTAATGGTATATAAAGAAGATAATGCAGCGCAGGAAAAAAGAAATAAAATGGATACAGATTGGGGACCACCCACCAAACGCAGAAGTTGTTTTACCTAAAAACTTTTTTAAAATGAATGATGGAACAAATTTTGTTTTCGCTTCTGATAGAACCGAGGGGAAGATTTTAATATTTTGTTTTAAGAAGGAACAGAAGGCTATGACTGATTGCAGTACTTTCTTTGTGGAAGGGCTGCAGTTGTGCACGGTACATGCGGATATGGGAAACTCTACAAAGGAAACAAAGGACTTCGAGGTCGCTTTTCTCTGATGTGGAGATTAGCGGATGCAACTATCACTTTAACCAGTGCCTTTGGCGCAAAGCTCAAGAACGGTTTTAACAAAGGACTACATAACAAATGCGGAAACTCTGATTTCTTTTCGTATTTCCTATCATAGACGGCGAGAAATCGCGGCTCTCCACCAAATAATGAAAAATTGCTTCGATTATTTCGTCGGTCAATGACTGGAAAGTTCTTTTCTAATGTGAAATTGTCACCAGCAGTGACATAGAACGAATAATGGTGTAGAAGGATGGAAGCATAGACTTTATTCACTTATTAGTAAGTATTGTTATAATGTGCAACAGGTGATTAAACGCTTAAAACGTGGTCACTGATATGAACGAAGAAAATTTTACTTAGAAGGGAAATATAGAAGAGAGTTTTTATGTAAAATTGGACGAAAGAATTTTTAAGTTTCAAAAAAAAACTTTATTATTATTTGAAAACTATGGTATACATTCAGAGGTTGAAATGAGAACCAACTGTCGAAAGAGTCAATTATACTGTTGACAATGAGACAATGGTTGTTCTGAATTGCTTAAATTATGTATATTTAATTTTTAATTTTATTCTGCAATGCTTATGTCCTGATATTTTGATTCTATATCAGGACATAATACTCCATATTAATTTTTATTTATTCCCCTTTTACATTTATAAATATAATTTAAATTACAATTTGAATTCCACATACTTTAAAATATGCGTACTAATACTATAACTAAACAAAACTACAGCTTCAAAAAAATAATAAACCAATACTGGAAACCAACACTACGGCTATTTTAACTATAACGTATAATTAAACCTACTGCTACCCTAGCAGTACATTTGCTGTTTATTTATATTACGAACAACGTATTTTTAGATATACTAACTTTTGACAATTAATTACATTTAAAATTAATTAATTTACAACTTTTATACATCTATCTAACATCTAACATCTTCATTTCTGCTGATGTCCTGCTCCCTAGCGGGCTTTCAGACAACCAGTGCAGTTTCCTTCTCTTCTCTTTATCCTTTATCTTCTTTTAGTTTTCAAATTTCATATACTTTCACCATAGTTTTGGTCGTTGTTGCTTTTTACTTCTGTGCTTTTTCTTTCCTGCTCTTCTAATTTTCCCACATATTCCTTATACTTTCCTTCTTTCTCGGTCTACCTCTTCTTCTCTCAACTGCATCCTTTCTGCCCGAAGACTGTCATTATTCTCTTCTTTTGTTAATTCTGCTCTCTTTTCAATTAGGGTGTTATCTTCTTCATCTTCTTGTTTTTTTTTTTAACAAATTCTCTGGAATCTTCTAAGGGAGTATACGCTTTTTGACGCTTTTGACGCTCTTATTTGATTGTTATTATTTATACACTTCTGCTATTTTAAATAATGTTTTATTTGTTAAATCATTCAATACCCTGAAATCATCTTGACCTCTCACAATGTTCCAAATAATTTCTCTGCAAGTGACCATCTTTCCTCACCAACAATTGACTGGTGTTTAGGACATACAAATAATACATGTGTCGGTGTATTCTTGTTGATTTGCTTTATTTACGGACGCTCTTTAACATCTCAGGTCAACGTCCCATTCAATTCAGGGCGTGAAACGACCGACAAATTTTGCTCAGAGGTCTCTTCTTTCAGGCTTGAGGTTCTTTTTCGTGCCGTAAATGTACGACACGGGACCCACGGCTTTACTCCCCTTCCGAAGGAAGCTAAACGTTAAACTTTTTACGCCCGAAAAAATCCATCGATCTCGATCTTGGGTTCAGAAGGCAAGAAGGTTACACCACCAGAACCGATCACTTTACAAACCTGACATATATTGCCTGCTTTTAATTTAAATGTTTGCAAATATGAGGCAACATAGGCAGTGTCCTGTTACATAATTTAATAATCTCTTACTGAGGAATGTGTTTGAGTTGTAATCTTTGCTTTATGGATGGGAAGAGTTCATACACTCTTCCACCTTCTTTTATTTCATCCCATTCTTGTTGCCATATTTATAATAAAGAATATTTTTTATTTCTGCATACTTTGCCAATAATGTCCATTATTTTTTAATTATTTTGTTTTTAAGCCAACAAGAGGGTGCTTATAGCGGATTAAATAATCAATAGACCGTATACCCGAGATTACTAACAGTCCCATTTTAGGAGGATATTTATATATGTTAAATAGATTTACAACGGACCTAACTTGTGCAGAAAGAAATAGACAAAAGCTCTATTGCAGAATAATTATTTTACCTGTTCCCTTACACCCCTCGAGTAGCATACGCTCGCAAATATCAATAACTGAATGCTTGATTAGAAACGTGCTCTAAAATGTCGCACTCGCAAAATAATTCACTTTGGCTACTATGTTACCTGAATGATAAGCGGCATATCTCATGCATTATTAATAAAATACAATTCTTTTCATCCTTATTGGGATCAGGACTTAATTACGGCGTAATTTAATTTTTAACATATTTCACATGGCGCGGAGTCCCACATAAAGTTAGAGCATAATTATGCAGATGATTTGTATACCAGGTGTAACAAGGTCAAACTTTCAGAACACACTTCTCACACGTAGAAGTAGAAAATACTCGTATATTATGTGGACATGGGTCCGGAAACGCTTTGCTTCCATGTTAGAACTCATTTTCTACAACTGTTCATAGTACATTAATCATGGGAAACACAGGAACAGAACGTATCAACATACCACATGAAATTCTTACACGAAATGTTCAAAATGTTATATTTGGTTAATTTATAACTCTTAGATTCACTGCCAGTGTTTTGTGTTCCATTTGAACGAAGGTAATGTTGACATGCGACATTACCACACGTACCATCAACTGTTTAGTGTTCATCACGGACTTGGTTTCCGATACAGTGTACGTTGGCAGATGCTCAGTTGATGTATGGATTAGCATACGGTAACGGACGCGCAGTTCAAAGTTTGTATGTGGAGAGGTTTTCCAGAGCGAAGGTGCCCCGACAGCAAGAAGTTTGAAGCAATCGATCGTCGTCTTAGGGAGCATGGAACGTTTAAGCCTGCTACTCGCGAGTGGGAGAGGCCTAGAAGGACGCGGACATCTCATTGGAGGAGGCAATTCTTCATGCATTTGATGACAATTCTATTGTTAGCGTACGTAAGACAATCAGCTGCAACAAGTAATGTTGACCCCGCGATTATCTGGAGAGTGTTACATGAGAATGTGCACGCACTATTAGCAGCTGCTTTTCCTGCACCGGCACACTTCAACCGCGATTTTAGTGCACGAGGGGTTGTTTTAAAGTGATCAGATTGTAACTTTTCGCAACAGCAAGTATGTGCTGACGAGAATCCTCAAGCAACTGTTGAATCAGGTCATCAGCAAAGATTTTCTGACAAGTTTGGGCCTGCATCATTGGTGACTGTTAGGCCTCATGTTCTTCCACCCAGGCTCAACGGACAAACTTACCATGCTTTCTTAGAGAATACTCTACCTGTTGTGCTTTAGATGTGCCTTTAACAGTGTGACGAAACATGTGCTTCACGCACGATGGAGCTCTCCTCATTCAAGTATTAATGTTCATCAGCTTCTAAATAAAGGTTATGTAACAGATGGATAGGTAGAGGTGGACAAATTCCCCGGCCTCCACTCTCTCTGGAGCTAAACCCACTAGAGTTTTATTTGTGGAGGCATTTTAAAGTTCTTTTGTATCGAACCCCGGTACAAGATACAGAGGATCTTCGTGCCCGTATTGTGGAAAGCTGCAAAAAATGCGCAACTCTCCAAGGATACATCAGCGCATCCGAGATTCAATACGACGGTGAAGCTATTAATGCCAGCGGAAGGCATTTTGAACATTTCATGCGCTAAGCAGGTGCTGTTCTTGTGTGTTTTCCATGATTAATGCACTATGAAGAGTTGTAGAAAAAGAGTTCTGACATGGAAATGAAGCGTTTACGCACCCAAGTCCATATAACAGATTTTCTTCTTCTTCGTGTCCTGAAAGTTTAGTCGTATCTTAATATTACACCCGGTATGCTGTCATAAATAACAATATTGGTTTCCGGCAGTTTTAGAAACTTACTTATCTACATGCATAAAATGATGGATTGTCAGTGTAGCAGTTGTGTCCAACTACGACACTACTTTCTGTTTTAGACTAGGCCAGCTCTTTCTGGATTTCCTCCAATGTCTTTCCTTTAGTCTCGGGCACTGTAAAGTATACGAAGATGGTGCCTAATATCGATATAGCGGTAAAGATCCAGAAAGTTACATCTTCACCGAAAGCAATAACGAGATCGGCAAAGAACTTTGTAACAACAAAAGCCAGAAGCCAATTGAGAAGTAGAGACATGGAAGCAGCAACGCTTTTCAGATCTGGAAGGAAAACTTCTCCAATGATCATGTAGGGGATAGGACCATATCCAAGGGAGAAAACAACAATGAAGATACAAAGACTGGTGAGTGGAAGCCAGTTGATTTTCATAGCATCTGTCCCTTCTTTGGTAAGATAGAAGAACAGGCCCAGCAAAAGCGTGCACAGCGCCATGACGGCGTCCGACAAGAGCAGCAAAATCCGCCGGCCAAGATGATCCACGGCCAGTGTAGATCCAAGAGTGGCCAAGCACTGCACCACACCTACAATTATTGTAGCGATGTGCGGCGACATGGAGATTCCAGCTTCCTAAAACGTGAAAAGCAAATAAAAATAAATTAAAAAAGCGTGTTAGCTGGGTATGATGACGTTGTTTTACTCCTTGAATATCAACAATGTTAAAAAGCAAATGCAATAGTTATTTATATTTTGGTTTTAGCTTTGCTTTAAAATATTCACAACTCTTTGCAAATATTGCATGTAAAAGAGGACAGTGACTTTTGTCCGTCATTTGTAAATCATATAAAGAGGTGCATAAGTTTTCAAAACTCACCTTATAAGTTTTTTTAGTCAAAATGGGAGTTTTCATCATATTAGTATAATCCACACTATTTAACATCTTTTATAGCCTGAAAACTGTTTAAAACCCACATTGTTTCCTTGTAATTCTAAAGCAAATATCGCTTACTTTTCCAAAATCCGCCTTATTCTATAGTAGGCGAGAAATGTCCTTGTGATTGACGTTTTTACTGCCACATGGCCTAGCCAGCACGTTGCCACGTCCCGTCACTCGCTATCCGTCTCCAATGGTTGCCTTCCATCATCTTCTTCCTGTTCCTCTTCGCTGTCTCTTTCCATCTCATTGTGTTCACTGTCACTGTCAATGAAATCACTGGAGCCACCCAAGTTTATTACAAAACGTTCAACTACTTCTGCTAGAACGCTTCTTCTTTCCACGCATTCTCTTGAAAACGCATTGCTAGTGGTAATTTCCATTAATTGTTAACTGTTGCAGTCATTTCTCTGACGATAATGCGTTTTTGTTACCTTATTGGTCAGCGATAAGACGAGCCTCTCGCCAGCCGAGTCGCTATCATAAATTCGTCCCAAGTGTCAATCACAAAGTAATTTCTGGCCTACTTTAATGTAGTGTTTCCAAAATATGCCTTTCCATGATATGTCTTATTCTATCACTAGATGACACTGTCTACTTGTCCATTGTAAAAGAATTTTCTTCAAGAAAGGCAAATCTACAGTTTTGGTCAGAGATGAACCCATGACGAAACTTTCCTTCACTTTTAAAGAAAAATCATCAAATTACCCTAGATGTTCCGCTGAAGCGTGCACTTAAGTCAGAAACGCTTGAAGGCATTGATAAACTGCTCTCAAAACACTTTGGTCAAGCATAGTAGAGCAATGAAAAATTCGCCTTATATTCCAAGATCACAAGCAAGAACTTTACAGAAACAGGTTGCAGATGCACCTCATCTTTTTAATTCACCTGTTGGGCTCAAGGATTGCATCTTTGTGCTGAAGAGATTGCATTTTCGCTTAAAACTTCTAATGAAGGAATTACATACTTTGACAAAATTTCCAGTCAGAAGGGAGTTGAACACTTGAAAGAGCAGGAGTATTTGTTCTACTTCAGTCTATGTAATGACTTTTTGGGAGGCAGAAATGTAAGTTTCAGTAAAACATCGGATCAGTCTAGAAGAGGAAGAAGGTGGTACCACTATAATAAATTAAAAAAATGTTGTTGTGTATTTTGTAAACAATTAATACTTGTTTTGGAATTACATATTATTGATAGAATACAGGTCTAGTATTTCTTCAAATTGTGCAAAGGTCTGATGTTCAATAAAAAATACAAGCTATGTGAACGAACACCATCTGCTATGAACTTCCGGAATGAAGTTCAGAATTTAGATCCAGTATCAGCCATTCCTGAGAGTTCTTTCATATTTCCTTCAGGTGGGGTTTCACTAGAAGAAATATGCAGCAATAGTATGTGGATAAACTTCGTCTTCTTGTATTTCATCCTTCATGTAGAAACATTCCACCAAGATGCCTGTATTAAGTAAGCTGGCAGTAATACATTTATATCCATCCATCGTCTAGGTTCAATTGGATTTTGAATTCCAAAATTCAGTGTGACAGAGAGTTCTGCGATTCACTTAAAAATTGCAATTAATAACGAACCTCTTCAGGAGGATGTAGAGAACGATACTGAGAGTAACATGGAAGACCAAACCACTCAGCTTTCTACTTTATTTTTAATCCAAGTAGACACACAACAACAAATGATGGAACTTTTTTATTTCCATTAATTACATATATATTTAAATATATTTAATTTGTGCTTTAAGATATAAAAGAAACCTCTTAATTATAGTTTATAATTTTTATACTATTGATAAGTAGATAAATGAGCTATTTAGAATATTTACATTACAAGAGCTCAAGATTCTTTTTCCTCAACTTGTTACATTGACTGGAAAATAAGAGTACATGGAGTCCAGAGCTGAACTTTATCTTTGCTCTCACAAGAGAACCTCATGAAGTGATAAACAACGTACACTGCATGCATATGAGGGAGCTCTGACTATGAAAGTGTCAAGTTCCATGCCCGGATTCGAATAGTACAAATGATATGCTGATGAAACATTATTATAGCAAATTTATAAAAAGTATATCTATCATGTTAAACTGACACAAATACTGACCAAAAGGCGTAAAACGTGTTCTTTTACCAGACAATATATCCCTATTCCACACTTGGATCTACGACAAGTATTGTTACCACTAGACACTACCATGAAAGTGAAAGTTGTGAGCTCCATCAATGATTATTTTACAGAGTGAAAAAAATTCTTTTTCCGACAGGATAAACCAATTGGAAATGATCTGAGTCAAGTATATAGCCTACAATGGAGACGGTTGAGAAATAAAATTGATATTTACCAAAATCTTTTTTACCAAACTTTCAAGCAATTTTCACAACTATCATTTAAATGTAAACGTACATAGATATGGTACGAGGGTAGGTCCATAAGTTTCCTACCTCGCCGAAGAGGATTATCGCCTTCAAACAAACCTTATCTGCTGCCATACCTTATCTGTTAAGTAAATAATTGCAGCTGTAACCTCCTATCCGCTGTGTTCACTTGATCAGATATAGTTGCATAAAAAGGCTGTGTGTAGAAGATTGTGACATGTTCAAAATGGAGTTTCGAGCTATTATTAAGTTCTTTACAAAAGAAGGACTTACTCCAAATGAAATTAAACAGCGATTGGACGGTGTAAATGGGGAAGCATTCCCCTCATATTCTACCGTAAAAGAATGGATCAAACTTTTTCAAATGGGTCGAGAAAGCATTGAAGACGAACAGCGTGCAGATTGGCCCTTGGAGGTGCTCACTCCTGAAAACATCGCTCTTATGGAAGGAGAAAATATGGAAAACCGGTGGCTCAAAGTTACAGAAATAGTAACAAGGTTGGATCTTTCTAAAACAACAGTCCTTCGAATTATTCATGAACATTTAAACATGAATAAGGTTAGTGCCTAGACTTCTTTCCTCAGTCCAAAAGCAGCAACGAGTCATCTGTTGTCAGGCATTTTTGGAGCTCTGCCGTTGCAACGAGAGAGAAGTTCTGCAGACCATTGTTACAGGAGATGAAACTATGGTTTTATACTATTATCTCTTGTCCAAAAGAGAATCAAAGGAGTGGCATAAACCTGACGAAGCATATCCTCGAAAGGCCAAGGTCACTCATTCAACCAAGAAAATCATGACCACAATCTTTTGGGACTGTGAAGAAATATTCTTCATCGACTTCAATGAGAGGAACATCACAGTAAATGGAAAGTACTATGCTGGCCTACTGTACAGACTACGTGCTTCCATCAAAGAGAAAAGGCGAGGAAAGCTAAGTGGCGGTGTGCGCCTTCTTAACGACAAAGCGCCTGTGCATACAGCTCTTGTTGCAAAGCAAGCTGTGAAGAAATGTGGCTTCAAGGAGATCGACCATCCACCCTGCAGTCCAGATCTAGCTCCCAGTGACTATTTCCTCTTCTCAGAACTCAAGAAGGACCTTCGAGGAAGGAAATTTAAGTATGACGAAGAATTGATGGATGTTGTTAATGTCCATTTTGCAGACTGACTATTGGGTGAGGGGGAGATTGAAATGTTAATTCAAAGATGTGAGAAGTGTATCACAATAAAGAGTAATTATATTGAAAAGCAAAATAAAGTTTTTGTCTTTATCATATCTAGAAAATGGTTAGGCCGGGAACTTATGAACCTACCCTCGTAAATAGAAATCAATATTATGCTTAGCACCTTAAAAATGATGGTGGTGTAGAAGATGACTACATTTACGCCGCTGAGCTGTTGAAAAACCATTAGCCCACAGGCTATTATCAAGCCTTTCTTTGCAGAGCGAGGTTTGAAGGAACTGAGGTTGAAATGTCCTTGCGTAGCTTGCAGATTAGCCTCCAGTTCTCGCAGCTCTGCCTCACTTTCAAAATTATCCGGACGTCCGCGCAACCACTGCAGCGTTTCTAGTGCAGCTTCACGTTTACCTGCGAAAAGTGACATAAACGCACTTCCTGTTTGAAAGAAAAAACAAACAATAGATAACAGGTGGGTCAAGGATATCTGCCCCATTTTGTTTGTTAAGCATGATTACCCTCACACTTACTGTTTCTTGTGAACAGCAATACACATGACAGCGCCGGATTGGTCAGTGGTAAGGAGGAAGGAGGATGAGCCTACAAGGTCAGCGCTGGAAGAAAGAGAGTATGGAAACTTCTGAGTGAAAATATTATGCTGGACTTTGAATGCAGTCAGGCAACAGTTACAAGCCGTACATGGGCAAAGTAAATACTGACTGAGCAAGCTATAGTTGATTATTAATTTAGAAAGCGCATGCATTCACTGTTTAGCTAGTTACTCTATCAGTAGTTCAACGTACTCAGAAGTGTATCGACGCCGATGGTGGGCATTTTGAGCAACTGTTGTAACTGTAAAAGTATAAGATGATTAGTGCTCATCATTTTCTGTTTGTGTGAATTCAGTTTTGTTATGTTAACACAGTCTTTTCTTTGCTTGAAATGTGTATACACTTTTTGACACCCTCCGTATACATTTTGATTGTGAATGACATGGCTCCATGTTACTAGCTTTAACGTGTATTTAGCTGTGTGTTTATAGTGTTTCAGTTACAATCCTGTCCTGGTGTTTTATTCATATATCCCTCTGTAGTATAAGAAAGGAGTAAACTTTTGAAAACCCAGCTTTCCGTCTCCAGGTATTTATATGCACCGTAATGTTTTATTCGGTAAACATTTAGAAACTTTTTCATTCGTTATTTATTACATGCCTGACTATCTATTCACGTAAGGCTCTATTCACTCTACTTTCTGTATCGTCTGGCTGCCAATGGGAAACTTTTTATGGAACTCGTGCGATAATACACAGTTTTTTGAGGATCTAAGTAGAGGGTGTACAACGATACTTGTTTCTTGCCTTACCTATTTTCAGATAGTGTACTGGAGTCTCGGGCATGAAGATGAACACTGCCCCGAAGATGAGGGGTAGAATTCCACAGATGAGTGAGAGACAAAAAAGTGGCACGAAGGCTCCCAGTATGTAGCTGATGAGAATCCCCACGGTGAGCATGAGTTGGTAGAACGTGCCTAGAGCACCACGCAAGGACTTCTCGGCTATTTCCGTTGTATACACAGGACCCCCAACACTTAGTGTGCCACAGCATACCCCCGTCAGCAGCCGGCCAACATACAGCATCTCCACCTGTAAACAACAGAGCAATTCGGAATGAGTTCAGTTTAACTTACCCCTTTCTCTCTTTTTGTTTTTGGTCGAAACTGTTATTGGGCACATTCTCTGTCTTTCCCCTTTCCTACCTGTTACTCCTGCTCCCTTTCCTCCCTGTTACTCCTACTTCTTTGGAACTTCGTTGAAAGCGGTGTTTATCGCTGATTGGTTATAGGACTTGACGTTATCCTCTCTTGTATGCCGCCTCTGCTGAGTTCAGGGAGTTCATTGTCTCTCCTATTCAGGACAACTTATTTTTTGGCCTCTGGCTTGGGAACCGGGCTAGTCATCGTTCGTGCTTTAGGGTAAGTTTATTGTGGCATCGGGACGGTGCCTCTCTGGCCCTTAATACTAAATTTCGTTCTTTGTTTAGCAGGGGTCAACTTCCTTGGCTTATTGTGCCCAGTGACCTAGGTATTTTTTCTTAAAATAGTATTTAAGTCATTTCTTTGTTAATTTGGGTAATCCATGCACTTTGTAAACTTTTCTTAATTCCTGCTCATTTTAGCTGTTTTTATTTATATGTGATGCAAGGAAATTTATTATTCCAAGTATCTTTGTTTTTATTATACTAATTTTAAAATTTATTACGAGAAAATTTCAGTGCTTCCTTTTTTGTTACTGTGCACTTCCTCTCTGTTATGCACAATTTGGGTAATACTTACATTATTTGGGTGGTACAATTGTTCATTTATCAAAGCATGCTGTTTAACAAATTGTATGACACAAACATTCTGGGGCTTATAGCACCAGTAATCACTTTTAAAGAAAAAGAGTTCAACCGTAGGGCAATACAGTTTTATGTAAAAATGTCTTCATACTCTTAAGCACATGTTCGAAAAGAGACAACATTTGCTACATTATTTCTGATCCTTGTTCCAAATTGCCTTTTTTCTTCAGCTATGAAGTTTATGTAGTTATCCTAACGATCTATTTCTTTCTTTTACAATGACAATAAATAGCGTGCTTCCTAATTTTTTCTTTAAGTACATAAAATGACACTTACTGGTCAAAACTACACCTTTCTTGCTTATAATTGCATCCTAGTTTTCCTTTTCAACAGAATCGGTGTCAACACTAATGCTTTTAGCAGACACATTTTTCTGCACTCACCACAATATATAGTTTGCATTCTGTTGTCAAGAAAAGTTACATCCATTTTTTTTTTATATTCACTGAAATTTGTCAGCTTAAAGAAAAAAATACAGTGTTCGTGGCAAAGCTGTTTATGAAAGTCAATAGGAAATAAATTAATTTCATATCTATCTTTAAAACATTCACTTATTGAGCGTTTCCAAAAACTAAAATGTACAAAAGCACAGTTAATAAACTCAAATTAAACATTATAACTTTCTCTAACCCTTGGTAGTTTTTAAAATTTCGGATTATGAAAGCATGGGTGATGAAAAGCTAAGAGCAACCCACAGCACTAAATAACCACAATCCTCCCTAGAGAAAATTTAGGACAAAATAATTCAAGAAGATAACGCATAGTGTACAATTAAGATCCAGCGATGGATTTTACTGCTTGGAACCTGATACTGGAACATTATCGTGTGTTTCGAAAAAACCGAAAACGTTTGTACTATCAGCTTGTTAGTAAATTGCTTGTTGAAGTTTGAATATTCATATGGGTTTTCCATAAGGATAAAGTAAAGGCCTTTCCCATAATTCTGAGATGTGTATGCAGAATTTCATTATTTATTATGTTTAAATTATGAAGTATAATTTAATTACCCCAAATTAAGTGTCGATAAAGCGATCAAAAATAGTTTATGCATTATGGATAAGTGTTACATGAGATAGGTTCCATTAGCCCTTAAACTTTAGGATGTGATAATTCACAGTGGACCAAAATTCAAAAAAATATATTTCAAAGTATTTAAAATATTCATATCTATAAGTTAATAAAACTATCATACGTTATTCATTAATAAAACATGTTAATTCGCATTTATTTAAGATACTTCTTAAAAATTATAGGATGAAACACGCAATTTCGGAATAATACGCTCTACTTTGCAAACCATTTTTCAAGCCATGATTTCGTCGTTTCTTAGACCCGATAACATTTTGACCAATTGTTACTAATTCGGAATAAATAAATAGATAATTTGACAGATGATAAATATGTTATTAAGCATCGATTCGTGAACGGCAATATGTCAGTTCATTTTATTGTGAAAAGAAAAACGTTCAAATGCTTTAAGTGTGTAATACTTAAGAACAACTTTTCATGCTTTCAGCAATGTGGAAAGCTAAAAACCACGCACGATACATTAGGAAGGTAGGTCCATAAGGTTCTGGCCTCGCCATTAAGGGTTATCTTCTTCGCAAAATCTTTATCTGGTATCATACCTTATCTTTTAAGTAAATAATTGCAGCTGTAATTTCCGCTCCGCTGTGTTCAGTTGTTCAGAGTTACATAAAGAAGGCTATGTGTAGAAGATTGTGACATGTTCAAATGCAGTTTCGAGCTGTTATTAAGTTTTTCACAAAAGAAACACTTATTGCAAATGAAATTAAATAACTATTGGACGGTATATATGGAGAAACATCCCCCTCATATTCTGCCGTAAAAGAATGGGACAAACTTTTTCGGATGAACGGAGAAAGCATTGAAGACGAAGAGCGTGCAGGTCGGCCCTTGGAGGGACTCACTCCTGAAAACATCGCTCTTGTGGAGGGAGAAATTATGGAAGACCGGCGGTTCAAAGTTACAGAAATAGCAACAAGGTTGGGTCTTTCTAAAACAACAGTCCTTCGAATTATTCATGAACAATTTAAACATGAATAAGGTTAGTGCAAGATGGGTGTCTAGACTTCTTTCCTCAGTCCAAAAGCAGCAACGAGTCATCTGTTGTCAGGCATTTTTGGAGCTCTGCCGTGGCAACGAGAGAGAGAGAGAGAGAGAGAGAGAGAGAGAAGTTCTGCAAACCGTTGTTGCAGCAGATGAAATTATGGTTTAGTACTATTATCTCTTGGAGAATCAAAGGATCTTTTGGGACTGTGAAGGAATACTCTTCATTGACTTCAAGGAGAGGAACACCACAGTAAATGGGGAGTACTGTGTTGACCTACTGCACAGACTACGTGCTTCCATGAAATATAAAAGGCGAGAAAAGCTGAGTGATGGTGCGTGCCTTCTTCACGACAACGCACCTGTGTACACAACTCTTGTTGCAAAGGCAGCTGTGAATAAATGTGGCTTCAAGCAGATCCACCCTACAGCCCAGATATAGCTCCCAGTGACTATTTCCTCTTCTCAAAACTCAAGAAAGACGTTTGAGGAAGGAAATTTAAGTGTGACGAAGAAGTGATGGGTGCTGTTTAACCCCATTTTTCAGACAAGACTATTGATTATTTTTTGCGGTGGGAGAGGGGTGAAATTTTAATTCAAAGATGTGAGAAGTGTATTGCAATAAAGGGTAACTGTATTGAAAAGTGAAATGTAGTTTTTGTCTTTATCATACCTAGAAAATGGTTAGGCCGAAAACTTAAGGACCCACCCTCGCAAATATATAATATAAAATAAAAATAAAGCAACATTATTAACAATGTAACAAATAAAGTGTCTTCTTGCCATAGAACGACTCCACGAGTTCGAAATATAGCGATCTCAAATGTTACTTGTTCTTAGTGTTTTATCATTTTCTAGTATTATGATTACTGTTAATTTGTTGTGTATATAATTTATTAAAATTGCTTACTAAAATATCACTTAGGCTTAAATGTAACGTATTCTGTCATTCAAAGGGATATCAAAAATCTAAAATATATTTAGCCTTACTATCTTGGGCATTCTTCATTCATGTTTCGGTCTGAGTCCTAAACCTTTTCGTTATTGTTTTAAGTTCCCATCAATATCTTGAAGATTTCATCCTTTTAATTATATCTGTATTAGCAATGAAGTCTCCACAAGAACGGATTTTTTGACAAAATCCTCAAATATTCGAAAATTATACCATAAAAATATGTACTCGTTTATTGCAGAAACCAGCTAAGTGCGCAACATTTTAATTTTTTACAACAAAGTTCAAAAGCACAAAATAAATATCTGTAGATGAACAGTGTCGAACAACTTTCAACAAAAATATTAAAATCACTACAAAACATGTAGTCTGATGGCAGACAGTTTGGCAAACTTGGTGGTTGACTGCTTTCTGAAATAAATGATTCAATTTATGATTACTGCATGACAGTAACATATCTTTTAATGGGCTATATGAATTTAAATTAGAAGGCATTTATGCCCATACACAAAAAATGTTAAGCAATCACTTTTTTTTTAGAATAAATGTCACATTAATAAATATTCTAAAGTAAAAAATGCTGCAAATAAAATATAAAATCTCTTTATTTAATTTAAAACAATTATTTATTTCCTATTTATTTTTAAAACAAAGATTAGTTTAATTCTTTGTGCGTACATAAATACCATAACATTCAAATAAGCAATTGGAGTTATATTACAGTAATTTGCATATTAAACAGTTTTACTTGTAAAAATTACAAATAAAACAATTCACGCATGGATAGGATTAGGACTTCTGCAGTGCCCATTGCACACCTCTACTTTTAGCTGCTTGACTATCAGCAACGGAGAACTGGGTGTGGCTGGTGTTAAAAAATCTGGATTAATAGGATAAATTAGTTTTCTGGGTTCTAACTTTACGTTTACAAAAGGAATCTGTGGATAAGTGAGTGCAGAGAAAGCTTTTTTCATACAAGTCATTACAAAGGAATCAGTCGTTATTTCAATGTTAATTGGGAAACCATGACTGCACAAATGAATACTCTCCTGATCCACGTTTTCGGCTTACCTATTTGGAACCTCCATGCGAAACAAATAATTGCTTTTAATTTTATTCTACGAGAAATTTACTTTACCTCAATAAATACATATAGAAATTTTGCATCACCTCTTGTTTTATCTAGCTCATTTTTTGCGTCTATACATTAAAAAACAATTGGCCGGGAGCCCTCAGTTTAAGAAGGACTACTTTCGCTTATTATGAAGGTTTTATTTCCTTAAGTTTCCGTTAAAAATCATTATGGATCCTATTCGTGATCTCAGTGGATTACGATTTAAAATATTGTACTTCCAAGTGTATCAGATTTTGTTTAATCTCTTATGCAACCAACAACAAATACTAAGTATTCATTTTTCGACACCCATGCTGCAAAGCATGGCAAAAGTCTTGCTTTTACAACAGTGTTTACAATACGAATAGTTTTTGATTAATTATATATTAAGAATATATTTTATTAAATAATATTTGCAACTTTAAAACAACATATATATGTTCAAAGATTAAATAATGAACATGTATACTTACTAGTAAAATTTTAGTGATAGTTGTTGAAGCATTTCAATGGTAGTATCAACAGCAGCAGCAGCAGTAGTAGAACTAGTAGTAGAGTAGTAGTAGTAGTAGTAGTAGTAGTAGTAGTAGTGGTAATAGTAGTAGTAGTAGTAATAGTAGTAGTAGTACTGGTAGTAGTAGTAGTAGTAGTAGTAATAGTAGTAGTAGTACTGGTAGTAGTAGTAGTAGTAGTAGTAGTAGTAGTAGTAGTAGTGGTAATAGTAGTAGTAGTAGTGGTAATAGTAGTAGTACTGGTAGTAGTAGTAGTAGTAGTAGTAGTAGTAGTAGTAGTAGTAGTGGTAATAGTAGTAGTAGTACTGGTAGTAGTAGTAGTAGTAGTAATAGTAGTAGTAGTAGTAGTAGTAGTTGTTGTTGTTGTTGTTGTTGTTGTTGTAATGGTAGTGATAGTAGTGGAAATATAATAAACGTAGTCATGATAATATTGAGCATATTTTTAATACTTAAACTATTATTATTTCATTTTTGCACTTATTGCATTCCTTACGGATTTAAGAAAGAAACAATGGCATGCATTTTTCTACTAATTTGAACATTTTCTAAAATACTGAGCTCTTTATAATATGCCGTCTATACAAAAGCTGCATTTAATATGTAAGCAATTGCGATGGTGTATTAATAATTAACTAGTCCTTAGCAAAAGAAAAAAAAAAAGTATGTGAGAATTGTTGCTGGATATAAAGATGAGGGACCAAACTTTCAGTCCGTAACACTAGTAAAAGTCTAGAAACACATTCTCCATTTACATTGAATAATTAGTAGAGATTTCATTAACCCTTTACCTGAGCTTAACTGCTGAGCCACCTAACAGTTCTTATTGAAAAACTACAGTTCAGCTTGGAGGCAGATAATCATAACTGGGGTACGAAGTCTGGACACCAAAACATTGGCTTAAGTAACGCTGACTTTAGAATGTTGTCACTTGTTTACTGTACTGGTGTGTCTGCAGGTTCGTTTAGAAAATGAAAAATGTCACATGAAGGGGGCTCTGACTTAACGCGCGGCGTGGAGTACTCAACTTCAGTTGTCGGTGTTCAAACTTCCAACTCTACTCATAATTTCTAATGAGATAAAGTACTCACGGTATTTGCCCAAATAATGAGCGCCCAGCCTACGGCGAAGGGCGGCACGAGCAACAGCATGGCTAATTTCCTTCCTGCACGATCCAAAAGAAATCCTCCCGGTATCACCATAGCTGCTGCCCCCAGGGTTGCACATGCTCCCACCCAGGAGAATTCAGTCTCGCTGACGGGAAACCCTAGTGCGCCATCCGTCACCTGGGGACCTGCGGGAGAGCTCCAGCCCAGCACTGTGCCAACTGCTAGCGAGCCCAAAGTAGCTTTATAAAAAACATGAAACATGTCATCTTTAATACACAAAAGTTTGCAAATTTAAGTTCCCCGCCCCCAATACTAAAAATAGGTTAAATCTGTATTTTTTAAAAATATCGATGGTACCAAAAATGTATACACACATTCACAGTAGATATCTATTTAATATATTTAAAAGTTGGACCGAAAAACAACAGTAGTGTGTAGTATGATGTTCTGTAAACAGATGTGACTCACATTACGTTATGCTAGCGTTGCTACAACAAAATGGAGCCAAGATTATCTTATGAATAGCGGAAAGGAATTTTGGAGTGGTATTGGAAAACTGAGAATATTGTTGAAGTTCAAAGGCAATGGAGACATGTGTACAGATCAGAACAACTGCACGCATTCGAGACAAATTTGAGACTCGTGGTACCGTATGCGATGTTCACAAGGGCAGATCTGGGAGACCTCGCACAGCAATAAACCCCGCGCACTCGATCCAAGGCACTGGTTAGGACGAAGAGATCCGATTGAGTTTCCACCGCGTTCTCCGGATCTAACTCCGTTGGACTTCTACCTATGGGAAACTCTTAAGGATGTTGTATAACGTAGAAAATCAGCTACACTGGCAGCACTTCGGGAAGAAATTGAAACGGCATGTGCTGCACTCGCTGAGGGCACTTTCGCAAACGTTGCTCAATCAGTAGTTCAACGTACTCAGCAGTGCATCGACGCCGATGGTGAGCATTTTGAGCAACTGTTGTAACTGTGAAAGTCTAAGATGATTAGTGCTCATCATTTTCTGTTTGTGTGAATTCAGTTTTGTTGTGTTAATACAGTTTTTTCTTTGCTTGAAGTGTGTATATATTTTTGGCACCCTGTGTATATTATTTATTTATATTTTTATATAATACTTATATCACACATGCATTTTCATTTCTTTGTCTGTTGTCTTATTAGCCTTAAAAAAACTAATAATATTTAGCATGTACAATGAATTATGAAAATTGTCAAAAATACAAAGGCCAACTTCTCATGTAGCGCATGTGAACAGATTTTCAAAATAAATGTACTGCATTCATAATGAATGGTGTGCGATTTTAATATGCGTATTATCAATATTATTTTCATGAATAAGCATGGATATACGTTAATCCTTTTCCCTTTTCTTACCCTGTTCATTTTCATAAATTATTATTATTATTATTATTTATTTATTTATTTATTTATTTATTTATTGCTGCTCCATACATTCACTAAGGTGATACGCTGATCACATTGTGGTGAATTTTCATGAAAAAAAAATAATAAAGTGAGGGCATGGTTTATTTAAACTCCTTCATTTTTCCTGTTAATTTTTATGCAGCTCACAGGGGTCTGTTATTGGCTTTCATTCGTAATATCAGCTAACATTTGAATGTGTGCACAGTGGGTGTTGCTTCTTCTGTAGATGATAGCGCTTTATTGTACATTTCGCTATTTTTCTCCTGAAATTTTCCACTCGTTTTAGTACATCTGCGCACCATAAGATGGCAGTATTTACCACAATATAGCGTGCATGCTACGCTCTCTTGGAAAGATTTAAAACATTTTATTAAAGAAAATATTCATTGTTTTCCTTTTTCAAACAGCAAAGTACGATAATGGCATTACCTGTCACTTAGGTATACACCTTGCCTGGTTTTGTGGAACCAAAAACTTAAGTCACGCCTCCTTTTACGAACAGCAGCGTAGGACAGCGGAGAAAACCGAATAATGACGGCCTTATCGCTCCGTTTCTATGCTTCCTTAGTATTACTCTCAGAACTTTGAAGAAATTCATCTTTTTGTCAACCGAGAGCATAGAAAAGACATTACGACGTTACGAAAACTCCTGAATGCTGTTTAGGAAAGATATCATTTGAGGGGAACAAAGATACATTCTGAAGAACACTGAAAAGTGTAGAATTCAAGAAACGTAAAAATTTGCGACATACTTTAATGAAGCTGCCTGACATTGTTGCACGTCATGCAGCATATTTGAGAACGCTAAGAAAACATTAAAAAGAAGTCAATTGTTTATACAGATAAAATATGCATTCATACTCATCATACAGTAAACATGCATTGGCGGTATGACGATATGCAAAGTATGCATGTAAACTAAAGTGTTGGGTACAGGGCTATTGTTCACGTTGGTGGTAAAATGGTGCTCATTGAAGGGGCGGAGTTGAGATATGTTTTCATCATGATTCTGCACATTAAACACCAACCTTTACATAAATTAGAAACAGTTTCTAAACACAAACACTTCCATTGATGTAATGCATTTGATGAACGGTAAGTTATAATGACAGCAATCTTACCTGAAAAAGACGCTATGTACTGTTTCAGTCTTGTGCTCCGCAGCTTGCCATCTGGCGAGCAAGTTCGACTAATTCGTATTGGTACTTCATTAAGAATTGCTGCTTCTAGGGAAGAAAGGAGAAAAGAATAATACAAGTGTTCACTGTGTGAAACATTTATCAAATGTAACGAAATTTGTCTAAAATGTATGAACTTTTAATTTTGCCATTGAACGTTTGGAACATAGAAGGGCAGGTCCATAAGTTTCTGGCCTCGCCGTTAAGGATTATCGCCTACACAAAACCGTTATCTGGTGTAATACCTTATCTGTTATGTAAATAATTTCACCGGTAACTTCCGCTCTGCTGTGTTCAGTTGTTCAGATAAAGTTGCATAAAGAAGGTTATGTGTAGAAGATTGTGACATGTTCCAAATGAGGTATGGAGCTGTTATTAAGTTCTTCACAAAAGAAGGACTTACTCCAAATGAAATTAAACAGCGATTGGACAGTGTATATGGGGAAGCACCCCCCTCATATTCTACCCTGAAAGAATGGACCAAACTTTTCGAATGGGATGAGTAGAAAGCATTGAAGACGAAGAGCGTGCAGGTCGGCCCTTGGAGGTGCTCACTCCTGAAAACATCGCTCGCTCTTGTGGAAGGAGAAATTATGGAAGACCGGCGGCTCAAAGTTACAGAAATAGCAGCAAGGTTGAGTCTTTCTAAAACAACAGTCCTTCGAATTATTCATGAACATTTAAACATGAATAAGGCTAGTGCAAGATGGTGCCTAGACTTCTTTCCTCAGTCCAAAAGCAGCAACGAGTCATCTGTTGTCAGGCATTGTTGGAGCTCTGCCGTGGATACGAGAGAGAAGTTCTGCAAACCATTGCTACAGGAGATGAAACTAAGGTCCTCTATTATGATCCCGTGTCCAAAAGAGAATCAAAGGAGTGGCATAAACCTGGCGAAGCACCACCTCTAAAGGCCAAGGTCACTCATTTAACCAAGAAGAAAATGGCCGCAATCTTTTGGGACTGAATGAAGGAATGCTCTTCATTGACTTCAAGAAGAAGAACACCACAGTAAATGGGGAGTACTATGCTGGCCTACTGCATACGTGCTTCCATCAAAGAGAAAAGGCGAGGAAAGCTGAGTGGTGGTGTGCGCCTTCTTCGCGACAATGCGCCTGTGCACACAGCTCATGTTGCAAAGGAAACTGTGAAGAAATGTGGCTTCAAGGAGATCGACCATCCACCCTCAGCCCAGATCTAGCTGCCAGTGACTATTTGCTCTTCTTAAAACTGAAGGAAAATCTTCGAGGAAGGAAAGTTAAGTGCAACGAAAAAGTGATGGGTGCTGTTTTTGCTCATTTTGTAGACAAGACTTCTGACAATTTTTTTTGGGGGGGGGGGATTGAAATGTTAATTCAAATATGTGAGATATGTATTACAATAAAGGGTAACTACGTTGAAAAGTGAAATATAGATTTTGTCTTTATCATATCTAGAAATGGTTAGGCCGGAAACTTATGGACCTACCCTGGTATAATAAGGTTAATAAATATAACATTCAGGTGTTAATGAACTAGACCGAAATAATTTCAGACAGTGTAGAGATGTCATATTTAAGCAATTTTACATAGGAAATGTATGGTCCACAACTAAACATAACGCAGTTTTATGGTGTTAAACATTTTTGCATCAGAAAATGATAAGTCGATATTATAGCCAAGCCAGGGGGGGGAAATTGGTTTAGAATATCTTTAAAACTGTTTTACGAGCACAGTAATTTCGATTTCCGCAGCTCTTTATCGGCGTTTTGAAGATTTAGTGCCATAAATATTCTTCAAATCTCAACTAATCATTTGACAGTGAGACACTGAACATCTGTTAACTACCTTCTTGAATTATATAGTCTACTCTAAAGGGATCTCTTTAATTGCACATGTGGCGCAATACATAAGGCTAAACCTGCTGTTCCGCGGCCGCGGGTTCAATTCTTGTCATACCGTCAATTTTTTGTTGTTGAATATGAAGTGCTGCGATACAAATATTGCAAAATTATGAATTAAATTTAAGTATTCTTTGAATATATAATTATAATCACCCAGAATTCTACTTTTTGTAAGCAAGGGTTTTAATTGTTTGAAATGATATGTTAACATTGAAGCTTATGCATTGAAACATCAACTTAAAACTTAGGCTAAAAGCTGTATTACTAGACCCTAATTAGAAAACGACATAAAAAAAGTTATGAACGAGACTCGAGCTCGAAAACAAATGATCGCTACTTACTCGAAAGCTGATCATAACCTTGGCGCCTGTGATACGTTCAGAAACCTGCCTTCGTTATCATGCGTTATGCTTTCATGGGACATCTTCATTAGGCAGTGGCGTACTAGCGCTCTAGAAACTATAGCCATGGCTTTGAAATTGGAGTAGAAGATCATACATTATCTATCCCAAATTGTATATATACGACGATATCTCTAAGCTATCTGAAATTATTTCGGTGTAGTTCATTAACATCCAGTAAATATAATTCAAAACTTGTCGCACTAATAAAGGATAAGGATGGCAGTTCCTGGGAGTTATTGTTGATAATTATTTCGAAATAAAATTTAAAAATGAAAGAGAAATATCACGGAAAACCTCAGTCACGTTGGTTAACCGCAGGATTTGAATCTAAATACGAGTTTCAATCGTTATTGCCTGAACCAATTCGGTAGGTTTTCTCAAAATTTTGGAAATAAAATATTTAGAATGAAAGAAAAACTGGAATAAATTAAGTGGACAAAATTGGGGAAAATAAGGAAAACTAACAAGGCAATTTTCTTAACTATTCTTTTTATTTATCCGATCTCTCATTTTTTTTCTTGTCATACGTCACTTGTTCAAGTATTAATATTACTTATCTACATATAAATATTATTGTTTTTCTTTTTCTTTACTATATTTATTGTTTATTTACTTTTTACATTTTATGACTTTAATCTAAATGCTATAAACTGTTTACATCCGTTCCTGCCTCCCTCACCACACTGATTCGAAGCAGAAAACAAGGCTAAGGTATTCGGTAGGCAAGCTGAAGCTACTAACACAGGAAGGACTTTGACAGGCTGCATTGTTAAAAGGGCATACAAAAAAAAAAAAAAAGGGCAATCACCAGTCACGCTCGGGTTTAATATACAGAACCCTCCCTTTCTCTACACTTGTCGCTAGCTTGACGTCAATCCAGTTCAATAACTTTCATTCTCATATTTTGCCGACATATATATACACTATATAAATCTATTAAATAAGTGGAATAATTTACTTTTGAAGAATAATATTATTAATGAGTTGTCTTCTCTCTGCAATTTTCAAACCTTAAAGTACAATTCTGTAAACATAAACTTCTAACCAGCAGCTAAAATGTATGGATACATTTGAGTTACATGTAAAAAACGAAGAATGAGAAAAAGAAGGGGAATTTTGTGTTTATAAGAATATTAACTTGATTTATTAGTGCACATTTTGTTAATATAGCAGTTATAAAACATATTCATGTACAGAATTTTTACACTTGAAAGATATCTGTAGAAGAGGTTGGTATTAAGTGTGATAAAAGATATTCTAAAACCGTTGCTGTTGATATAGAGGCGGACAGATTGTCGTGTTCTAAAAAAAACGGGTGTGCTGATAGCTTATAATGATTCAATTAGATTATAGCAGTTAAGATATTAAGGCGTGGGGGCGTTCATTATTCCGATGCTCTGCTGGTTCAATAAGTATCTAGTCAGGTAAACAAAATTTTGGATTGCAGCACTAAAAATATAATTGAAAATCAGAGCTAATCTTAAAAACTGGAAATATATCTAGAAAAAAAAAATAAATAAATGAAATACTCCACAATAAATATTAATTCCGAATTGTCTGGAACCATAACTTTTCCATTCCAAATAATTAATTGTTGCATATATTGTACTTGTAATCAAGATGACTGTAAATTCAACAATGGCGTCCTATACTTCTCGCTGAATGAAGTGCTGAAATACAGGACATTACTAATTAAAAATACGGTTTATTAGTAGGCTGTAATATAAAAATAAATTAATCACTGCATATCCCATTTGAAAAATAGTCCAGTACATTACTGCTTTAAAATTACTTAGTTCTGATTTCGTCATGTTTTTGATTTTTAAGCAACAGCAAATTTTATTTTAAAAACGGAATTGCAATTAAAAGCTAGGCACTGATGATTAATAACGCCAATAATACAACAACAGTAACAAATATGTGCTAATTGTTCTTTCTGAAAGAAAGCAATGGTGATTCTGTGACAGAATCCGTTATGGTGATGGAATCATCACTTTTATCATTGAGTATTTAATATTTGCAGAACCTAACAATAAAGTCAAAAGAGAATTATTTTAAAGGCCACGCAAGAAAGCTCGTGTTTTGGAAAACAGCCAATGACTGACTTTGCTAAGAGGCGGAAAAGAACAGAGTACTCTGCAAAATGGACATTCGGACTGTGCAGTAGATTTGTGGGGGCAGCACGGAAAAGTGACGAGATGTCTGCCAGTTGACAGTAGCTTCCGCTTCTTCCTTAATGTATAGCGGGGTCGAAGATCAGCATATATCTATGAGCAACTTAAAGTAAGATTTGAGTTCGGATGGATGGAGAAATGGGAATTTAACACAAAAGGATAACCACCATAAGCACATCTATTATTGTTATTTTGATGCCGAAGCGTCGACGTTTGCTTCCTTCTGCTTGAACAAATTGTGTAAATTATTTCTTTTATAAAATTTTTTCTTCACTCTGGGTAATTTTAGCCTAAATACATTCCGAGATTACTAGGATATTTATAATTAGGCTCGGTGCGAAAAATATGCCTCTCTTTAAAATGTGTAGGAGGATTTCAACCATTAGTGCTTATGATTCTGTTATCACACAGGGACATGACGTGCAATTAAGCATTGTAAAGAATGTTTACAGATTGAAACAACGTTAAATTGCCCACCTAAACAGCAGAATTACTTACAATATGTTATGCCAATGTTAATCCGTATAATCAAAACATCGGCGTGGGGCGCCTCTTCTAGTATTCGAAGTTGTCAATAAATTTCGGATTAGTATGCCTTCTCATTGCATGAACGGAAGTCCGCTAGCTGAAAAACTGCAACTACAGTTTGTAGCATATGTTCAAGTAAATTAGGCATCATAAAATGCCAGACCTATTTTGAAAATGTTACAACATTTAGTATTTTTTCCGTTGGTCATGCCAGTTTATGTTGCTACGTATTATTATTATTATTATTATTATTATTATTATTATTATTAGGAAAACATTATTAATGACATTGCTTATAGTTTTAAGAATGTCATGCAACTGAGTCACATTATTACCTTGTTTTTCTTTCGTTTTACGTTAACGATCTTAGAATGAGCAATTTTTTCCGGATCATCTTGCACCTATCTTCCATTACGAATTCTGAAGTATATGAAAACACCGCATTAGACCTGTGACAAAGACATTGCTAGTCTATTATCGCGTTTAGGAACGCATGTCTCATATTTGTTTGGTATAATCGTTAATATTTTATTTATTTTGTTCTTACTTCCCGCCCTTTCTTAGCTACTGTCTCCTATTTAACTGAAATTTTTGTACATTGCGAATTTTGTCCTGTCATGTGGGATGTTCAATATGAAATATTAATAATGTGTAATAAACGTCTTATGTTGATTTTAAATTATTAATATTACTTTCATCATCAGAAGGGGAAGGGGGAATTGGGAAATGCAAATATTTTTGAACAAATGATTTAAGCGGTTCTAATTTCAGCAGCATTGCTTTTCCCAGAGATAGAAAGCCTTATCATACGAAGAAACGACGTGGTGCCTCCTATTATTTTAACTACGTGGCCTTTCTGAATAAAATATTTCTAACGTTTTTAAAATCTTACTATTTGTGAGGTATGCTAGAACTTCTTGGATTCCTCAGACAGCAATTTGGGTGCGAAATTCATGAATATAGAAAGCTGCAAAATTTTAAAGTGTTAAGTATACTTTAAAATTGTTTTAAAAATTGCGAAAATTGGTACCCTAAATGTTCTATAAAACATTTAGCATATAAGAAATGATGATAATTTAAAATTCGCAAGTCTGCCGTTCCTATCCTTCCCTCCCTTCCGTCATTGCCGGCACCATCAGCCTCCGCGAACCCATTTACTTAATAGTTATAAGAAATTAAACATTGAGATTTTTGGAGATAGGGCAAACCTCCCAATGGAGCCGTCCTTGCCTCATTGTATAATCGCTATTCTATCCCACATTGTTACTTATTTACTTCCACTGCTATATTCTACATATATACTAAAATTAAGAATAATAATGTAAATTCGGAAGTAGGAGTCATACATACAAAAGGGAAAAAGAAAGTTGCACGAGAAAGACCACACAAAGGAAATGAAATAGCATATAAAACTTTCTATCATATTCACTCTATACCTGTTCATTTCAGATGCAAAGAACTGTCTGAGAGACAGTTATAGTTTTACAGTTTATTCTTTGAAGAGAAGTATGGCTAATGCTCGTTGATTTATGAGCTAAAAGTTTATTATTGCTAGATACTAATGTTTTATTTTCATTAAATAAGACTATAAAACGGAATTCTTATATATTTAATTTATATCAGTTAATGTGAAGGGAAACCTGTTTTATTGCTCAATGTTACTAAAAGTGCTGTATTTGGGGGCCGTTTTATTTGACGAATACTTTCTTATTTTAGAATGTATAGTAATCATGAAGACTATTTCAAATCTTAAATGTATATTTTTCTATTCGTTCATACTATTTGGCAGAAAAGATATAGTGCAAATTGGTATGAACGTATAGAAAGAATTAAAGATCATTATAAACAAAAAATGTGGTAAATATAATGGCAACACAATTTTCGAAAACAATGAGCGAAGTATGGCGATTACACACATAAACAGGCTGCATGTACGCAATAGAAATTGTAACAGTTGGCTAAACTGGTTACACAGCTGGCTGCCATGCTTTGGTTTGGAAATGCAGGGGAGTTGTCGGAAAGGGGGCAACGGGCAGATGGGTTTATGAGTGGAAACAAAATGGAGGGTTTGTTTGGTTAAGTATGAAAAGTATCTAATAAGAATATGTTTTAGAATGCTTTAAAAAGCAGGGCAATATGAGTCAATGGAAGCCTGTGAGAGAAAAAGATAGATATGGAATCGGTAAGTAATTCTCTTTAGTAAGGCCTGATTATTTTAATTCATAAGTTTGCGTATTGGTCTGCCAGTGGCCTAGCCCACTTTTCAATACGTTAAATCACATTCCTTTCCAACGTTTGCAACTGAGTTGCAGATAAATCACCTATTGTGTAATGTATAGTACGTCATATATGTAAATGCCAAGCATATCAAATAAAAAACTTTAGAGGAGAATTTATATCTTAGTAATAAGGAGTTGCTACAGAATAATTTCACGTAGAATATTTAAGGGACATGGTTAACCGCAGTTTTATTTGCTGTTTTATGTGTCATAGAGTGTGCAAGTAGCTAACCTTTATTTAAGCCTTTTAATAATAAAATGAAGCTGTTCTCGCTAGCGAACTCTAACCTTTCACTTTCAACTTCTTAATTTAAAAAGCGCAGAGTATTGTCGACACCAAAAAATTCTAAACAGATATTGGGCGTTTAAGGATGTAATTACCTAATTTTGGTGAAACTGTGTGATTAAAGAATTACTTCCATTATCTGTGGTTAAAAGCCAAAACATTATATGTAAAAATTTGACACTTCATTCTTCTATAGCTGTTGTTAGTACTTAATAATTAGGCTTACATGCTGCCACAAGATCATTTCTCATATAATCTTTTGATTTACTTAAAAGGAAATGAGGATAGTATGAAAATTTTCAATGTTATTCATGACATTTTGCATTGTACCAGTGTTTATGAGTCAGTACGTATTTTTTTTTTCATGTGAATATATGTTGGTATTTTAAGCAATTATTTATTGTTTTTAAACAGAATAGAAATATGTTAATGAGACATGAATAACATTTAGTTGTATAACCAGTCCAATGCACTGTCAACAAACATTACTTATATCCTTCTGCACTTTTGCTGGGCTGGGACAGTGCATAAGATCAAGAGTTAAGGCATTATGAAAAGACATGGACAGATTAAATCATGTACATTAAGACAAAAACCTCTTTATTAGTCTTAAGTCACAGTGTCTTACTAACAGTACTGATAGTAAAGTCATTATTGCATGAAAATCCATCTTATGGCTGTTTATTGATTAATATCCTAAATAATATGCAAAACTGTGTGAATATGTATGACCTATTTACAAAGATGGAGAAGTACAACGTTTGTGCTATGGTCAACATGCCTATGCTATCTCATCTTCATTAAACAGTGAATACTATTACTAATAGTGTCTGGAAGATTATGCTTAAAAATTTAGAAAGTATGCATGCATTTATGCCCTTAAATAATTTAAAATTTAGAGCAAAGCAATGACTTCATAAATAACATTTGCTTATAATATAGAAATTAATGACTTAAACATCTATAACATGCATGCTTTTATTCCTTTAAAATGCTTAAAACATGCTGCAATATGTACTAATAAATATACATAATAATGTATACATGGTTTTCATTTCAGAACCTGCCACTCTGAATAATTGTATTTGACATAAATGATATTTAATTTTAACAGAAATATACATCAATTTTGGTATTGGTGAAAAAGTTTAAAACCATTTTTTAGTTTAGTTTATTTTAGTTCCTGGAGTATTCAGCGAGTTCGTAAAGCAGTCACAGAGACCTATGATCAATAAAACTAGTCATTTACAATTACCACAGTAGCACACAATTATATTTACAAAAGTATTGCATCCATCTGGTTGGCACCTTCACCAGTGCATAAATAGTTACAATAAAAATGAAAAAGTAACACCCTGAACAACTAACCAAAAAGAACAAAAACCAGACAGTAACAGTAGTAACAGACAGTAGTAACACACACTTTTTACTATATATGTGTTTTCATATGCATTGATATAAAATCACTGCAGTGTTTTTAACTCAGTATAATATTGTCACTCATATATTCCTTTACAGAATAATAGGCCTTTTCTAAGAGCAGATTTAAAGAATTTATCATTGTTTTTATTGCTTTTAAGCTAAGGGAAGAGCGTTTTGTACTGAAATGCATTTATAATAAAATCCTTTTTGATGGTAGGAAAGTGTTGAAGTTGGTCTATGTACATTTGCTTTTTGCCTAGTGTTCTTGTCATGTTTATTTTGATTTAAAACAATTTTTTCTTTATTTCTTGTATAAAAGTTCATCAGGTACAATATATATTCACGTGGGAGAGTTACATTTTCAAATTGCCTAAATAGGTTTCTGTATGAATGTCTGCTATGTGTTTTAGAAATTATTCATATTGCTTTTAGCTCTAATAGGAGGACATGCTCACTTTAACTGAGTTTCCCTAACTATTGTTTTCATTTTAAGCTTCATCCCCTCACCACTAGCATGCCTCACTTTAAAATGTCAAATGCTACCCGTACCTTTTAATGATTTAAATTTTAAACAAAATATTATGACATCTTTTGCTTTTTTATCATTGCCTAGCAATGTAGACTGTTGCTATTGTTATATGAATTTAAACAGAATAATACTATATAGACTGCACGTTTAATATATTAATTATGTTTTGGTAATTTATAGTTTTGGAATGGTATGTAATATCCCTCAAAAAAGAACAAAATGTAAGTATATTAGTCAGGAGTTTCACAATAGGCTGTAATGCTGTATTATTAATCAGTATTGTAAAATGAACCAAAATTGTGTTTTCATCCTACAAATAACCAACTTTTTTATTCTGTCTAAATTTAAACAAAGTCCAGGTTGCTAGGCATTATTTGAAAACAAAGATGGAATAACAATTGAATTATTTTTGAAAAATTTAGTTATTATCAAATGTGATTCAAAGCCAACAAATTAACTTTTTCCAGGGTGGTTCTTTACACTGTTTCATAAAAATAATGAAAATCTAAGCAACAAAGTCAATGAATTATTAATTACATTCAAATCAAAAATCTAAACCCAAATATCATATAGCTAACAGAACATTAAATGAAACAGGAAAAGTTACATTTTTTAAATAGCAGGACAACTATATCTGTAGACAAAAACTGTCTAAAGTAATTGTGAGCATCTTTATTAGGAATAACTTTTTATGACTTTTTCTGTTTGTGAAGGGGCTTTGGGTTTATCTGTTTTGGTTTCTAAGATAAGACAAATCTAATCAACTTTAATTAACATTTCAATAAATTCAATAACATTCATTCCTTCACAGTTTCTAATTTGACATAATTGATATGGAAAAGTACTGTGTGGAACAAACTTTTGAGTTTGTGCTGTTCATATCAATATAAAAAATCAACTAATTATATTAGCAGTATATAGAGCTCTTACAGGAAATATTGAAAATTTTATACATAATCTAGACACCATCTTAAGACTTCTCTTAACCAAATATTGAATTTATTCTCAGTGGTGCCTAAAAGAATAAACTTCATGATAGTAATCAAAAAGAAAAAAAATTGTTACAAAACACATGCCAACCAATGATGCCTTTTACAAGTTAACTAATGAAGTTCTCAAATCCCTTGATAATAAATTTAATTAATTAGGAATATTCTGTGACCTATCAAAAGCTTTTGACTTTGTATATCATAACATACTCTTATTAAAATTATCATATTATGATATATAAAGGACAAAGGTTATCAATGGAGTGCATCATAATTATCAAACAGAAAGCTAAAAACTATAATAAATTCTTCATATAATTATAACGTGCGCTTGAAATGCACAATAGTAAAACACTATATTCCTGAAGGTTCTATTTTTGGTCCATTGTTGTTTTTACTATATATTAATGATTTTCCCACAATAATAAACAAACATGCATACTGAACTCTTTTTGCAGATGGTACAGTATTCTCATTAAAGGTAACAGAATCAGTGCCTATCAGATTTATTAAATATTTTCACTGTACTAAATAACTGGTTTGACAGTAACAAAATTCATGTAAACCTTGAAAAAAACTAAATACATTAATTTTGACATCAAAAATAAAAACATTGATTTGACATATTTATGGATGCTCTTTAACATCTCAGATTATCAGCATCGCATTCACTTCAGGACGTGAAATGACTGATAAATTTTGCTCAGAGGCCTCTTCTATTAGGCTTGAGGTTCTTTTACGTGCCTTAAATCTATGGCATGGAACCCATGGCTTTACTTTCCTTCCAAAGGAAGCCATACTTAGGATTTTTACGCCTGAAAAAAGTGCATCAATCCTGGTTGTGATTGAACCTGTGATCTTGGGGTATGAAGCAAGTATGTATACTGCAAGAACTGGCATCTCTAGGTCTGCGATGTTTTTATTATATTGTAGACCACCAGGACCGACAATATAATAAAAATGTTGCAAAGCTAAAGATGCATTGTGAAGGCATTGAAATCATCGAATATAATAACATAAAATTTGGTCTAATTATTGATTTGATTACATATTATCCAAACTAAGATTGGCATTTTTGCAATCAAATTAGGAAGGGAAATAAAGCCGTAGGTCCGGTGTTGTACATTTACAGCAAGAAAAAGAACCTCAAGCCTGTAAAAAGAGGCCTCTGAGCAAAATTTGTCCGTCATTTCATGCCCGGAATAGAATGGGATGCTGATGACCTGAGATATTAAAGAGTGTCCTTAAACCAAATAAACAATTGGCATGCTAAGGATTTAAGTATTCGATGTCCTAATCTTATTAAAGATGTTGAGTATGTATACCCAGATGCAGCTATAAGCTACTTAAATGCTCTTTGATCTCCCTTGGTGAATCTCCAGTTAGTAAGAAGAAACATTTTGAACAAACGATGAAGATTGAGGGCCTACAAAGAGTCATTGTTTACTTATGATGATTCAGAGGAGATAATACAATGGATCGCTGTTCATTTAAAACTATTTGTAAGCTCACAGAGGATTTTGTAGACTAATTTTCAGCAGAGCGTAACTTGTTGAAAAAACATGATTTCATCATGAAACAGCAATCTGCATTCTTTCAAGAGAAGAAAATTGAAATTTGCCCTAATGAAGCTGTGGTGAGGTTGGATTTTGTTGAAAACTGTAAAGACAAGGCAAAACCTGGTCATTCCATTAGAGCAAACTCAGTGGCAACCATTCATCCATTTGTAGCATTAGAAGAAAAATAATGAACTGAAACATAAGAATTTTTTTTCATCTCAGAATGTTGAAACATGATACAATATTTGTTTATACCTTCCAAAGAAAACTTCTTGCTAAGAACAGAATTGCTCCAAAATTTGAAAAATATATTTTATTTTTCAGATGGTTTGGCAGCTGAATATAAAAAACAAGAGCTTTGCAAATCTGTGCAATCATTGTAATGATTTCCAATACATTGAAGCAGATTGGCATTGTTTTATGCCACTGCACATGGCAAAAGAGTTTGTATTGTGCTGAAGGCACAGTTAAGATGCTTGCAGCAAAGGCCAGTCTTTCAAAATCCTCTCTCAAATCAGGTCATAACACCTAGACATCTTTAATTTTAAAATGTTCAGGAATCAACACAGTGAAAATGAGTATAAAATCTCCAGTAGATAAAATATTTTAAAATGCTAAAAACATTTCTGTGGCTTCACTTTGATTGAACAAGGAAGCACTCTGATTTAAAAAACATTGAAAATATGGATACAATGATGAAACACACTAATAACATTTCACTGTAAAAATTAAAAAATTCAGGAAAAGTTTCATGAAACCTTTGCTGTTAAACAATTGGTGCATGGTGGATCATATTAGGTTGGAAAGGTAGGTGATTGTGGTGAATTTGATGTTCTGTTGATGAACTTTTACAGAATGTTTTCTGCTTCCGGAATGTCGAAATTCATGAGTTTATGTTCATATTTCTTTATGAAAATTTTTTCCCATATGTCAAGTTCCTTGGAATGTTGAACAGCTTATAATAAAGAGATGTTTTTTCTATTTCATGATTATCATTCCAAAAATGTGCTGCTACAGCTAATTTTTCTATCTGTTTGTAACGGATATTTCTTCAGTGTTCCTTCAATGTGATGCCTATATTTCTCTTGGTCTTGCCTATGTATATTTTTTGCAATCTTTATAATTGATATGGTATATACCTAATTTTTCTTCTTTGGGTTTAAAATCTGCTTTATTTAATTTTGCCAATGCTGTATCAGTTCTGAGATGTAATGTAATGTTGTACTATGTTGTACAATTTTTTCAAATGTAATATTTGCTTGTGAGTGGTAAGTGAAGTTTTGTAAGTTTTTTCTTTTGATAAGGCAGTCAAAGAGTGATAATTTGTTTAATTTCCCATTGTTTTAGTAATCTTTTAATTTTGTGATCAATCAACTGTTTTTTGAACCAATTAGAAATGGCTGTTTCTATTATATGCAGGTATTTTTTTCTATATTCTTCTTTATTAAGTGGTACATTAACTACTCTGTATACCATCTGTTGAAAGCTACTTTTTACGAGGTCTTGGGTTTAACAATAATTACAGTTAAGGAGAAAATGTACCAGCTAACCCCACAGGAGAGGACGAAAGCATCCAGTATGCTAGTTAATATTCTTTACCAATAGACATGAAAACATTTACATTTATTTAGTAAAAAAAATCATTATTATTGTCAAAAAAATTAAATTTTTGTGTAATACCATTAAGATACCACCTTGAAATTTGAACATGCATCTTCATGTGCATATTTTTTAAAAAATTTTAAAAATTCTGATTCTCTGAAAACTCAATTAAACATTTTGAGAAGCAGTGGATTTTGAAAACATCCACAATAGTGCCATGTAATATATCAAATGAAAGTTCTATTCACGAGTTTTCAGTATTTGGTGGTCAGTAAATTTTGAGAATTATAGGCATTTTGTAAATTCAGTATCTCAAAAAAGAGTGGTCCTAAAATTCTAAAAATAAAAATCTTAAAACATTTTCTGTTAAAGTGCAAATGTACAAAAAATTAATCTGATTCATGACATTAATTAACATGAACTTACCCCATACATATATCGTTGGAGATTATTTTGAAACAACAGAACAGCAATATAGTAAGTGCAAAACTCAAGCCACAAAATGGGCACTAAGTTTGGTAAGAGGTATAATGAATTTTGTTTGTTATTTTACAAGCCATTAATTGTTTACATATATATTAGAATGTTCAATGTTGCCATTCTCAGAATACAATTTTCATGTACAACATATGTACATTCATTAAAAAAGGTACAAAGCACTAAAATGCTTATGTTATTATTTTAAATTATATTGTATTGTTCTACACATTGGCGGAAAGTGGGTCATTTATAAAATGCCCATCCTGCATTGATTGGAACATCAATATTATATAGAGCATTTTCATTAACTGGTTAGGACAATTTTCACAGAAATCATGTGGTATGTTATCTCAGTTTAAAATAATGTGATGAATGCTGTTGCAACCACCACAGCAATATTTGCATTCAGTTTTGTTCTCTTTCCTAGGAATAAACAAAGAAACCTCTTTCTTCCACATTCTAATTGTTCTGTAGACTGAATTTTGGACATAATTGTCGACTGTATTATACTTGATTATAGTTTTGTCATTGAATTAAAAATTGGTGTCATAAAATATTTTCTACATGGATAGGCCCTATCTGCAATGAGATATCCATTCTTAATTGTTCTCCACCCTTAAACAGCATGCAGGCAAAAGAATAATTTAAAATTGTATACTGTCATTTTGAATCCACATCACATATTTCAATTTTACATTACACAGCTTCTGACTATTCTGTGAAATATAGTTTCCTTTCTGTAAAGTTCTGCAATTTCTTTATCTGAGGATTGTACGTGCACATAGCTACCATCCACACATCCACACAATATACTACAACAGAAAATAAAGTTTGTATTGCAACATTTTAAAAAATTGAGTCTAGTTTGTAACATACACACCTCGCTGGCAGTCGACCAAGAACAGACGATAGGAGCAATGGCTCCTGAACCTAGTCTTCCTTTTTATTGAATTTTAGTGGTATGTTACAATCCCAACTCAATTTTTTAAAATGTTAATATTTGACATCGCTGTTACAAAAGTTCACTATATTTTATACAATTTGTATTGCAAGACATGTGTAAACTAAGAAAATTCCTTGTCTAGATTTTAAAAAAGAAAATAAAATCCAAATTATGGACATGTTAATTAATGAAATAACTTATGGCATTACTGTTAGGTATTATGGGAACAAAATTAGAATTCTTGCTATCTATAAGTATTACAAAAGCGAAGCCCCATTTTTAGAATAATAATTATTATTAAAATTAAACACAAAAATTAATGGTATACTATTGATAGACAAAGCTATAATGTGTGGGTATTTATAAACCTTTTTAAATATAACCATGTTTATAAACTGAACACTTGATATCATCTTTACATTCACTAAAATAGAGAAATATAACAGAAAGTTTCAAGCTACATTGTGTATTTAAGATATTCACATGTTTAAATAAAACAAAATATATGTTACTATTTAAAAAATTAACATATACTTGCAAATAAACACAATCATAATAAATAATCAAACATTTCATTGATTTTCATTGACTTTTTGAAATTTAATTTAAATACTATTTCAGTGTTAATGTTAATGTAGTAAAAATGTAATGCAAACATTTTCTGAAGGTTATTACAGAGCACTCTTACATACAAATATAATTCTCACACACATATTAGATTAATATTTAACATTTGCTATCTTCATGACAATACTTTTGAAATAATTTGTCCTTTATATAAAAAAATGTAGAGAAAATTAAAGCAAGATCACTTTTAAATTTTGGTTTTCAAGTTAATTCCTGCTCTTGATGATCTAATTTCCCTAATTTTCAGAAACTATTTTTCTTATTTTATTTAAATGGCATATACCAAATTTTGTTGTGGAGAACAAATATTGCTGCTGTTAGAGCAATTTATTAATTTTGGCTTTCAGGCTAACTCCCACACCTAATGGTCCAGTTTTGCTGATTTTCAGAAATGTGTTTTTTATTTTATTTTAATGGTATATATGGAGTTCTGTGAAAAGCAAATATTAATGCTGCTAGAGCAATTTTAAAATTTCGCTTTAACCCTCTACTCCCAATGGCCATAATTATTGGAAACTACTTTTATCAATTTATTTTAATGAAATTTTCTGAGTTTCATTGAGAATAAACAAAAATTGTGGCTGCTAGAGCATTTGCAGACACACACATGTACCTAGTGTAGCCATAAATTCTGTTGAAGTTTTTTTATAATAGCAACTATGTACTTTACATTTTTTTTAAATTGACTGTGGAAAATGGTATCCACAGTATTCAGTGCTAAATGCACATATTTTTCAAAATTATCCAATTTTGCTCTTATACTGGACCCCAAGCAGCTGTAGTTCTGGTTCCCCTTATATCGTTTTACAATTGCCTAAGGGGGTCTCTACATTATGACATAAACTATACCAAATATGAAATGCAACCGCCTTAGATTTAAATTATATTAACCAATGAGAAAGTAGTGTGTAGGTGTTTGACCCTTTCCAACACTGAGTGACAGATCCAAGCTCAGCATGCCTTGCTTCTTACCAGGCAGAGTTAAATGTCATTATAAAATACCGTGTAAGCAGCCTCTGAAGTGATTGACCGGTACACTGAAATTCATTAAGATAATCATGTTAAGGCAAGGTATGAAATATAAAACCAAATGAATTTAGCTTTCAAAAATGTTATTTGGCTACACCCCTCAGCAGTACATGCGACAATATCTCATAGTGAATACCAGTGTTCTGTACATTCTTGAAATTGTATGCTGCACAGTTGCTGAAATTGTCCTGGTTGAGAACACCTCCAGAGCATTTTGGAAGAACTCGAACTCTCATACATATAGTGGATGTGTGACAACCATATGAGGATCATTTCAGTAACAAGTACTGTAGGAGAAAATCTGCAGAATCAAGATCAACTAAGAATTCATCATTATGCAGCAAAATCTCGGTTCTTTTACCTCAGAATACTGAGATAAAAGAACTGAAGCTGTTATTTTGTTGGACTTTGCAGAAAATTATTCATTGTAAACTAAGATGCCATACAAGAATTTCATTAAGGAACATTTCAAGCTATGCATTCCTCTCTTTGTAGTGTATTATTATAACCAGTCGAAACCCATGCTTTTAAGTTTTTGTGTTATAAATGACTTTCTTGACCATGCAGTTCTTGCTATTCATTGCTTCTTGAAATGCATTTTAGGACATTTGGTGACAGATATTCCCAGCTAAAAAGTGTAGCAAAAGTGCCAGTTCTCAGTTTAAGAATCGTAAAACTTTTTGAATCTATGTAATAAAATTGTTTTTCACATTCAGAAACAATTCAAGTTATGCATTCCTCACTTTGTAGTATATTGTAACTAGTCAACCTAATGATGTCAAAACCCATTCTTTAATTTCAATATTAATTCATTTTGGAATCAAACATAGTGAAACATGCGTTAATAATCTCTTCTGAGTCAAAATATTTAGGACACTGTTTATACTTGCACTTATTGGAGATTTATTCTGAACATGTTTCATGCACTCTTGTCCACATCCTCAGCTGTTAAACGACTGTTGTATCATTCATAGAAGTTGGGTTAGTGTGCATCTGGGTTGATTCCAGTGGTGTTATATTAAACTTGAATAAAGAGCCGTCTGCTTCTGGAATGCCGAAATGCATTAATATTTGCTCATGTTTTTTTTAAGTACATCCTTTTCCATATGTTTAATTCTTTTGGTTTTTGAGCCGTTTTTAATAACTGATGCCTTTTCTATTTCATGGTTTTCATTCCAAAAATACGTTGTCACATATGATTTTTCCATATGTTTATGATGGATGTTTCTTCAACCTAATACCTATATTTCTCTTTGATTTTCCTGCATACACTTCTTCACAATCCTTACAATTAATCTGGTAAATACCAGATTATTTCTCTTTGGGCCTGGAATCAGTTTTGTTTAATTTCAATAAATATTTTGCACTGTATTGGTTTTGAAGTGCTAAGATATTGAAACTTCTTATTGGCTAACGGATGGTAGTGAACTTTTTAAACATTATTTTCCTCTGCTAAATAACTCAAAGTTGTGATTTGTTTAATTCATTTTTGTTTCTGAAATGTTGAACATTTTTTAATTAATCGTCTTTTTTTTGAACCCATTTGATTAGCTGCTTCTATTATGTGTAAATATTCATTCTTATATTCTTCTTTGCCTAGGGTATATTTACTAGTCATTATTAACATGCTGTTGAATGCTACTTCTTTGTGTGATTTAGGATTGAAACCATGGGCTTTGGTATAAATGTCTGTATGCATGTTCTTTTTGTAGATGCCAAATTCAAGTTTATTATTACATTTATTTTCAGATCTAAAAATGGCAACATGTTATCCATTTCAATTTCAACACTGAACATAATTATAGACTCTTATAAGTTTCAGCACATCTTCCTAATTATATTCAATTGTGTAAAACAGTCAGTTCTTGCTTGCTTAGAATGTTGGCTTTTATATTTACAATGAAATCACGTTTTATGTACTGATACCCAAAGCAACTATTATGTAGTTTACCTTCTATGCTTGAAATGACATTCTTGACACTGACTGACAGATATTTTGTAATATCTTTATCAAGCCTATGTGTGTATAGAAAGTTCTGTAAAATAGGCTACTAAAATTGCTTAACATAAGTCATTAAAATTGCTGAGTCCTATACATACTGCCAGTTGTTTTGCATATCCTTGTTTTTCACTTTCCAATTTTATACCAATGATTCTTTATGTGTTGCTGTTATATGTTGATAAATAAATTGAAATTGTTTTTCACTTTCCATTTTTTTTTTCACATGGTCTACAATATAAAAATCTACCACTATCAGATATTGTATCATTTATAAATTCAGTGTTGAAAAGCCATTTTGCTGTGCTGTTCAGAACAGTGCTTATAAACTAATGCACTGATTCTGTCTCGCAATTGCTACTTGACCATCAGCTCATTTCTATTTCCCTAATACCTGAAGTACAGAAGTGCAGCATTTATTGGATATCCTTTCAGCAATAGAATCAAATTATTGCTGTCCTATATCCTTTATCTTTAATTTGTTTCCCAATTACATAATGTGAAATTGCATATATCAGTTTTTCTTACTAGTACATGTTAATTTTCTATATTAAAATTTCAGGAAAAAATCCGTATATAAAAAAGAAACAAAGTATGCAATATGGTTATAAATATACACATCAACCTAAATATGCTTTTAAATGCTCTATAAAATATACTCTCTCCGATTCCCAATATGTTAAATATATTATTACTGAACATACTTATATGCAGATATGCTTAATTAATGCAATATATGCATACCATATTTCTTTACCATATCTCTTTGGGGGGGGGGGGGCAAAAGTTGGGGTTGCCTTGACCGAGATGCTTTACTTCTAACATATGCGAGACATTTAAGATTTGCGTATGCTGCACATTTGTGTTGTTAGCTTCTCGACTAATTTTAAAAGAACTAGCACCCAAACTTCCTAGTCTGACGATAAGTTCTGTATTTAAAGTTTTAAAAGATACTGCGGCTCGTATCAAGCGAAATCCAGTTCGTGAGCAGTTAAGATGAACCTGTCAAACATTGTAACAGAACTTAACATTAGACGAGATATAGAGATGTCGACGGTGCCTGGCTGTGTGAAACACAGTATTAGTCAGCGACTACAGAAACTGAACATACATAATTATTACTGTTGCATGATAGAACATAACCATTTCATCGCTTATAAATCTGACTGCTTGGCCTGTCATCAACATGCATTCTCATAGCTGCGTGTGGTGCTTATAAGTCATTTTTCGTTTATGTTTGAATATTTGTTAATTATAACAATGCTTTCACTTGTTCCACAATTAAATGAGAAACCATGTTCTTATTAACAAACTCAGATAAAAAAAAATGGGACCGCGAAGTTTACTTTCCTTTTCCTCTCTTATTTGCATGTTTTCGAGAACAACCACGACTGTTGGAAATTTACTTGTCCTATCTCTGTTCATAGCGAATTCATGTATAATAAAGTTACTCATACAGAAGGAAGCTTGTTTTTTTTTATATCTATTTTTTGCATACTGAAAAATTGACTTAAAGCTAGATGAACTACTGAATTTTGAAATAAAAAAGTTATTGTCCATTGCCAGTTACCTGTCTCTTAGGCAACATCGCAAGACACTCATTAGTACTGTCCAGTCTGTGAATATCATACAGCAGGAGGCTGATAAAATGACAGGCTGAATGTTAGTTAGCTTGGATGATGTTACGGAACCTCCGATCCACTGGAGTTTTTGATTCGGTTTATTTACGGAAGCTCATCAACGCCGTCCAATTCAATTCAGGGCATGAAACGGGCGACAGATTTTGCTCAGAGGTCTCTTCTTTCAGGCCTGAGGTTCTTTATCTACGACACGGGACTGTATTTCCCTTCCGAAGGAAGCCATACTTAACGATTTTTACGCCCGAAAAAATTCATCTATCATGGCCAGGATTGAACGCGCGATCTTGGGTCTAAGAGGCAAATATGGTTACCACTACACCACCAGGACCGACAATCCAGTTGGGCCTAACCGGTGCAAGGGATGAGGTGTTTAGGTTTCTTTGATGACATTGAAAATAATGAGATGGTGCCCTGCTAGGGGATCCTCTCGGTTGGTTGGAAGTTCGTCAATTTAGGGGTGTCGGAGGTTTAAGGTGTACCTACTCTAGGAGTAAAAGAACTGTTAAGAGTCTCACTATATAATATAACTGTAAAGCAAAAGTTATCGGCAATTGCGAAAGCAGATGATGCAGAAAGACGATGCTAATCTGTTCTTCATAATGTAAGCTAAATGCTTACATTAACAAAGCAATTCAATTTAAGTGATACATAATTAGGTTGAGCGTACTCTTTTTATGCTGTAAATAGTACATTGGCAATTTTTATACTGGCTTATATCGCTATCTGAGAAATCTTCACATTTATTGAAGGACTTCCATTTTATGATAAAAGTGTTCACAGTGCATGGAGATGCAATGGCTTTTGCAGTTTCTCTTTGTGTAATGTTAATAGCCCGTTGTACTATTTTCCAGTGTTGGGCTTAGACATTACGAGGCGTTCTAAAAGTTCTCGGTCTGATAAAAAAAACCTCAACATTTAAGAGAAATTATAATAATAATATATGATGATGATAATTATTATTAACATAACCACCTTGTAAATCAGTACATTTAATGCAACGACTTTCCTTCTTTTTAATGCCCTCAGTAAAATATTTGTCCAACTGTGAAAATTACGCATCTCTTTCAACTTCAACCTTATCATTTGATGTGAATTCTCGTTCACCCAATCATTTCTTCAGGTTTGGGAACAAAAATGAAGCACTTTTTGTGGAAGCACTTGGAAGCGATGGTCTTTAATCAGCAATCCCAGACATGTGAAATTGCTTTATCGTGATTAAAGAGCGCCAGGTGTGAACGTTTAGCCTGAATAGCATCCCTAAGTTGGTCCAGTAGTGAAGCGCAACACTCCCCGGTGATGGTTCTGTCCCTTGGAGGCAGTATATCAGAACTACATGTGTGATTTCGAGTACTGCCAGGCTCTAGGTTCAGGGGTTGTAACACAGAGATCTGTGCCACCCAGTGGTCTTTTGCATTAGGACGGCACCTTGTTTCCTAAACCGACCCGCCTTTCGGCTGCAGGCGATTACGTCGCCCAAGCGCACCGAGTGAACTGCAGCTTCAAAAGCCGAGCGCACCCAGCTACCAGAGTTTCACTGGCTGATAGGTCGTACTAGCTTAGACCTACTCCTTTATAGGGGTGAGTGACCCCAGCATTAAGGAAGCCACCACCGCCTCACAAAGACGGAGATTCCGGCGCACGCTTGAGTTCCGGGAACCACTGCCACGCCGAGTCCAACCCAATCCGGACAACTCCCTTTCGGGAGGGAACTATAGCATGAAAATCCCAGAAAACCGTAGACATGACTTTTCTTGCAGATGGAATTGTTTTTGCTTTCTTTGGTGCACTTTCTTCTGTTGCCACCCACTGTTTGGACTGCTCTTCGTCTCTGGCGTAAAGTGATGAATCTGTTTCACCTAATGTTATATAAACGTCAGAAAAAGTCACGGCATTGCATTTAAATAAGTCTCAACTCTCATGCGAAATGTTCATTCGAATGCTTTTTTGTCCATTGTTAACAAATGCGGCACTTCGAGGCGGGAAGTTTCTCATACCCAAAATTTTGTAAACAAGCCTATCGAGATCTTTGCATTGTCAGCTAACTCGCATACCTTCAATCGATGACGATGTAGCTGTTTTGGGATGCTCTGAGCACTCATCTTGAATGGATGTACGACCACAAATTCAGCAGCCAGCTTTTTAACTGTCTAAAACAAAGGGAAGAATCCTTTAATGTGGAATCTAATTCCTTTTTATTTTTGTTGAGGCTATACCCTTCAAAACGAAGTACTTTATCACAGCTCATATTTCAAATTTATCCACTTTGTAGAAAATGTTAACACTAGTTTGTTGACACGATCGTCACAAGCAAGTGATTATACTTATGCATCTGCACCATCTAAAGGATAATACTAAACAACTATTATAGTAATTTGACTTCACAGCATCTCTCAGTCAGACGGAGAACTTTTAGAACACTCCTTGCATCATCAATTTTATGCCTAAGTTCTTAGCAGTGATTTTTGGGACTCCTAATTTTCCTTTGATTTTTTACAAAAATAGTGCAAATAGGTGGTAGCATATTTTCTGTAATTCCATTCTTCTGTAATAATAAAAAAATAACTAGTTTCTATAATATGTCAAGAGTTTTTGTACTTAGGCATCGATCATATATTTAACTATTCACCTGTAGCAAGCAGTAGGCATTGCAGAGTTCTATGTTAAAAATGTTAGGAGTGGATAATTTTACTAAGCCAGCAGCTTCAGTTATGGGCAATGTTGCTATATCCTGTATGATATATAAACTTGGCTTTTGTCAGATCTAATTTTATGCTTAGTATGAGCATTTTTGAAAGCACAATAAGTTAACAATATTGATACAATGGTACCCTACATTTATTTCTGAGCTTTAGTTCTAGTATTGTAAGCAGTCACTTAATCTTTTACTCTTAGATGTTATTTCTTGCTTCAGTATTTGCATGAATGTTAGTAATTTTCTTTAATGGTGTGGTCTTATATTCTTACTGCTTTCTCTAAATCAGTGATGGTGGAATATATGGATAAAGTAGTCAGTTTCACAAAATGATCAGAAATAGGTAATTTGACTAAGAACTGGGAAGTAAACTAAGGGTTAACTTTTCTTTTTCCTTTGATAGTAGCAGACATTCAGTATTTTGGTCAAAGAGTGCTTTGTATTTTTGTTTGTATGTTGGTTTTTATTGTATGCTACATTTCTAAATTTTCCTTTAGTGCTGTGGACACACTTTTCTATTATGATGCAAAAATGGCCATAGTTTTTATGTTAAAAGTAAATAGGCATGGTTGCTAATTACTAAGTTGCAGAGGTCATCTAACAAATAAATGTTTTAAAAACATAGTCAATGTGCATTGGACAAGCTATAACTTATATTACCAAAACATGTCAATTTATAGTCAGAAGTCATGCTTTGTAAGTGGAATTGCAAGCAAACTGACTTTTTGGTTAGGGTTAGAAATATGTGAGATGCAAATGAGGTAGAAAGATCATGTACTGTGGATGATGTTACTGAATTCTCTCTCTCTCTTTAGGCTCTTATGTGAAACGTTTGCAAAGTTCATTTTGTCAGATTCATTAATATAGGTGGGTGACTTTATTTTTTAAGGGAAAATACTTTAGGGGATTGCAAGCTATAAACTTCATAAATACATACATGTAACTGAATTTTACAAGTATTTTGTAATGCTGTTTTTGGCATGTCCTGAAAATCATGCTGAAAATGTATTTCATCTTGTGCAATCATATAGGCAATTAAAAAAAAAGGATAAAAATACAAAATAAGCATTCACACATTGATAGTAAGGATATTGTGGTCTGTGTTGCTCCCCTCTTCTTCGCAATGTTTGTATCAGGACATCCTCATTAGTGATAAACCAGCCATTGGAGGGGAAATGGAGGGAGGGAACATGAGGCGCTTTGTTGAAACCTGTCAAAGTTAACTATTTACCTTTTAATGCACTATAATTAAACAAAGTCTTATTGTAATCACAGTATTTGTTTTGTTACTAGATGCCTACCTTAATCTTATACAGAATCGTTTTTACTTTCTGAAAGTCTTACATTGTGAGCTTTGATAATACCTTTCTTAATGCTAAAAATTGGTAAAGTATACTGTCTGTGTGGTGAAGATAGAATAAATTGACCTTTAAAAGCATAAGAATAAGGTGCAGAAATATAATATGTTAATGTTAATTTTTCAGTGATTCAATGTTTTACAACAAGATGTGATTTTTTATTTTAATATTTTTACTAATAACACATCTTTAGTGAGAGTCCATCTTATTAATGAATAGGGACAAAAGAAATATTTTTTAACCCAAGAGAGATACACAAAGTAAAAATGTGGGTAATGTGGATGAATTTTTGGTCACTGAGTATAGAAATTAATGCTACAGCCAATATCCTGGGAATAGTATTTTAATATCAATATATTTATGTTACTTTCTATGAGAAACTCTTTGGTTTAAAAGAAAAATAAAGCAAAGCTGTAGAAAGTGTTTTATAGTGCAGTGTAAGAAAGCTAGAGTGATATCATTTGTTTGTAAACTTTGGGTTGCATTCATTGAGAATGGGTTCTAAAGAAATCTCATAAAGTGCTGATATTTGGGACATTCCTACAAATTGACAAATGCCTTCAAAAGGATGCCATTTTTTTACCTTCCACTAGCCACAACATTAATCATATGATAGATGTGCTTGCAGCATTGCACAGGCAGCAAGGCAGACTTAAGATTCATCCTGCGGGTTGGTACCTAGGCAACCCCACATTTTACAGTCTATAGGAAATGCAGGTGCTCTCAAATGACTCGCCGCATTCATCAAACCGTTCTGTCTACTGTTTTTTTTTTAGTAGTGTTTAACGTCCGTTTTTATTACTGAGGTACCACAGGCAGTGGACACTGATGATACATGAGATGAAATGATACATTGGGAAAGAATTTTTATTTCAAGGAAGGAAATGTTCCAGCCCTACGTTTAGGGTACCTCCCCGGCATTTGCCATTTATGAGGACGTGTAAAATGCCGGGATTGTATAACTTCCCAATGCGCAGGATGAGCAGACTCACTGCATACCGCGCGCGCGCAATCTATATTCACGACACCTATATACTTTCTATATTATTTGATACAGAAATACTGGGACAAACTTTATGGGCAAGTTTCTCAGACCAAAATAAGAAAGAAAGAAAAAATTAATATAAACATATATGTCCATTCAACGAGTTTCGAAGTATGATCCAGCAACTTAAGTTTCTTAAAATTTCGACAGTTGCATGAGTTTGTCATTTAAGTTACAGCAAGAAAATACAGGCTGGTGGTGCCGTTACGTGCAGTCCCGAGTGACAGCCGAAGATTCTAGATTGTAAAGGCTTTCAAGCGCAACGGCTCACGATTAGGGCTCATGCTATAGTTGTGAAGGTGGTGGTTTTTCGAATCCTCACGTCCAAATATTTTTTTTCTTTTAAAGGAGATTTGCCATCATTACAAAGATTTACTCGCTAACAGTACCAAGCAGACATTGCGCTATACATTAATATTTGCGATTTTTTCCTGCTGGAATCAAAGCAGATTTGCCACTTTTACAGTGATTTACTTGTCCCTATCAATTTATATTTACAAAAAGGAGGCGAGTTTAGGCCGTAGCGAGCCGCAGCAAAAGACTGGGTCCACCCGTTTTTGGATTTACCCGAGGTTAGCATTAAGCTTAGTGTGTGTGGGTGTATGTATGAAGTACTTGCGAATTTCAATAAGAGCAGATTTGCCACGGCTACATGTGCATTTAATTGCACACAATAATCTATCAATTTATATTTAAAAGCTATGTAGGACAGCGCATAGGTTACATTATGTTTAACAAAACAATGATACATGCAACATTTACACTGTTACAAGCGGCCACCAAACAGTAATTGGGTTCTCTCCGCTGCCGCTTGGGGCTTTACATTAGCAGCCAGCATGTATTTGCTGTAACATCAAGTGATGTTATCAAGGCTGATGATTTAATGCGTTGCCATGGAGATTTGTTTACATTTATCATTTGTGTACATGCTTGGTTAGTCAGTTTTCTAAGTTTGACTTGTGTTACATTTGAGCAGTTAGCCATGGCACGATATTCCTGTCGTGAACAGGCAGATATGAATTTTATATACTGTCAGAGAATTGGTAATAAAAGTAATGCTGCACCAAGGCAGCCGAGTCATAAAATTCTTCAGCATCAGTAACATTATTTGTCTGTTATTTGTTAACAGACTAATGTTTTTGGATCATAATTAGAAAAGCTCTTAATGTTATCTTTCAACAATAACTCAAAAACCCGGTTTTGAGTTATTTATGATTTTTTTCCCATTCTTGTTTTGGTCTCAGGAACCCACCCCCAAAGCCTGTCCCACTACTTTTGCAACACTCTGTATATATTTCTTGGTTACATATATAAGTATTAAAGAAACAGAAATAAATGAAACATATAACAGTTGCACAAATAACCCTATACAAGGTCTGTTCAAAAAGTATCGCGAATTTTGTGTTTTTTCAAAAAGTATTTATTTATTCATGATTATATATTTTGTCCCCTTCAAAGTAATCCCCACCAGATATTATACACCTGTGCCAAAGTTTTTTCCAATCCTCGAAGCACTTTAAAAAATCGTTTTTTGTGATCTTGTTCAGCTCCTCCTTCGATGCCCTCTTTATCTCCTCAATCGTGGTGTAGCGTCGTCCTTTCATGGGCCTCTTCAGTTTTGGGAACAAAAAAAATATCACAGGGGGCCAGGTCTGGGGAGTACGGTGGCTGCGGCATCATAAGTGTGTTGTTTTTGCCCAAAAATTCGCGCACAAGCAACCATGTGTGAGCAAAGGCGTTATCATGGTGCAAAAGTCAATTTTTGTTCTCCCACAAATCCGGGCGTTTCTGGCGGATTGCTTCGCGCAAATTGCGCAAAACTTGCAGGTAAAATTTCTTATTGACCGTTCTACCCTGTGGCAAGAACTCATGATGCACCACGCCCCTGCAATAGAAGAAAACTGTAAGCAAAACCTTCACATTCGACCGAACTTGGCGCGCTTTTTTGCGGTCTTGGCTCGTGTGGCAGCATCCATTGCAATGATTGAGCTTTAGTTTCCACGTCATAACCATAAACTCATGATTCGTCTCCAGTTATGGCCAATTTGGGTCGTCGGGGACAGAGTTCAACAGCTCCTTAGCAACGTTAATGCGATGGTCTTTTTGGTCGAAATTGAGCAACTTTGGTACGAATTTTGGGGCGACCCGTCTCATGTCCAAATCATTGGTAAAAATTGAATGGCACGAGCCATTCGATATGTTTAGGTCCTCAGCAACTTCTATAACGGTGATTCGACGATTGGCCAATACTATTTTCTTCACTTCTTCAATGTTTTCGTCTGTTGACGAGCTCGGGCGTCCGGGACGCTCTTCGTCGTTCACATCTTCTCGACCCTCCGAGAACACGGATAAACGTTGCTTTGGTCCAAGGTAGCTTCACCATATGCCACAGACAACATTCGGAATGCATCCGTGGACTTAATTTTGTTTTTCACACAAAATTTGATGCAGATTCTTTGTTCCATTTTTTGGAATAGGCAAAAATCGAAGACGAACCAAAACACGTCCAAGCAAAATAGCTGTCAACAATTAAATGAACATTCAAAATGGCCGAGCTTGTCAACATAAGTGAGGGACATGAGTACCAACATAACGCCACAAAACAATGGAAAATCGAATATTCAAAATTCGCGATACTTTTTGAAGAGGCCTCTTATGTATTATTATGTTATTCTTCAAAGGCAGAATACAAGTATAAGATACTGAAAACCAAGATTGTTCTCATTTCAATAACGATTTTTGTTTTCTTTGGGATGAATGAGGTTGGCATATTCTGCATTAATATGTTCCATCATTGTTTAGTACTTTGAATAGCCTCTTGTCTATTGACTTTACTAACAGCTGACATAGATCTGGTCTCCTTCTAAGGGCTTCCCATTCTTCTGCTGTATATTTTGTCAGAGCTTCCATTCACGCATCATAATGACCCATTCACTGTATTTACGCGAATCTAACGCGCACCGTTTTTGTCCAAATATAGTATTCAAAATTGTGGTGTGCATTAAATCCCATGGCGTATTAGATTCGAGTGTAAACGCGTTCCGTAATTTACCGGCAACTTCATTAAAAATGTATTGTTTATTACGTCACAATGCTTGCTGGAATTCTCGACTTCTTTACATTTGTTGACGACCTATTGCATAGAGCGTTTGGATAGTAGGTAGTCACGAAATGTAGGGCAAATATAGAACATCTTATGATGCTACTTTCAAGCCTAAAGTAATTATTTATGCTAAAAAAATAGTAATAGAAAGGCAGAAAGTGAATTCGATGTAGCTGAGAGCAACGTTCGTTTACGGTGGCAACAGAAATTAACATTATTTGCAACTAAAGCTAGTAGGAAGAAATTCACTGATCCTCGCAAAGGAAGACATCCTGATATTTAAGAAAACATTTTGCAATTCGTACACGAAATGAGGAAGAATGGGCAACCTGTGACTAGTGACACCATAAGAAATAACTTTTTCTTCTTTGACTTGCGCCAAATGATCTTGGCAACAGCACGAGTGGTGGATTTTATCTATGCTCCAAGATATAACAATAGTCCACTTATGAATTATATGTTCTGATCGTTTTATGATGCAGACGTACTTATAACCGAGACGATGTAAAACAATGTGCCAACATTTTATTTTTTATGATTTTAAGCTTAGAATTTGCGGTGCGCATTAGATTCGCGTAAATACGGTATTTTCTGTGGGGTTAAAGTCTAGAGACTTTTGATAGCCTGTTCAGAGGTGAAATATCTGCATGGGAGTTTAAGCTGTTTCTGCTGCTTCTTGGCGTATGCACACTACAGTTGTCCTGTTGGAATTTCATATACTTCCTTCAGGTATATTGTCCGGATGCTGGGTAACATGCACCCCTCCAGAACCTGATGTACTCCTCGAAATACATATAATGAGAGAACCGGACCAGTTCTTCATCTCCATTAATCACCCACCTCCTAACAAGTACGGAAAGCTCGCTTTTTCCTAACGTGGTCAGCTATTCCACGCTAGTTGTTCGTATGCTGTTTAAGACACTCTGACTGATCTGTACTTTGGTTACTCCATTTCTCACTGCACTAGATGCTTCTCAAGAGATTTCAATTTTTCTCTCCCTCTTGATACTCTTGACCAATCTGGACCTGCATGTTCCTTGAAGAGGTCTGTCCATTTTCTGGGTCTGCCTTTTTCTTTTTCGGGGGTACCACGTGGAGATCTTGTAGGTTCACCTATTGTCCTGCATTCTTTCGACATGGTCGTATATGTTTTTACAATTAGAGATAAAATTGTAAATAAATAACTCATTTTTAATTTTAAATGTTATTAATTTATTTTATTGTTTTCATTATAAATTGCTCCTTTTTTAAATACGCGAATGTAACCCACTAAAACGACTATTATAAAATCACAATACATTACATCCAATAAAAGTTTTAATGGTATAAACTCGTTATTAATTTCCTTTATTTCACTTAACTACGGATGAAAATGGACAGCATAGACTACAAAAATCACTCAGAAAATATTCAAGAAAAATAATTAAAAAAGAAGTAAAGTTTAGAGAAAACCATAAGTGACTGGTTGAATGTCACTAAATGATGACACATATTCGCGTTCCAATTGTATTATTTTCAGCATTTCTAATCTATCTTAGATTGCAGCTGCGATTACATTTAACATAGTTGCGGTAATACACTGATAATGGAGGCTGGCAGCAGGATCTGCGGTTTAATCAGCTCTCGAAGAAGAGATATTCTTTCCTTTTTTAATTTCCTGTATGACAAGGTTATTATTCTCCTCAGGCTAAAACTTAAAAGCTCATAATAGGCAGGTAACGGGCTCTGTTCGACAACTTGATTGAAATTCAACTGCAGCGTGTATTAGTGGCCATAGAAATCGAGGCGTCCCAGTGCTCCATTCACGAGCCGCAGCGGATAAAGTCGAATGCCGCAATTCCGAACAGAGTGGAAGAAGCGGGACTGGAGTCGCAACCAAAATGAAAAGGGAATCCGCATTTAACACTAAAATATTTGCGTGTATTATTTTTTGTTAAACCTAACGTAAAATGCACTTAACTTTCCTGCTGCAATATATTTGTTCCTTATTACAAAACTGAGTTTTCAGGTATTTTCAATTTCATTTTATCATTTTTTTCCACGCTTTGTCTTATTCGAATTCGCAGTTAGTTCATATACGTACACTAATCTTAACTTAAACTCGGGGCATACTTGCCTTCTAAACCCAAAGTCGCAAGTTCGATCCCGACCAGGACTGATGGATTTTTCGGGTGTAAAATTCCTAACTATGGCTTCCTTCGGAAGGGAAGTAAAGTAAAACCGTGAGTCCTATGTCGTACATTTACGTCACGATAAAGAACCCCAAGCCTGAAGGAAGAGGCCTCCGAGCAAAATTTGTCGGTCGTTTCAGGCCCTGGTTTGATTGGGACGCTGATGACCCGAGATGTTAAAAGCGTCCATACATAAACCGAATAAAAATAAAACAAATAATTAACCTCGGGTAAATCCTAGAAACCGGTGGATCCAGTGTTTTGCTGCGGCTCGATACGGCCTGACGGTCTTCACTCGCCTCTTTGTAAATGTAAATTGATAGGAGATTGTGTGCTACTTATTAGCACACAACTGGAAAAAAGTTTGTAAATATAAATTTATAGCGGATTATGTGCGCGGTACAATGTTAGCTAGTAAATCACTGTAATGATGGCAAATCACCTTTAACTCCAGCAAGAAGGGGAAAAAAGTTTTGGGTCGTGAGAGATTGAACCTACTAACTTCTCATTTATACAACGACCTTCTAACAATCTGAGCTACTATGCCGTTGTGCCAACCTTGCAAATTATTCACCTATATCTGTTCAAGTCATACTACTTTCGACTTTCTCCGCTCCCTCTCGGGACTGAAGCTCCAAGATGCCTCGATATGTACGGGCAAGTCATATACTTTGTGGGCAGCTTGCACGCACTCGTTGAATTCAACTCAACACGCTAAGGTGGGCGACAGCTTAAAAATCGGTTCCATTTAATTAGCTTGTTTGTATTGCTACATTTGTGCGCTGCGCACTGTTCTTAAAATCCCCACCATTCTTTGTATGTCCAGACTTACGACTTTTTCCCTCTTCCTGGAGATGTAGAATCCAAAACTTCACGACTACTTGTTTTGGGTTTCCAGTGGAATTGACATTGTTGGTCACTGGACGACTATGTTTCCCTCATCTCTATGATACACCTCTGGTTATTTTAGAGCTGTAACTTGGTGTGATAAATAGAGGAAAACGAAAGGCGGTCCTGGGAAGATTTCTTAGGCCGTGACTTTGCACTGTCAGCCCTTTTGCGTATGCTCAGGAGAGGAAGAAAGAAAGAGGTAAAGTGATATGGGCGAAATAATTCCGACTGATGAATTGTGACTATATGTCAGTATATCTGGTGAATGGAGAATGAAATAGCAAAGGTATTAATCTGGTTAATGGTGTATCTAACTCCTGACATGAAGGCATTGAGGCAAGGGGGAAGGACTGAAAACTCCATGTTAAACTAACACTCCTCTACTGCGATGGAATTAGTAGGATTATCTTTGTCCTCGATTGTATATAATGTAGAATGAATTCAGTGTATCAACATTGGTAATTTAAAACATTTACATTCATAGGCATAGACGCCATTTGACAATCATAAATTGCTTTTATAAAAATTCTTTAAAAGTTAACGCGACGATTATTTGTTATTTACTAGGGCGTTTCGAGAAGTTCTCGGCTTGGTGCAGATGGTTCATCGTGAAATTTCAAACAAGCTCATTTATTTGTGTGTAATGGAGCAAAGTAAACAAGGCGAAGTATTTACCGAAAAATGAATAAAATCGAATGTCGTACAGTATTACGCGTTTTAACAGCAACCGAAATTATAATAATAATAATAATAATAATAATAATAATAATAATAATAATAATAATAATAAACGTGGATTCTACTTTAAAACACTTCTCCATCGTTTAAAAAATGAGCTCTGAATTTCAATAATGTTTTCTTTTATCTTTACAATGAACGTTTAGAATGTCAAATAATCGCAACGATCAAGGAAAGCCTCGCAAAAATCCACAGTGCCATATTTAATGAGCTGCAAGTGAAAATACATGAGCTTATTGATATAGCAAGAACTCAGTATATTTGTTTGCAATATCTTCCATGAATATTTGCATATGAATAAGTTCTCAGCTCGATGCGTTGATGAAACATGGATTTACCATTACATACCAGACAGAGCACAGTTCAAACAATAAGAGGGTGAAAGTGATCTGAAGAATGCCAAATGTTTCATCAATAGGAAAGGTGATGATCAAATATTTCTGGAATGCTCATAGACTCTCTAGAATAAGCCAGAACCATTAATGGAGATTATTATGCAGCATTGCTGGAGCAATTAAAGAATTCTTACAAGGAAAGTATGAAAGGCCTATCCTTGTAATGTTAAATTTACCAACTTCAGTTCCCATTTTCTCAAGGACTATTACAGCTAATAAAGTGAAACTATTACAGCATACAGATGTACATAATTGAGATTTGCTGATCTATTTTCACTACTATATCATGTTTGAAGTAAACACAATTGAAACTTTTCAATAAATGATATATGATATTAAGCAGAAAAATCCAATTAATTATTTTGAACAAAAAACTAAAATGTAATTTTTTTGAAACTTTGACCTCTAATCTTACCTTCATTGCAATGAAGGTAAGATTAGAGGTGCAATGAATTATGCCTATAGCTGCCAATAAGAATGAGCTAGGAGGGAGCAGAAGTAATCAATATATTAGCTTTTTTTAATAGATAACACTTTAAATTAATATAAATAAACAGTACATATAAATGTTTATAGTTGCATGATGTCCTTTTATTTTGTATTCAAGCCTTGTAAGTCATTAATAAACAAGAGACCAACTTTTAGTTTAGTTTCCAATTTGTAGAACATCTGTCCTGGTGGTATAGTGGTAACTATGCTTATCTCCTAAGCCCAAGATTGTAGATTCAATTTCGGCCAGGATTGATGGATTTTTTTTTTGTGTGTAAAAATCCTAAGTATGGCTTCCTTCAGAAGGAAAGTAAAGCCATGGGTCCCATGTCATAGAATTAGAGCATGGAAAAGGACTTCAAGCCGAAAGAATAGGCCTCTTAGCAAAATTTATCGGCCATTTCACACTGTGAATTGAATTGGATGCTAATGACCTGAGATTTTAAAGAGATTTCTTAAATAAACCAAATCATCAAAATTTATAGAACAAAGTATTTTAACTAAATAAAGCAGGATTGGTTATACATATTCTCACTAAGAATTGTTTTATCTTATTCTTAAGTTAATTAGCATTGTTAATATAGTAGCATCAAGCCTTTGTAATTCTTTATTGTTATTTCTTTTCAGCAATATACAACTTTCACCAAGATGCGCCTTTTAGAATCAAACTTATGGTGGGCGATGCTGTTCACATTTTGGAGGAGAATGGAGACTGGTATTTTGGTTATTCTGCTAAGAATCGCTCATTGCGAGGCATTTTCCCAAAATCATATACATACATTAAGGAGTGTATTGTTGACAAGACAGGGTAAGTATAGTCGTGTTAGTTACATTTTATATATTTCTTTGCCTCCTGGAATAACTCTGTTAAACATAATTAAACTTCGTGGAAAGTTCACTGTCTCATTGACTGCCCCTGATCAAGGTCATTAAGGCATGGACTTATGAACATGAAATCTGCGGTTTGAATCCCATGGGGACCATTCTAGCAGGCTGAGGTTTTATTTATTATTTTTTTATTCTTCATTTTTTCCTTATTCCTCATTAATGACAAATTTTGGGCAACAATCTAAACTTATGTTTGGAACACTTCCCAAAATTCTTTTTTCGGTTTATGATATCATCTATGTTCACCAACTGTGATGCCGAGTAATAAAAAAATGGGCTTAAAGTTTGACTAAAATTGAAAGTTCTGAAGCACCCTTTAAATATTTCTTTCTTTAAAGTTATCATTATTTTAGTTATTAAATCTATGAGTTATTGCAGCTTCAATACATCCTTTCCTTTCCTTTTCCTTCCTTTTAAGTAGTTTTTAAAACCTTTTTACTAAACTCAGGACCGATGGATTTTTTTCGGGCGTAAAAATCCTAAGTATGGCTTCCTTCGGAAGGGAAGTAAAGCCATGGGTGCTGTGTCATACATTTACGGCACGAAAAAGAACCTCAAGCCTGAAAGAGAGGCCTCTGAGCAAAATTTGTTGGCCGTTTCATGCCCTGCGTTGAATGGGATGCTGATTACCTGAGATGTTGAAGAGAGTCCATAAATAAATCAATCAAAAAAAAGAAATTTAACTAAACTTGCTTGCAATTGCATACCTCTACTTTTAAGCATAATACTTACTCCCTTGGCAAATTAATGTGAATAAGGATATATATTTTTAACTATGACACAAAATTTCAATATTTATTTTTAAACAGCATTTTTAGTATTTAATTTGGGCATTGAGTGAGTGGGTTTTGTACATATTTTTTCACTTATTTCTGGGTCATGAAATCATGTTTTTATCTTTTCTTTGTGTGCTGTCCATTTTCCTCATCCATTTCTTGACAATTGCTCAAAATAGGGTTAAGATCCTGTGAATTTCCAAGCCAGTCCAAACACTGAAAACCATTTTTTGCTACTCTTCTCTTGTGACCAGTTCAGATATTTTCTAGCCACACCAATCTTTTTTTCTTAATACGATACTCCAATAGCTGTTTTCTTACCAGTCTTCTAGCTTTCTTTCCAGCTTCTAGAAGCGGCATACACACTGTTGAAGCATAATTTTCACCCCTGCAGCTTCCAAAACTTTTATAAATCTAAAGTGTTCTTTTTAAAGTTAATTTTGCTGGTTCTGATTAGATAGGCATCATCTTTCTTGGACGTTTTTAGTTTTCGATCACATCATCTTTTTTTTTGAGGTGAAATTGACCCAATTTCATTTTTCCTTCTAATTACATTATTAACAGCATCCAAACTTACATTACTGCTTCAGCTGCTATCTGTGTCTGAGTCATATTATTAAATTCATGGATGGTTATGACCAAGCTTACTGTATTTTTTTTTATCCAACCAGGACACATTTTTGAAAATACTTTTTTTTTTTTTAGCACTCATTTCTACTACTGAAGCACTACAGGAGGTGGACACTCTGATGATACATGAGATGAAATGATAAATTGGGAAAGGATTTTTTAAGGAAGGAAACATTCCAGGCCTAAGTTTAGGGTACTTTTTTTTTTTAAGGAAAGAAATGTTCCAGGCCCGAGTTTAGGGTTCCTCCCCAGCATTTGCTATTTATGAGAACTAAGGGGAAAACCTGGAATAAACATGAGTCAGGAGGACGGTCCTGGCCAAATTCGAATCCCAGATCTCCCACTCATGAATTCACATCTTAACGACCTCGGCCACCCATGGCAGTTTTACTTATGTTTGCTGAAGCAGTAGCATTAATAGCACTCCTATGTTTAGCTGTTAACATGTGTTCTTCAATATCACCCTTTCCTTTACATTATACAGGAAATTCTCCAGTACATAGTGTGTAATAAACATGTTCATTATTACTGTCATCACACAATTTCAGAAACTTGTGTTCCTGTAGCAGGTTAACATTAAACACATTTTCTTTTGCTCATTGCTAAACGATGAGACAAAAAATGAATAGAGATAAAATGGCCAAAAACATGTAGACGAGTTACTTCACACATGAAAACAACATAAACACGTGCCCGTTGTGTTGCCAAAAAAAAGTTGTGGTGAGACCGGTAGCCATGCCTCTGTCAAAATCGATGTCAGTGCTTGCTCCAAGGTCGACTGAGAGATGCTTGGTAGTAAGAAAATATTTAAAAACTTGATGCCAAACATATAGGTCTAATATTAATAAACATCCTGGCCAATCATAAAATTTTCAAACCCCGGATATTTTTGTAACCCTGGACATTACCCTAGACAGCACCAAAAAACCAGGACTGTCCGGACTAATCCCAGACGTATGGTAAGCCTAGTTATGACCTTACCTCTCGTATTAGGTGTTATATGAATTATCAATGTAAATATGCTTGCTAAATAAAATGTTAAAACTTCTAGAAACATAATAGTCACTTCACTGTAATCATTCCAACACTAAATTAAATGTATAAGCAAGTTGCTTAACTTCTAGTACAAGCTATAAAAGCAATAACTACAATTAACTATCTCCAATGGATATCAATAATGTGGTGTAGAATTGTAGAGAAACAGTTATTAGTACTGAATAACTTATAAAACTAAATTTAACTGCTTGTTCACATTAATTTGCATAAGAATGTATTATCCTTTTGAGTTTGAATAATATATGTTTAGCTTTATAACATTTTTAAAAATTAGTATTAAAATAGTTAGGAAACAATTAGTGGCAAAATTACACAAACACTCACATAGGAAATTATGTAATTGTCACATTACCATATGCACTCTGCAGATTCTGAGCTTGTTTTTGTGTCCAAGATTCCAGTAAAATTAGAAGGGAGATACAAACTGAAATAATGGCTGAAAATTTTTATATTGTAGCTATTGTGGCAAGTGATAGTAGATAAAGTGGTTTTAACTGTGTTGTCAATCTTTGCTGCTTGTTTTGGTTTTGTTTAGTACAACTGAGTGAAAATCTTTTTCTTTTAAGAGTTAAAGGTTTTTTTTTTTAACACAGGCATTAGAAGTTGCTAATAGCTGTTATAATGTTTCTAACTTATTCATAACTTGTACTAATTAAACTTTCTTTTTTATCATCTTTATTATGTGAAATTTATGGCTCGCATATGCTTAACATTAATGCAGTCACCTGGTAAAGACATATACCATGGATGTTTTTTTATAATTTTCATTTAAGTAAAAATCTGATAGCATTCTGTATAGGAATGGCCAGAAATCAGGAACTTCCAATCTGCAGTCAGCAAAGATATATTGTTTAATGTATGTGTATATCCACAACTTAATATGTTTGGTTTTGCTCTATCCCTCAGCATTGACACCAGAAGAATGAGATGTTGTATAGAAGCAGCAATTTGTTGTATATGTTTTATTGATATGCATTTATTTTACTTTCATTATCTGCCTATACTTCTGTTATTTGTGATTTCTTTGTTGATGTATTCTTTATAGGCTTCCAGTTTAAAAACTTGCATTAATAAAAGTAATCACTGCTCAACCAGTAGTTTTGACTTTTCCAATCATTTTATCAATAAAAAGGAGAGAAGTGATGAAACTGTACTAATTTTGTGTGGAAAGAAACAAATCTGATAAAAATTGTAGCATTATTGTATTGTACTGCTACAATGAAAATAAAAGTGATTTTTATTTAATCAGTTACAAATAACACAAGAATGTACAGGAATTTGTATTACTCTCTGAATTAGTGAGATATTGGGTTCGTTATGTGATTTGCACTAAGATATTTTGGTTTATTTTTGTTGAATTGAATTTATTTCAACAAACATTACAGTTAAATTTACACATAACTTTTAAAGTTATACAAATTATCATGGAGTACTTGTTTTTTTCCTGTTTAGGATCTTATACAATTATCACCCTGGTTGTATATGTAATGGACCCTCATTTCCACTGATTTCCCTTTCAATATTAACCCATAATTATCCTTTTCCTTGCTTAATCACTTTCTTCCAACACTTCTCTCTTGCCTTCCCTACACAGTTACCCAATTTTCTTGAAAACACTTACTTCCATTTCCAAAAATTTTTTATATCATGTCAAAAGTGTTATCTGTAAATTATCCCATTTTCTAAACCATATTTCTTCTCTACATGTTTTGTTTCTAGGCATTCAATTATGTACTGTAAACTCTTATCTATTTTCCACATAGAGGACACTTTCTTTTATACTTTTAATCCAATTAGCCCTATTTTTCTGCTCTAACCCGAGCAAATTCCTCCCTTCCCTTCTGCTATTTCCTAATTCTTTCATATGAAGCTCTCTAATTTTGCCTTTGCTTTGTAATCCTCTTGCCTGCCCCTGATTTTTTGACATCTTTATTTTAAAAATACTTTCCATGGGTAATGTCACCATACTCCATCCTCTTGTCTTTCCAAGCACCAAGACCACTGTCCAGCTGGAGACCCCCTTCTCCTGTACCCCTCTGAACTCTTCCTTGCTCAGCTGTTTTGATGGACTTGCTCTGCTCATTGGTGACATCTTTCATGTTGACATGTTTGCTGCTACACGCTCCTCCCCTCCCTGCTGCATGCTTGTCTCTTGGCTGCAGTTGTTAACTTTTCTTCTCTCCTTCTCTGGATATATTTCCTTGATCCTGTTGCTGCTTCATCAGAATTCCATAGATCAATAGATGCATTCATTGCATAAAGGCACTTCTTATTTCTTTTCTGGCTTTTTTCATCTCTTAATAATTCCTCTCTTACTTCTCATTTTTATTGTAAGCTGTCCAGATTCTTCTTCAATCTGCAAAAAAACAGCAGACTAAAGAAGAAGCTAGACAATTTATGTTGAAAATAAATCAAAATGTCATTGGTACAATGCCCATAACAACCAGAAAACAATGTAGTTAATCTTCAAAATAGCTACCCTTTCCCTTTGCAGAAATATTTACCCATTATTGTTCTACTCTCATTTTCTTTATCCTTTAACAATTTGCCAAAAATTAATTTTCTTTCATCATGTGGGGAACTAAATATATGCTGCATTTTTGTATTTGAATCTTGAAAACATAAAATACTTATTTTTTATTCAAGATATACTTCAAAAGCGCTGATACTATATATGTATAAATTAAACGTGTGTATTTTGTTTTCAGTCCCATGGAGGTAATCACCTTAAAGCAACCTCATGTAGTTCAAGAAATAACTTCTGTGCTGAGAGAATGGGGCCATATTTGGAAACATCTATACATAGTATGTTTAAACAAGTAATTTAATTAATAACTTATTAAAAACTCAAATCAAGTAGAATGCATGCTTTGCTGATTTGTAAGACAAAATAATTGTTATTAAGGTAATATATTCATCATATATGGAATTGCTAACTGCAGAAAGAAAATATCCATAAAACACCAAAATTGGATTCAGCCTCTGTAGGTAGATTCATTATTTATTGAATGAAAGAAACTTATACCATTAATAACTATCATTGAAAATCACATTAAATGTTATTTTTCTGCTGATAGGAAACAAGTTAAAGTGTTATGTAATTTGTGTAGAAGAAAAGGAAAGAAGAAGACAGCAGTCATCTAAATAGTGCTTGGATTACCTGCCTAATATGTTGTTCCTATGTATAATAGTTAAAGATTTATACTGCATAAGAAAACTGACAGTAAATATTTTTGAAATCCATAACTTGGGATTTGATGAAATAACAGCTATATGTACTGTACGGAGAATCTATTAAATACGTTGTTGGCCGAACTGATACATTAATAATGAAATCAAGCTTATTGTTGAAAAACTTAAAAATTGTTACTTAAATGTAAATTGGAACTTACACAGTGAAGCCAATCATATTAATGAATATCATTGCATGATTCAGTTGAACTACACACTCTTAAAGCTTCACTTACTTTTCATAAATGTATGGAACCGGTTTCGAGAACATTTTGTTCCCATCTTCAGCCATGCTAAGGTTCAACTCAAATGAGTTGAAGATGGGAACAAATGTTCTCGAAACCGGTTCCATACATTTATGAAAAGTAAGTGAAGCTTTAAGAGTGTGTAGTTCAACTGAATCATGCAATGATATTCATTAATTAAAAATTGTTGTCGACAGCTGTATGGACCAAAATATTTCCATTGTAACATATTTATGTTATAGCTTGTATTTAAATGAATAGATTTAAGAAATTTTCCAGTAACAGGCCACTACTTACTGACAGGTATTTCAGCATCATTAGAAAATTACTGGAAAGTGAGGAGAAACATTACACCAAATAAGAAGTATTTGATTTAAGGGTAGCCACGATTGAATTTTGGAACTTCTAAACTAATCAATAAATTTTTATGAAATTTCATTAAAGATTTTGATGAATAACATTGAGTAAAAAATAGTCCTTAGGTCTACAATTTTTGAAGTTATACTATAATAATTGTTTTATAGTGTGCAATTTTAAATTTTGAATATTATAATTTTTGAAGCAGAGTAAATATGTAGTTTTTAAGCACACTATTTTTTTGTGTACAATTTAAATTTTTGTTCCAAAAATGTTTTGTGACAATGATCTTTTTTTAATTCATGTTAAATAAAAGACATAATTTAATGATAATAATTCATGTATATGGAAATAGCAATTGTTTTTGTAGTAATTTCCATTTTTTTGCATCCTTGGTGACATATACTGAACATTTGAGCGTGAAAGGATGAAAAATGAAATATCTAAAAAAATGTTTAGGAAGTAATATGTTGCAAAAATTTGTTTAAAAAAAGTTGATTAAGGATTTAGAGTACCTGGTTTAAAACTCTCCAGCACCTTCTGCTCTAGATGAATATCATACATTTTCTGTTACTATTATTGTTATTGAATAGACTTACATGCACTGAATACTACATTATTAGTACTTTATTCTGTATATCTCTGTTAATTAATAAATAGTCAATACTGAATTTGCTGTGGAACACATTCACTGAAAGATTTATTTTCTTTTCACTTGCACTTACAGCTCTGGTTAAGCGCATTGTCAGATAAGAACATTGTCTGATATTACTAGTATATTTACTTTGCATTTATCCTTCCTTTTCAAATAATTGAATTTTCTAGCTCTAGTTCTTTTGGAGGTGTGTTTCTTTCATTTACTAAGAGCCATTACTAACATCTAATATATTATAATACACTATAAATGCTGTTTCTGATGATGTTCACTAAAATAAATTTGGTTTAGCTTCAGCAGAATATCACAGCTAAATGATTATTCTAGTAAACTCTACTAAAAACTTTCAAAATTAAATAAACTTCATAAGGAAGCACATGCCATGTGTAAAAAGGCTCTATATGTTTTATAGTATTCAAGTTGGCATTATAATAAAAAATAAAGTTTTTAGATACAAATCAATTACATGTAGAGCTTATTTTAAATCAAGAGAAATTTTTATTTACAATGTATTAAACAATTCCTCACATAATAAAATGTTTTTGTGAAGAATGATTCTTTTTCTATTTTGCGCAGTTTTCTTTTGACTATCAATGGTAGAAGAAATGTTGCAGCCAAGCTACTAAAGAAAGCCACTCTTAATGACAAGCCAAGTTCAAACATTCAAATTTCTTAATCAAAAAACAAATGTCAGTATTTATAACAGCAGAAAAAGTAAGCATGCTGGAAAATGAAATTCAAATGCAGCTCACAAGTAAGGTCGTTTAAAAGGCATTACAGGGCAATTAAAAGTGGCAAAAAATTAAATACATTTTTTATAACAAGTAAAACAAAAAATGTTATTTTTAAGCAATTTTCATTAAAAATTCAGCCATGGATACCCTTAACCAGAATGTTATAAAAAGTTCATCTTTTCAATAGTTTATATCAAAAGAGAAAATCATGGACTTTGAAGCTTGATGGCCAAAATTTTAAATGAAGACCTCCCTCAACAATGGCTCTTATGGTAAATAAGTATGTCAAAATAATTAAGTTCTTGTTCCCATACAAAATATGAATTGTGCTTCTCCTTTGAAGTTCCCTTTTGTAGTTTTTTTTTTTTTTTTGATTGGTTTATTTACGGACGCTCTTTAACATCTGAGGTCATCAGCATCCCATTCAACTCAGGGCATGAAACGGCCAACAAATTTTGCTCCGAGGCCTTTCTTTCAGGCTTGAGGTTCTTTTTTGTACCGTAAATGTATGACACGGGACCCACGGCTTTACTTCCCTGCCGAAGGAAGCCATACTCAGGATTTTTACGCCCGAAAAAATCCATCGGTCCTGGCCGGGATCGAACCCGCGATCTTGGATTAAGAAGGCCAGTATGGTAACCACTACACCACCAGGACCGACCCCTTTTGTAGTGAAATGTAGCATATCTGTAAGAGATTACTGGTGCACAATTGCAGACAGAGGAACATAATACAAAAGTTCATCTTCTGGTTAAACAGGCTTTTGCGGAAAGAAGAACCAATGCATAATACTTTTAATAGAGAACATATGAAATCTCTAGCTTACATGCTTAAAAATAAGAGAGAATTTTGGAATAACATCATAGCTTGGCCTATCACAAGCACCAACCCAAATAATGGTTGATTGAGGCATGTTCACTTCAGTTGACCTATTATAGTGACAATAAAACTGGAAAATATTTTTTTCTCCAGTTAGTATTATATTTAACACAACTTATTTACTGCAACAAGAGGAAAAATCCATAATTGGAATTTTGTTTAAAATATTTGTAATTTAAGTTATGGGGGCTATAGAAAGGAATGAACATAAGTTGTGGTTTGGCAATATAGAATAGAATATTTATTTATACATTTCTTACAATTGAGACTAACCCAGTTTTACTTGAGGCCCCAGCATGTCATGACTCCCCTGGTCTTTGAATGCTTTAGAGCCCTATTTTGCCTACTTTTTCTCTCTTCACTTTTTTAATCCACTTGCCCCTTACTCTTCGTTAATATTCAGCCATACTCTACTTCTTTACTACCCTCTTACTATCAACATTTTTAATACTACAATATTGTTTTCCATTTTATGCCATTTTGGATCCCATATACTCTCTCTCCAATTACTTGTTTCCTTGCACACTTCGCTTGTTCATTTACAGCAGTTTCATTATTAAAGGGAAGTGACTACTGCCAATTGCTTCTTTTAATACTTTAAGATTAATAAGGTTCTCATTCACTCCTTCACTACACATATGTGTATTTTGCCCATTTTCATTTCTGCTGTTGCTCCATTATACACTAACGAGTTGTTAACCTTATAAAATTCTAACTGGTTTTTATCTTCCCTATTACATATTTTATCCCTGCTTTTCCTCGTAATTGATATATCTTTCTGTAGCCACTCTTACTTTCCATTTCCACTATAATTTTTTTCTCATATATTCTTGCATTCAAATCTTTCACTAGTATGTATTTCACACTTGAATTTCTACATTTCCTTACATAAATTTTTAAACAATTATTCATCACACAAATTTGATACCCCTGTTAAGTTATATGTACATGTACACATCAAATGCATATTTCATTTCACAAATTTTATTTTGTTGATTCTTAATCATAAAACGTACCTTTCTAAACCTCCTATTTCTTCAATCATACATATTTCATTACTTCATCACTCTTCTTAATAATCATGCCTCCCCCTTAAAGCTCAACCCTTATCACTTCTTTTGCTAGCTCTTCTCCCTTATATAAATAAACTAGTCTACCTCATTTTCCACTTCATCAATCCATATTTGCCACTGCTATTATTTCACCTAATTTTAAAACCTCAGATACTTATCACTAATTATTTTGTTTTTTAACCCTTCTGCATTCTGGAATATCACCTTAATTTCCAATCCCTATCTAGCACTAGATCTTGCCAGTGGTTTAAGCCAACTTTGCTCTATGTCTTTTCTTGCATCTGCATTTTCTATTGTCTCTCCTGAGGATCTTCTAGGGTGCTCAGGTGTTGACACAACTTTTAACCAGCTGACGAAGGGCAAGGCTGCTGTTTCTCTCTGTTACTTCTCTGAAGTGACCATTCTTTTCAGTGAAGTCATGCCACTACCTGCTTTCCCCTCCATGTCCCCTTCCTGCGTATGCCAGTGATAAATTTCCAGCATATGCATGCTTCCTTTTTTTCTCCTCTTCACTCTGTCATACTTCTACCTCAACATCTAACATTGCTTATCTGTCGGTTTTTTGTAGATCCATTTCCTGTCTTTTTTCATCAATGTAAAACTGTAGTTCTTTAACAAATGCACTTTTTCTCATTATCCTTTATTATTTTTCTAAATAACATATTTGTATGGTTATTTGATCTTCAAAATAGTTCTATTCCATATAAATCTTAGTCCCTTTCAATTTTCTTGCATTGATTAGCACTTGCCATTTGAACTAGAATTGATCTAGGTTTTCTGTCTCTTTTTCCTAATATGTAAAAATCTACTATTTCCAAACTAGTGAAATCTAGTTTCCTTTCAAATTTTTTAATTATACCTTCATGGGCCAACAAAATTTAAATGTACTTGTACTTGTCTTCCTTCAGGTTGGGCCAACAATAGAGTTGAAGATAAAAAAAAAGCTCAATTAGATTTCCTTTCAAACATCTCTTCCATAATCTAATCTATCATCTTCAGTGATGATCAAGAGTAGATCATCACTTGCTCCAAATCTGCCGGGCCTGGTTTTTACTCTGCCGATAATAAGCAAAGCAGCTAAGTACTTCATTTAACCTCTCCATTATTCTATAAATTCATCACTCATCTTTATTCAGTATTGAGTGTTGTATGATTGGCAATATAACAAATTCTTTTCTACTTTTTACTGACAGTTGAATTGAAAAGAATTTGTTTGTCCTGAAAATTTTGGTTTTTTGGATGTAGTTTACTTTTTTTTTTTTTTTTTTTTTGCAGTTAGCAATTCATATTTTCTTGCCACAAATTTATGGCTATTCTAGATTTTGTGAAAATTGTACTTAAAAAGCAAACATATATTTAATTTCCATCTAAAAGTTATATTGCTCTATGGACTGTTAAAACATAGTGTACAGTCGCTCCTTGTCACTGTTTTTGTTTACACATATCACTTGAGAATAAGTAGCAACTTTATTACATAAAAAGAATATTACTAAAGGATCATATAGTATGTAATTTCTCCTTCTGATTGAACAGCAATATTTTGTGTTATGCGGTACTGTGTTTCTTATTGTGTATATTGCAACTTGTTATTATACTTACCAGATTGTGAAATGAAATTCATGCATCAATAAGTGTGAACAGACAGTTTCCTTTAATATTTATTTTATTATGAAGTTTTGGAGTATTTCTCAACCATTTGTGCATGCATTCCAATTTATTGATCAGAAATATTTGTGCATGATAAATATTGCAGCAAGACATATACTCTTGTTTAATGCAGCGCAAAAATGTCTTGTTTTGCAGACACATAGTCCACATTTTGAAAACATTGCACATCGGATCTATGAATTAAGTAGATACAGGAGTAAAATTTTATCAGGCACTCTTCCAGTAGATGAACTCAAAGAAATCAAACAGCTAGTCACATCAAAAATAGATATGGGTAACAAGTAAGTATTAATGAAACACTGCAAAACAATTTAACTAAATATTATGAAAACTTTAAAATACTGAACATTGTTACTTTATTAACTTGAGGTGCGAATTGAAACTTGTGCATTGAAGCAAATCATATAATTAAATGCTTGGTGACTTGAATCGAACTCAACTCTTGTTGCTTCACTTACTTGTTTATATCTGGAACAAATTTTGGAGACCATCGTCTGCATCCTCATCTTAGAGTTCACAATTACTGAGGATTCATAGTAGTGAGGTCACAAGAGCATGTAGTTCAACTCATTCATATGACATTTTAATTAAATGTTTACTTTGTTTATTTGTAAGGTTATTGGATCTCGATATGGTAGTAAGAGATGAGCAGGGAAACATCTTAAATCCAGACATCACCTCTACCATACAGCTGTATTGGCAACATGTGTTAGCTACAGAAAGAATAAAAAAAGCAACAGTAAGTGACTATATTATTTATTAATATAATGCATTATTGGAAATTGTGAAATATAATAATAGTACATGTATTAGATCCCTTTGTTGGCACTGATAAAATAAATCACAGGGATTACCAGTGATTATAGAAGCATTTTCTAACTCTTATGCCAACATATTGTTAGAAAAAAAGTTTAGAAAAAAGAGGGGAGGAGACATAGCAAGACAGAGGGGGAGAGAGAGTGTCTGAGCATTCTTACCTGCATGCCTGCACATATAAATGTGTGTATATATGCGGGGATTAGGAATTATATGCATTATTTTGATGCACCAAAATGTAATGTCTTCACTTATAGCTGTGCATCCCATGTTCATTTGTGCACTAGTACTAAGGATTCCAATTTGGTGCAAATGCTGAAAAATTAGCATATTGAATAATGTAACTTAAAAGTATTGGGATGCTTGCAGGATATTTTTTAGCTGTTATTATTACCTGAAGCGAACAAACTTAACATATTTCCAGATACTGTTGATTTTGCATGTCATTATGCAGTTTACATTCTGGAGAACATTTGCTTGCATATGTATGGCCTAACCTTCAAAGGTTTCCATCCCAATTAATCTTTTGAGTTGACAAGTAAATGACCTATATAACTTCCCCGCTATTGCAGTGCAAATGTCACATGTATACATTAATAACTGAGTGCCTTTAAAATTATCCAATGTACTCGGGGGATTTTATCTGTAAAATGTTCAATTATGGGTTTTTCAGCTTCATCAATAAACGTCATTCCCCAGAGTTTTGTTCAGTTTAGAAAAGAGGTAAATAGACAGTGGGTACTAGATTTGGACTCTATGTAGTGTATTTGATTCTCCTGGGCCGTATTCCGCAAAAGCATGGTCTAATACATTACAAGTGCATTGAGTTATTTGTGTGAGCACAAAGAGGACAGACATGTAGAGTGAATGCTCATGAGTGAGGGAAAGAGGAGTGTCACACTGAAGTTGTAAAGTGTAAGAAGCAGACTGTTCAACAGATGGAAATCCCAAAAGTTTGAATAAAGAAAGGGCCTAAAATGATAAGTTTCAGGAAAATAACGTTGGCAGTTTTATTAGAATCAAAGGAGCACATCATAGTCCAGGAAATGTAATGGAGGGAGTGATGGATATGCTGAAGGCAATAATGGAAGATTCAAAGGAAATCAAATGGAGGGAGATGAGAATAGAAAAGAAAATGGAGAAGAGATATAAAAAAGAAGATTAAAAAAATTAGAAGAAGAAGTAGGAGGTGAGTTAGTGCAATACAGAATCAGATTAGTTAAATTGGAGAAAATGCAGGGCAAGCCAGAAACAGAATGTAATGATTTTTGGAGTAGAAGAAATAAGAGGGAAAAAGATATAGGAAGAAGTATAAAAAATGGTTAAAGGAATATTGGGCATCAAACTGGATGGATGGGAAATTATAGATTCATAGAGAATTGAATGAAGAGGTGAGAGACCAAGGCCAATATTAGTTAAATTGGCTTCAATGAATTTGAAATGGAAAGTACTAGGCTGAACTGGGAAATTAAAAGGTACAAGAATATTTATTGAAAATAATTATGGAAAAAAAGAATGAGAAATAAGAGTGGAATTAATAGAAGAGATTGAAAAAGCCAGGAATAAAGGATGCAGAGCTTTTCTGCATTGAATGCAGTTATGGTTATGTGCAATCCTGATGGCTCAGCAGCATGGTCAAGAAACTACGATCAGGGAAACAACTGTGACCAAGGAACAAGCATCCAGAAGACAGGGGAGATTGAGCCAAGAGGGGAGGTGTGTGTAGCAGCGAGTGTGTTGATGTCATCATCGAGAGAGACATCACAGAAACAACTGAGTGTGGTTAAAGGCATGGTGGTAAGAAGTGGATGGGAGGATCCAGCTGGGCAATGAATGTTTTGGGAGGGAAGAGTTGGATGGTGGTGTCATAGCCCTTGGGAATAGATTAAGAGGGTGATTTGCATGATTGTATGAGATTTTAAATTTAGAGTGAAGGAAGTGTGCATTGGTGGATAGAAATTTGACAATTTTGTAGGGAAGGTAAGAGAGAAATAAGGGAAAAAGTGGTTAAAGTAAAAGAGTGTAGGGACGAGATAATATTGAAAAGGAGTAGATAGTGGAATGTAAGATCTACTACATATACAACCAGGGTGTTAAATGTATAGATCCTGAAATTACAAGCGCTCAAAGAGCATTTATATAATTTGTAAAGTAAATGTAAGAAAATTTTGTAGAAATAAAGCATTCATTCAAGTGTATTAGAAGAAGTACGTATACAATATACAGTTGTAACTTTCTGTTTTAAAAAAGAACGTACAACAGTTGTAATTTTTGCCTCCTTTAATAAGGTAATATCTACATTTCTTAGTAATGTACTGAATGAAAAATTATTTTTCATACTCTATTGATCTATATTTTTTCAGACATAATGACTATTTAAATGTATTACTGTTATTTTTGAGAATATTCAAGCATAATATTCCACTTAGAGATGACAGTCATACATTTTCAAGCTTCGTTGCAGCATCATTTGCAGTTGAGAAATGGCACAAGAATCGAACTTACTGAGTTACAGTTACCGAGTTGTAAAATACAAGTGTAGAAGAAATTTTTGTGGAATGGAATTCTACTAATAACTACAAGTCCATACAATCATAAAATTTGAGGTCATACTTGTGTGGAACATTATTTCACTACAGTCTTTGGAGCAATAGCCATATGGATTAGAACATTGTCATAAAGCAGCAAACACAATGATTCAGCATTGCTTGTTATTAGTTTTTTTATGATTTTGTACAAGTTGTGCAGAAGTGAAGCATAATAACTTTGTATTGACAGTTTTATTTATTCCTTTCAAACCGTTGAAGCATTAATTGCTGTCAAAAATTGCAATTTTTTAAAAGAGTATATCGCCCACATTTCACTAATTCTGTTCCACTTACTTGGACATTTTTGAAGGCTGTTGCCTTCAGTATCAGCATGTTCCAATGTTAGCTTCCTAGCGTAGTATTCAAATGTTGCTCTGTAGATTTTATGAATTTGGCCAAGAGGCTATTAATGTTTGGAAAATGAAACTTACCTGAATTTTCTATAACTGGAAATGCTAATTGGAACTTGTACAATCATATAATTGAAAGCATTGTATGATTTAGTCTTATTAAACACTGTTATTGCTCCACTAACTTGGCAAATTTTATAAACAACCAGGACTTACTATGGGCAGCCCATTTATCTCCATTTCTAGCTAACCTCTTTATGAGCAGATTTGAAACACACATCAACTCAGCAATCTCATAAATACTTAAAACATTGTACAGTAATTTTGATGACATATTTGCCATAGTTAACAAAAACTCATTGATGTCACAAAATTTCTGAATATACAAGATAGAAATATCGTTTGCATACCAAACAAAAACAGAAAAGGTGCTACTAGTCTTGGACATCAAAATTATGAAGTGTCAAGGAAACACCTGGAATTTGAATATATAGAAAGAATACACATGCAGACAATCAAATCAAAGCTGACAGTTTTAACCCCATGACACACATACACATGCAGTTATTAACAATTTAGCACTCTGGCTATTTAACCTACAGATTAGCAAAGAAGAATACTTAAAAGAATACAAACAAATAGAAAGTACACCAGTTAAAAATGGTTTTAAGAAAGAGATACACAAAAAGATACAAAAATTCAAGAGACAAACATTTATTAAAGAAACCACAACACTTTTTTAAAAAATCATGGGTTACAAACAGTTTCAGAATATTCTTAAAGACTTTAATATCAGACTAACCTCCTTAAACAGATTTAATGTCAAAAATCTTCTGATAGAAAATATTAATCACAGTATTCCACAGCAGAAAAAAGCAGGTATTTACAAAATAAATTGTAGCTGACGATGTGAACGAGGGTTCACGAAACTGGTTCTATATTTATAGACAAGTAAGTGGAGCAATAAGAGTGTTTAGTTCGACTCATTCATACAATGATTTCTATTATAAATTTTCTTTGATTTTGTTTTTGAATATATTCTCCCATACTGTTAATTCTATGGGGTTTCAGTCATAACCCAAAACTATATAAACTTGCAATAAACAATGCCTTGTATTCAGATTAACAAACTAATCAATAAGCAAGAAAGAATACAAAGGTACCAAAAATCATATAATGCAAAAAAATGGCTACCCAATAGATCTGGTCAATAAGAAAATAGAAAAATTCAAAAAACAAAAACAAATAAAAGACTTCTCCATGCTAAAAGGCTACAAGGAAGATTATATGTACCAGAAATTCATATTCCATCCATGGCACACCTAAAATTCCAGAAGATATTTCAATGTGTAAACATTATTTTGGCTCCACTAAACAAATGCAGTTTAAAAAACTCCTAAAAACAACACAAAAAACAAAATTTTGCTAGGAAAACAATCGGGCATAATAAAATTAGTTGTAAAGACTGTAATATGAAATATAATGCAAAAAGAAAAGAAAAATTGCCCTATGGTTTTAAGGAACACATGAGAAATGTAAAATATAAACAAACAGAAAATCAACAATAGCATACAATTTGTGGAGGAGGAAGGAGGGGGGTGGGGAAACTCTTTAAAGTTCTTCAGAAACCCATAGAATCATTAGTATGGGAGAAGGGAGCAGCCTGTCAATAATGGCCAAATGGGCTCAGCCCCCAAAGAAAATGCCTTAATTATTTACCATCTTCTCTTCTCCTGGTCAACTTTTAAAAAAAGAAATGCATTAAATCAGTGATGTATATCTGATAGTTCTTAATTATATCTTATGCAGCAAGCTCATTTCCTTTCTACTCTATTAGTAGCATGCTGGTCCTCCATTAGTCGGAGAAGCTCATGGGCCAGCCTGGAAAATTTTACGCTTTAAAATTATACCTTCATGGGCCAACAAAGATTTAAATGTACTTGTATTTGTCTTCCTACAGGATGGGTTAGCCTTTCTCTTGCTATTTCCCCATTTTTTTGGGCTGGCAGAAAGGCTGCCCATGGCCAGCATTTGGTATATCTTTTCTTAGGAACCAAGTGAAAAGAGGTTACTACACCATGCATAACTGACTACAGGAGTTGTTTTTGCACTTTGAAATTGGGTTGTTTCCTCACTATTTGCCAGTGGAAAGTTGACTTCACAGTGTTAATTGTCAAGTTACAAAAGAGCTTACCTATTTTGTGGCAGCAATAAATAAAGTGGACATTTTATTTAAGACTCCATTATTGCTTCTTAAGTTGGAACTGAAATTTTTTGAACCTCATCAATGAAAACTATAAAACTACAAAATTATGAATTTTTTAAAATTATATTTTTATTCATCATTTTGGTTTGAAAAAAGATCTTAGCTGACAGCATGTGAAGTGAGAAATATATCTTGTGTTTAGGAATGGAATTAGAAAAGAGATAGAAAGGGCAACTTTTTTTTCTGTACAGGCCAATGGAACAAGAGATATTACATGCATGTCATAAGTTGTGATATGATATATCAGTGGGGCTAAACCAGTTGAAAGATTCGTGCAATTCATTGCAATTTCTGAATTGACTGTAGAATGCTTAAGGCATACATTAACAGCTGAATTAGAAGAATGCATACGAACCAGAATTTATAGCACAAACATTTATAGCGCTGCAGTTATGAGAACATGCCTGGGAGGAGTATGTCTTGATAAAAGAGCCTTCCACCATGCCATTTGGGTGTCATCTAGTAATGGCCCTTGCCCACACCTGTACAGGTACCATGAGCCACTACTAATGGGAGAATACATTCATAAATAATAACAATGAACATTTAGTTAAATTTGGTCTTCCAAACATTGGTTACCTCTTCTTCAAATGCTTAAAATTTTTCAGAGCTACATCTGAATACCATGTTAGTAAGCTGACATTGGAACTATGCTGGTAATGAAAGCAATGGCTTTCAAAATATGTCCAAATAGTAGAGCACAATTAATGAAATTTGATTGATTTCCTATTTTAAAAAGTTGCAAAGCTTAGGGTGATGGTTTTTCTTTTGCACTTATTTCTTCTTCTCACGGCTTCAGAGGAACAAAGTGTACATGCTAGATGCACCTAGCTACTCAAAACAATGCAGCATTCTTTCAGCAAACTCCAGTCCTTCATTGTGTGCCATTTTTCCTGTTTTCTCAAGACATTTTAACTATACAATTCAGCATTCTAATTAAAAACTTTTTTTTGCATAATTCATTGTGAAATCAAAAGTGTGTTTGAAACAATGTGGCCTAGTAATTAGTCATTTTAAGACTAAACTCAGGTAAAGTGGATGCCACTTATACTTTATTTATTTATTTTTAATTTATTTTATTGTATTTTGTTTATTTATCATGGAGAGTTCACTAATGAATAGTGAGTTTTTCATAAGCTTTAATGAAAAGATAGTTCTTGAAAATTACAAGAGTAATGTAAAGGATCCAATGAATACTCAAAATTTTTATAACAGCCTCGAGTAAATTTTTCAAGAATTGAAAGGAGAGGAAATGGAAGGAACATTGTGGATTAATGTTTTTTCTATTACTGAAGTTCTGAGGATACAAGAAAATTAAAATAGCTAAGGATGCATTTTTCATTTTTTAAAAAAAAATATATATTGTGATAAGGAAAAAGCTGCTGAATCCTTTTTGAAGATAAAAAGGCTGCAATTTATGGTAAATGGAATTCAGAATGGAAGAATAATTTACTTAATATACTGGAGTAAAAGAAACAAAGGAGAAGTGTATATGTAAATATAAGAATGCAGTAGTGCAAATATTTTTAATTCTAAAGTTTTTAATTAATAAATGCATTCTTAAATACTTTGGTAGCAAGATGTGTGTGAACAACTGCATTGAAACAACCAGCCCAAAATTGATAAGCAAGACATCAGTAGATAGTTAAACCCAGTATATAAAAACACATGTACCTTACCTTATCACCATAAGAGGTTTGTACTTCCCTGCACTTTACTTTACTAAAGCTGTTTTATCTGAGATATGGCACTTGCTGTTATTAGTGCAAATTAACACATCTCTGCTGATTAGAAATGGTGACATGTTTATTTGGTCATATTAACAACAGGTTAAAGAGTAGATATCTAGACAAAATAGTAATTGATGTTAATATCTTAACACCTTGACCTTAATTTAACCTGCTCTGCACTTTCTGATCTTTCGACACAAGAGGAAGGTATACTCTGGTGAAAGAAAAGTGCTATATGATTGTGAATGGACTACTACAATTAGAGAATATGTAGTAAATGATGCAGAATAGAACATGAGTTTTCCATCTTATTTTGGAGAAGAGAGGAAAAAAAGAATAAGGAAAAAAGAGAAATGAAATGGATGTAACCATCTAACCTTTAGTTGTAGCTAAGTAAATTCTTCACAGTTTTTTAAATAATGCATAATGGGATAAAAAAAACTTTAGTTCACCAAAGCTGTTACCTTCCAAATTACTTAAAATTACCTTAAATTTCATACATCATTGAAGACTCCAGTCTTATAAGACAAGCATGATAAAATAACAAAAAAATATAGATAGATGCAGCTCAAGTGTATTTTAAGGTTTTTTTTTGAGTAACGGCGGTTCACTGAGCAACTGAAGATGGGAGAGATTCTCCGGAAACGAGTCTTACTTTTATGAAAGTAAGTGGAGTTTAGTGTAAAAAATGAATACCTAAGTTTAGGATATCACTCAAGTATATTTGCAAATTGCATTTAGGATCAATAAAAGAAGAGAATGTGCAAGAAAATGTTTACCAAACTTTGAACAGAGAAATGTTATTAGGAACAACTGGTTCAAGATGAGAAGATATTTACTATAAAAGTATCTTTACAGTTAATTACACAACAATTTTAGAAAACTTTTATCCCTAAAACTATTAAATGTGACTTGGTTTTCCATATCCTCAGTTCCACTACTTGACCTCACCCCCAAATAGTGAAATTCTTTAACCATCCAATAGCTCCCTATTCAAGAACCATTTTTCTCCCTTCTTAATTTACTCCCTTAAATACTACTTTTTTTCATTTCTTAACATTTACTCCTAATACACATTTTGAACAAAATCTATTCATGTCATATGCTTGTTGCAATCCAATTACTATAATTGCACCTACCATTAAAGCATCTGTCAACAGTAAGCCTTCTTTCTTTCCATTAACTGGACAGTGTGAATTACTCTTAGGATTCGTTGCATAAAATCATTAATAAACAAATTAAACAAAACTGGACTCACAGTAAATCCAAGATCACAGGTTCGAATCTGGCCAGGATCGATGGATTTTTTTGGGCATAAAAATTCTAAGTATGGCTTCCTTCGGAAGGGAAGTAAAGCCGTGGGTCCCGTGTCATACATTTACGGCACGAAAAAGAACCTCAAGCCTGAAAGAAGAGGCCTCTGAGCAAAATTTGTCGGCCGTTTCACACCCTGAGTTGATTGGGACGCTGATGACCTGAGATGTTAAAGAGCGTCCATAAATAAATCAATTAAAAAAAAAAATGGACTCACAGCCTTGTCACAAATCTACCTTTTGTTCCACCATCTCTGTAATCCCATTTCCTGTACACTTAACAAATTTTAACTGCATCATACAATTTTTGAACCTCTGCAAAAACTCTTCACTTACTCCTTTACACTTCATTTTATGTACTTGTACATCTTTTCTTATTGTATTGAATACCTTTTCAAAATCCGCAAAGAACACACCTCCCCCTCCAAAAAAGAAATTACAAGTGTTGTCTGCAAAAGAGTGGGCATAATGGGCATAAACACCATTCATCACTTCATCACACTTAAATTTCTTTCCTCGAAGGTCCTTCTTGAGTTTTGAGAAGAGGAAATAGTCACTGGGAGCTAGATCTGGGCTGTACAGTGGAATGGTTCTCCTGAAGCCACATTTCTTCATAGCTTCCTTTGCAACAAGAGCGATGTGCACAGGTGCGTTGTCGTGAAGAAGGCACATACCACCACTCAGCTTTCCTCGCCTTTTCTCTGTGATGGAAGCATGTAGTATGTGCAGTAGGCCAGCATAATACTCCCCATTTACTGTGGTGTTCCTCTTCTTGAAGTTAATGAAGAGTATTCCTTCACAGCTGCAAATTGATAGTGCCCATGATCTTCTTGGTTGACTGAGTGACCTTGATGTTTGAGGCAGTGCTGCATTAGGATTATGACACTCCATTGATTCTTTTTTGGACAAGGGATTATAGTAGAAGACCATAGTCTCATCTCCTGTAACAATGGTTTGCACAACTTTTCTCTCGTTGTCATGGCAGAGCTCCAAAATTACTTGACAACAGATGATTCATTGCTGCTTTTGGACTGAGGAAAAAAGTCTAGGTGCTAACCTTGTTCATGAATAATTCAAGGGACTGTTGTTTTAGAAAGGCCTAATCTTGCTGCTATTTGTGTAACTTTGAGCTGCCGGTCTCCCATAATTTCTCTTTCCACAAGAGCGATGTTTTCAGGAGTGAGCACCTCCATTGGCGGCTGACATGCATGCTCTTTGTCTTCAATGCTTTCTGAACCCATTCAAAAAAAGTTTGACTCATTCTTTTACAGTAGATTATGAGGGGAATGTTTCATTTGGAATAAGTCCTTCTTTTGTGAAGAACTTAATAACAGGTCAAGACTCCATTTTGAACATTGCACAATCTTCTACACATGGCCTTCTTTATGCTACTATATCTGAACAACTGAACACAGTGGAGTGGAAGTTACAGCTGCAATTATTTAATTAACAGTAAGGTATGACAACAGATAATGGTTTTGTGAAGGCATTAATCCTTATCGGCCTGGCCGGAAACTTATGGACCTACCTCATATATAAGGACCAATTATCTCTGAAATCAATTAAAGAAGTGACAATAGATTGCCTTACTGGCAAATGGTGCATTCTTTTACTGTTGCAAATTTTATGGAATCCTTCATTTCTCATGACACTTGATTAATTACTGTATTTGTATTTGTAAACATTGAAATATATCCTATAATTTTGTTTGGAAGAAGGGTGTCTTGTTTCACAAAATAACTCTACAAAATGCATGTTCAATAAAAACTAAAAAGGAAATGTAACTCCGCACATTTTTTTGTCATTATATTTAATATTTTGAATTAGTGAACACATCTTGTAAATGCTAATGCATGTGTACAACACATTGGAATGTAATTGGATTTCATATCAGGCTCATACTTGCAAACTATTTTTGTTCAAGGCTGGTCCAGCAAAAAAGATGCAGAAAACAGTTACGCAGTACTCACACATCTTCTTTGTGTCAGTGCGCAACTTTGTATGTAAAATGAGTGAGGATGCAGAGCTGCTCATGACACTTTATGACGCCAAAGAAGGTCGTGCAATCACAGAAAATTATGTAGTGAGATGGAGCAAGGAAGGTCTAGCTCGAGATATAGACCAGCTTCATAACCTAAGAGTGCTTTTTACGGTAAGTTGAATATTATGTAACAGATGAAAGACTAATTGTTTCTGTATTGCTTTGGTTCTAGCAGCTTCTCTTTTCATTCTTCCATATATTTTTCAGATATATGAATAACAGAAAAAGATCAGGTTACTTTGGCTTTAAAATGTGTACTCTATGTGTGTTGCAATTTTGAGTGAGGGAATACAGTAGGAGGTATCTGAACTAAAAATTAGTATTTCAAATTAATTAATTTTGTTTTACATTAATAACAGTAAATAAATTGGATGTACTTTACATAATTGGTGGAATATAGTTCTTATATCAACTGTCAGAATTTTTATGCAGTTATTTTACCCTGTGACTAGTGCTCGTTACTTTCATCTTATCTTTCTCAATTCAGCATCTAATAATTTTTTTCTGTATATGCATTCTGCACTTAATTTTTGCATTTCCAACTAAAGCTTTGCAATGTTAAGTTTTACAATTTGCGTGTTTTCTTTCTGATGTACATTTTCAAAGATGTGTCATTGTCAAAACCCATAAATGCTGCCAAACAAATGGCAAAAACTTAATTATTTAGTACATGATGGATTGTGCATAACCATGTTTGGGGCAGAAAACAATTGATTATACAAGAAAAGCATGCACAGTCAACTCGTGATAATTTATAATAATTAATGCGCGAACTTCCACGAATTATCAAAATTTGCAAATTATCCTCAAAAGTTTTTTTTCCTTCCACTTTGGCAGATTGGACAAATAAAGTACACTTCAAAATCAGTGTATTTGAAATACTGCAATACGTTTTAAGATAAATGCTTGCAGTGGTAAAATTTTTAAAAATAATAAGTGCATCATGTTTTATTTTAATAGAAAAAAATTAATCAGCTTTGTTTGTGTGCTTGAAGAAGGTCACATCCTTCCTGATTTTAGTGTGCAAACTCCGTAGGAAAACTATGCCCGCAAATCGAAAAGTCATCACCATTTTCTGTATATGATAGAAGCTCATTGACAGTGAGCTTGACTGAGTAACATTTTTGTGCTTCCTTTGCCTTCCTCTTTACAATTAATTTTGCGATCACTCATTTTTAAGCATGCTACAGAACACAACATAAACTCAAAAAAGATGTACAGCACACTAGCAGCACCACCAACTCACACTACGCACAATGCCACTGAAGGGAGGAAGTGTGGTAGCTTGGTTCAATTCATTAAATGCAAAAATTGGAGGGGAGAGGTATGGCTTCAGTGGAAGGCAGAAAATGCATTATGTGTGAAAATTTGGATAAAGAAATTGATTTATGTTATGTATAAAAATTGAATTAGTAAATTAAAAAAATGAGAGAAAAGACAAACTGCGAATTATCTGCATGCAAATTATTATTTTGTAAATTAATAAAATAAGGTTCTATAAGCTAAATGTAGTACCCAATGAAGTAACAACAAATACGCTATGTTGTTTATCCCATTTAAAAGTAGTTGAAGTACCCATTAATCAGGTGTGCATATGTGCTTTTTTAATTACTTAGTGTAGTGATTTGCAAATCTATAATTAAGGGTTTTTAAGTATTTTGGTGATATTAGTTTTGGTAAAGCTAGATTTTTAGATATTTTGTTTGTTTAGGGTAAAAGACTAATTTAAAAATGACTAACATTTAAGAGAAATTGAGTCGAAATAGTAACATACACACCACTAAAATTGAATTAAATGGAAGACTAGTTTCGGGAGCCATCGCTCCTATCATCAGTTCCTGGTCGACTCCAGGAACTGATGATAGGAGCGATGGCTCCCGAAACTAGTCTTCCATTTAATTCAATTTTAGTGGTGTGTATGTTACTATTTCGACTCAATTTCTCTTAAATGTTAATAATTTACACCACTGTTACAAAAGTTCACTATATTTTATACAATTAAAAATGACTGATTGTATTTAGTTGTTATTTTTTATTAAGAGCATTTATATAATGTAGGTTAGCATTATAGCCTGGTCCTTTGGATATTCCAGTATGCTACTACTGACAAAGCGGGAACTTGGGTTCAAAATTTAAAATTGTACAGGGCTTTCACATAAAAACTATTCCAACTAGTGGGAATTGCAACTCGTAGCCATTGGGATTCAAAACACTGCACCACTCATGTGGGATACTTTTTACATTAGAACTCTGTATTTAGTCATTTGTGGAATAGTGGAAATATTAAATTTAATTATAATATTGTTTGTGTTTATTGGAAATACATTCATTCATTATTTAATATTTTGTTTTTATTGGTTTTTTTAATGTATCAATTGCTTTCATGTGGAAGGTTTTGCAAAAGTACATATGAAGGGGCAGCTGTTTGTAACATGTATGGAGAAAATAAAAAACCAAAATATTTGATAGTTAATTTCAATTAATGTTGTTTACACCTTCTACTTCACTTTGCTCTTCAAATACACACCCCTAAAAAGTAAGCAAAGAAGGAAAAATTTGTTTGTCAAATGTGGATTTGCTTTTTCAATTTGCTTCCAGTATTTAAATAAAAATATACATATTAAGTTATCCACACACACACTATCAAAACAAGGAGTGGAACAGAAATAAATGAGGTTAATGGCCAAACTGTATAACAAGTTATTGGCTAAAGTAGCCACAGAACTTGAGGGGGACACTTCCAAATTAGGAAGGGGTATGAGACAAGGAGACCCAATATTCCCCAAACTTTTCACCTGTTTATTGGAAGACATATTCCTAAAATTAAATTGGAGACACAAGGTTGGCATTTCTTTGAATGGATACAGGCTCACAATCTTCTAAGATTTGTAGATGACATGTGCTATTTGCAAGAATGGCAAAAGAGCTTCAGAAAATGCTTCAAGACCTCAGCAACCACAGTAAGGCTGTTGCTCTATCCATGAACATGACAAAAATGCAGCTTATAACAAACACCTATTCAACATCCGTAAGCATTAACACAACACTACTACAGTACGTGAAGGAATACATATATTTCGGACAGATTGCAACACTTGATAATCGTATGGAGAAAAAAAATAAAGAGTCGCTCAAACATGGAATGCTTTCTGGTCATTGAAATTTATTTTGCTGAACAGGTCACTGAGTTGAAGACTGAGATTCAAAGGTACACACCTGCATCTTCTCAGTGCTACTGTGCAGATGTCGAATCTGTAGCACAGCAGAACATCCAAATATTACCAACAAAAGATGGAATGAAAAATACTGATAATACTGCTCAGGGACAAGATATCTAAGAGGTCAGATCTACCAGATGTAGCTTAACATGTGAGGAGACTCCAATGGAAATGGAAGGGAAACGTGGCTAGACTGCCAAATTCTAGATGGACACATATTTCCACCATGTGGAATCCACATATAAGCAAAAAGGAAAGAGGCAGACTGAGAATAGAATGGGCAGACTCTTTCAAGAAAGCAGCCATTTGGACCAGCACAGTTCAAGACAGGTATACTTGGAGAGACCAGCTAAAGATATTGAATTAAGAATAAACACTTGGTATGCAGTGTCAGAAGATCATCATGGATCAACACAATTGTCATTGCTTCAGACTGGGCAATCACCACAGTGTAACTGAACTCAAGTTAGACCACCATTTCCTAGTACAAGCTACCCCTGTAAAGGAGGCCTTAGCCATGGAGGAGTTCAGCTTTCATTTCATACATATTAACATTGACTGTCAAATTTCATTTCATCCCTTTTTTTTTTTTTTTTTTTTTTTTTTTGCAGTTGAAAATAAATGAAATATATAAATATGTAATTAATACTATTCTCAGAAATAAGATCAAATAAATTGAAGCTGAATCACCAGACGAGATATCATCTGTTGTCTCAACACAGGAGTTCCCTAAAGAAGGCTAAAGAATCAGGATGGCCGAAAGTTTGAAGGATAACAAGATCTTCACCTGGCTGATTGCCATCATTATTAGTAAATATGTTTTAAATGCAGGGATAGGAAAAGAATCCTTAGCAGGAAACTTAAAACTTGGTTTAAGAAGCTGTAATGTTGTGCTACCACCCACTATTACACTCATGAAAAGATAATAAGGGCTCAAATTTTGAATAGTAAAGTTTTGTGAAATGAATTTCCAAACTGTGTATACACCTTATTTAAGTATAGTTTCACCATAAGAAAATATGAAAAAATGAGTTCACCACCGTGACGCTTATATGTCTTAACTTTTTTTTTTTACAGACTCGCTTGGTGAGGATGTCAGAAAATCAAAATTTGATAATATTGTTTCTTCTAGTTATAAGAATAAAATATAAAACAAAAAATATAATAGTATATGTTGTTATTCTGAATATGATTTATATCACTAGTAATAAATGTGTTGAATTTAAAAAAAGTGTAACATTTCAGGTTTAGCTTTGTAGTGAAATATGATTAAAAAGGGGCTTGTGTATTGGGGTATATAATGTGTTTTTATTCCTAAACTCAAAAACTTTAACATTTCCTCAGGATCTAGGCAGCCGGGACCTAGTCCGTGAAAAAGTATATCTTGTGTGCTATGTGGTGCGAGTTGGTGCTATGGAAGTTAGAGATTCAGATCATCGGCGCAGTTCATTGGCTCCAAAGAAAACACATTCTGATGGAATGAGGCGACCATTTGGGGTTGCAGCAATGGATGTTACTTTATATATAAATGGAAAAATAGAAGGCAATGAAGAGCAACATCACTTTATTCCATTTTTGCAGTAAGTTAATGTTTCATTTTTAATTAAGTTTAATTTTCTGTTTTATACATTTTCAGAAAAAGAAAAGACTGACCTTTAACTTTAAATAATTTGTAACTTATTATACTGTGTTATTAGGCAATGACCAATTCAAAGTAGCCTCCTCTACTCCCTATATATTGTTTCTATTGTTTCTTTGCTTTTTGGAATGCATTTTCTTGAAATGTGCGTAGATCCTGTATCACATTGTCCTGCATTGATTTTAAAAGAGCATTCTTTCAACTTGAGAATAGGAAGAAATCCGCTGGAACCAATTCCAGAGAGAGAGAGTGATGAGAGTGAATTTCTAATTCTTTGTATAGGCATTGCCTCTGAATGTGAAGAAGGTTTTATTAATGCTAGTTTGGTGAGATTTCGATATTGTTCCATTACTTTTCCAGATTAGCTATTTCTTTGTAATAATTAATAGTTTTTCTTTGGGATGCTAGGAAATAAATCACATCAAAAGAAACTAGCAAATCCGTAATTTGTGAAAATCACTCAAATTTCACTAAAATTTTTCTGCTTACTTGGACATGTTTTCGAAGGCTTTTGCCTTCATCATCAGCATGGTTCCACTGTCAGCTTCCCAGTATGATATTAAGATGTTGCTCTGTGGATTTTATGAACTTAGTGATGAGGTTACTATTGTTTCGGAGGTTAGAACTCCAAATTTTCCTTTAAAAACCATTGTGTGATTGAATTGAACTAACAATCTTTTGCTGCACTTACCTGTTTAATATGAAGGACTAGTTTCAGGAATCATTCGTTCACATCATCAGCCCCAAGTGAACTAGACTAATATATGGCTAGCTTTACTGTGCACTGTTCCAATTAATAATTTTAATTCGCAAATTTTCCTTGTTTTTGTTTATGAATATATTTTCCCACATTGTTAATCCTTTGGGTTTTTGAAGAGCTTATAAAGGTTTTGGTTTCTTTTAGAATTCATAGTTCTTTTGCCAGAAATGATATGCTACTGCTGATTTTTCTGTGTGTTTGTATTTTACATTTCTCATTTGTTCTTTAAACTCTAAGGTAATGTTTTTTTTTTTTTGTTTTGCCTATGTATTTCATTTTGCAGTCTTTGCCACTGATTTCATAAATGTGCGATTGTTTTCCTGGCAGAATTTTGTCTTTTGTTTTAATTTTCAGGCCGTTATTTAAACTGCATTTGTTCACAGGGAGCAAAATAATGTTTGCATCTTTAAAAATGTCCTGGAATTTTTGGTGTGCCGATGGGTGGAATGTGAATTTCTTATATATGTGATATCCTTTGTAGCCTTTTAGTGCAGTGATGTCTTTTTGCTTTTTGAATTTCTCTATCAGACCTATTATGTATCCATTTTTCTGCTCTATGATTTTGTGGCACTTCAATTTGTATTCTTTCTTGCTTATTGGTAGGTTTGTTAATCTGAATGTGGAAAAACTATCTAGCAAGTCCATGTTTTTTAGTTTCATATGTCTGATTCTTTCTATTAATTCTGATGATATATTTATGCTTTTGCTTTTGTATTTCAATAAAGTATCAAATTTTTTAAAAATGTAATTGACTAGATTGTATGTGGGTAAATTTATTGTGTTTACTATTGGTCTCAAATTATTACCAAATTTCTGTATTTTTGATAGGCCAAAAACTATTTGTGAATTATTTTCCAGCAGTTTGACCAGTAATATGTTCATACTCCACTGCACTGTATATTACTGTAATAAAACCTTTAAAGTTCACAGCTATTAATGTTATTTGTTACAGGTGCTGTGAAAGGGATACATTAGATGGTACCCTGAGGAGGATACTGACTCTGAAGGAGTTGGCTCATAGGGAACACAAGGGCCAAGGGCTCTGGACTAGTCTTAAACTCTTACATGGGGATCTGAAGCAGGTATGACTGAATAAGTGCAAACTATTCTCCTTGATGAAAGTCGCAGTGAACTAATATGTTAGAACTAGCCAGCTTTGTTATTCAGCGTGGAAGGAAACTCAATACGATAATTGTAGGGGGTTTGTTACATTATTGCACTAGATTCATTTGATAATGCTGGTAGTCAAAGCCAAAAAATGTCACCATTTGTTATATAAAGACTTTGAAGATGCTGAAGAGGTTCATGTACTCCATGAGGAAAATGACAATGTAACAAAAATTTTCCTGGAATTAGAGCATGTAAGAAATAATTCAATATGAATTAATTTAGAATCTAACACTGTTAAGCATGCATTAATATATCCTAAACTTAGGTATTCATTTTTTACACTAAACTCCATTCACTTACACAAAGCACTAGCACTACCAGTACTACCCAGGCTTTATGCACTACCTAAGTTACATAAAAATAATAACAGCATGAGACCAATAATAAACAATATCAATTCACCCACATACCATTTAGCAAAAAAATTGATCAAAGTATTCAATTCTTTTAAGAAATTCCAAAGTTTGAGCATTAAAAATTCAGTTGACCTAGTCAAAAAACTTGAAAATAGCAGAATTATGACTGGTGATATAATGGTTTCATTTGATGTAAAAGCCTTATTCCCGAGCATACCTATAGAGAAACTTATGCTTATACTAGAGAAATGGTTAACATCAATAAATTTAAAAACAGAAGAAATAGAAGATTTACTAAAACTTACTAATATTTGCATTAAGCAAAATTACTTCAGCTTCAACAAAAAATATTACCAGCAAGTTTCAGGCCTAGCAATGGGAAACCCTTTGTCACCTTTTCTAGCAGAATTATTCATGAGCTCATTTGAAATACACATCACAAAAGCCTTCCCTTTAATTTTCATTACTGCTGATTACTGCTGGTGTTTGAAAACAGAACTAGTGAAGGACATATCAGAGCTTTGAAAAAAATAAAGTTATCTTCTCCCTAATAGTGAAAAGAATTTGGCAATGTATAATTCTTGACAATGGCTCTCTTTTTTTCAAGATATTCATTAATATTTTAAGTTAAAACGAAACCTACTAAAACAGTTTTGTCTTAGCTATATGTTTTAAAGCTTAATAATATTTAATCAAAAATATAAGTACATTTACATTTGATGTGATTTTGTTTATAATTTTGTAGCCTGATAGAGTAAAGCTGAAAACATTTTTGAATTCAGGGCATTTATATTACATATATCCACATGTAAAAGTAAAAAAATGATAAATTTTTTTTTTTCCCCCTAGACCAATGTTATCAATATACATTTCTCTCTCCCTCAATGCTTCAGTTCTTATAGAAAAGGTCCCTTATACTGTTATGCAAATGGCTTGAAAATTAAATAAGGTAACAAATTACTCTATAACTTTACACACTACTTTATCGCTTTTTAAATTACAGTGCTCTGACTCAAACTGCACACCTGTAATCTGCAACTTCCATAATTTAAAGCTTTTTGTTATATAAGCCATTTGCACATGCATACAGTAGGTTTAATTACACTCAGGGACAAAAAAAAACTGGGGTACTTTTATAATCATACATATTTTGTTCTTAATCATTTTAAAATAATAGAATATCCATTTAAACAAAAGATTGATTTATTAAGTTCCTTAAATTACTATAGAAACAAATCTTAACTCTGGTTAGAAAAATTATGAAGGACATAAAGGAATGACAAGTTTTGTTTTAACTTTGCATACATTTTTTGGTACTCGAAACATTTAAAATGCATTTTAATAACGGGCTTCCTCCCTCTCTGTCTTGAATAATTGTATTTATATGTCTTGGCATGCTTTCAGGTTTATATATACTTCACTTCATAAATGTTTCTATGAAAAAGATACTTTTTATATTGCATCTTGAATATTTATATTTTTATAAGGATAGTGGAGAATATTAGTTTGCAAGTGTTTTTTTGTTATGAATTCAAATTTTTATTTGACTTTTCTATTTTATGCTGTAATAATAAAAAACTTTTCTTATATAACTTATTATAGGTTCGAGAGGAAAATCCTCATTTGGTGTTGGGAAATGTGGCAATTGCAAGAAAAATGGGCTTTCCAGAAGTAATATTACCAGGGGATGTGCGCAACGACTTGTACCTGACTCTTGTTAGTGGTGAATTTTCCAAAGGGAGCAAGTCTACTGACAAAAATGTTGAAGTAACTGTGAAAGTGTGCAATGAGAAAGGGCAGAGCATTCCCGTAAGTGATGATATCAATAAACTTATTTGCTTCATTGGAATACAGAGTGTAATAAATGATATGATGTTAAGTTAATTTTTTTCATTTTAATAACTTAATACACTTTATATTAAAATGGTAAATTCTTTCCATCCATACAGGAGGCAGACTTATAATTTCATGGAAGCCTCCAGCACGCCTTCAGAGGAAAAAAATAGATAATACGTTAAAAAGTCTGGTTTAAGTATATGATTGAAAGTGATTTTAAAGAAAGTCATAAATAATATTACTGACTTTTTTTTATTTATTCTTAATTAGACAGTGAGTCGATTTAATACTTTTATGCTCCACTTACCATTGAATTATACACAACATGTTTCACGGGCCTTCGCCCACATCATCAGCTGAGTGTCGACTGTGGGTTCATTGTTGGTTGAATAGACTTGGTGTAGCTCTCATGGATGTTTTATGAAATTTTGAATTAATATGTCTTCTGCTGGGATCTTGAAGTTCATAACCTTATCTTCATATTTTTTTATAAAATTTTTTTTCCATATTCCCAGCTCCAAGGGTCTAATCTATGAATTTCAATAATTTGACTTCCATTTCTATATCATGTTTATCTCTGCAAAAGTGATGTGCAGCAGCCAATTTATCTATCTGTTTGTACCTCATGTTTCTCCAGTGTTCCTTTAGCCTAATTCCAATGCTGCTTTTTGTTTGTGCCAATATATAATTTGTTGCATTCCAAACATTTGATTTGATATATTCCTGGCTTCTCATCAGATATGCTATCATTATCACTATAGTTAAGCAGATTATTTAGGCTGAAATTTTTCACTGGAGACAAATTAATCCCAAACTCTCCGAGTATTTTCTGGAATTTTTTGTGGCCCAAGGATAATAAGTAAATTTCTTGTAAATTCTTTTTTTGCTGACAATGTTGTAACCTCTTCTCATGTTTGGATTTCTTGATTCTCTAGTCTACAATTTCTTGGCCATACCCACTGATTTTTACTGTTTATATTATGTGAGTACTTTTCACTGTATCCAAACTCATTCATAGGTACGTTAGTGAGTTTGTGTGCTAAGCTGTTGAAAACTGCATGTTTGTGTGTTGTGGGGTTGAAGCCACTGGCCTTTGTGTAATTTTCAGTCTGCATATCCTTTCTGTATTACTCGCTATCTAATTAAGAATAAATTAATTGCTTCACTGTATCAATTCTGACACAAAATTTATTTTAAATTAAATATTAATAGCCTATGATTAATTTATCTGTCATGTAATACTCTGTGTTCAGCCAATTTTTAGTTTCCGACACATGCATTCAAATTTCAAGATGTTATCATTTAGATGTGAATTTCACAGAATTCACATTTCCAGCAGCAGTGGTATAAGAGCTCCACCTGTTATATACAGGACTAAGTGTCATATTTACAAGGTTTATATATATATAAAATTTAATTTCATATAGGAACCAATACGGTAAAGTGACTAATATATTTACTTAAATGTAAATTGGAACTTGCACAGTGAAGCCAATCATATTAATTGATATCATTATATGATTCAGTTGAACTACACACTCTTAAAGCTTCACTCACTAACCGGTTCTCGAAACCGGTTCCATACATTTATGAAAAGTAAGTGAAGCTTTAAGAGCGTGTAGTTCAACTGAATCATATAATGATATTGACTAATATATGCTTAATTATCTGGTGAATTGATTTGATAATCTTGATAATCTTATCTTATAAGGTTTATAAATTTATTTGAAGCAACTTGTGGTATATGAGCTGACATCATTACATACTTACTAAAAGTTCCATTGAAGTTAATTTGTATAAAATGAGTAATTGTTTAGATTTGAATAGTTTGGGATTTTCACAGTGAAATATAGTGTCATATAATTACTTATGAGGAAATCACTCAAATTTTACTAGTTTTGTTCCACTTACTTGGACATGTTTCAAAGGCAAATTTCATTCACCATCAGCCCCCTTCGTTCAAGAATATATCTTCCCACACTGACAATTCTATGGGTTTTTGAAGAGTTTTTAAGAGTTTTGGTTCATTTTGAAACTTTTTTTTTTTTTTTTTTTTTTTTTGCCAGAATGGTATGCTACTTCTGATTTTTCTGTATGTTTATATTTTACATTTCTCATACACATTTACATACACACATGAGAAATGTAAAATATAAACACATGGAAAAATCAGCAGTAGCACACCATTTCTGGGGGGGGAACACGAGTTCAAAATGAACAAAAACTCTTCAAAAACCCATAGAATTGTTGGTGTAGGAAAATATATTCTTGAACAAAACAAAGAAATTTAAATTTTGATCTTCCAAACAACAGTAACCTCGTCAAAAAGTTTATAAAATCCAAAGACCGACATCTTAATACCAAGCTGGAAAGCTGACAGTGGAACCATGCTGACGGTGAAGGAAATTTGCCTTTGAAACATGTCCAAGTAAGTGAAACAGAACTAGTGAAATTTGAGTGATTTCCTCATAAATAATTTGTTATATGAGTAACAGTGTCTTTAGCTTCTTCCCACCCCGAACCACTCATACTGTAATAAGCAATGCTTGCAAGCCAACTGTAATGTCATGTCTAAAACCTTGGGAAGGAAGGATTTATGAAATTTGGTTGGATTTTTGATTTTGGAACTTCACTAACTTCTTTATTTTCTGGACATGATTCCAATGCTCTTGCATTAATCTTCAGCTCCTTTCCTGAATAATTATTGTTGCCTGTCATTATTTCCTTCTTGCTGGCATAATTGTCTGATGAACTTCCCAAATGGATTATCATCAGGTGTGATTTCAAAATTCATCACATGTTGCTTGTTGTTGTGTATAATTTCTTTTTTTTCCCAAGCGTTTGCTCTATATGGTTTCTTATTGTTTTTAATACTTTTGTTTGTGTATCTATTTCATGGTTTGTTTAACCACTGGTTTTACTCCCTACAAAATACTTATAAAAAAAAGATTGAAGTTTAGAGTACAAAATAATTTTGAGTGAAAATAGCACAAAGCTTTTGTTTCAGTATTGGTTGCATAATGTGGTAATTAAGTATAACAGAATTGTGAAGGATACAAATTGAAGAATTTCATTATGACAATAGTAATTCGTAATTATTTGCAATTATCTTCACTATTTTAGAATATTTATAGCAAATGAAAAGCTATGTTCATTTTTAGAGTACATTTTATGTATTTTAGTGATGTTTGCTTGAATATTTTGTCATTTTTAAGTGCATAATTATCCAAAGTTTAAAGTTAATTTGCAGTTCTATTTTTATGTAATGTTTTGCCATTGTGTAAAAGCACATAACTCTTCTTGTTGGTCAGGGAAACATCTTCATGCAGAAGTGGGAGAGAGGAGAGTTTATTACTCTTAGTAGTATGCAATTAAATTTGTTTTTTGCACAGGTGTATGGAAGGCACAATTTCTTACCATGTAGTTAATTTTCAACAATAAATTTGATGGTACAGTTCTGTATAAATTGCCACCTATAAACACAGTGTAATAATGGAACCAGTAGTGCTTGAACAAGCAGACCTTTGCTTCAAAACTAATCACTTTATAATAATATAGCATGAAATAAACTAAGTACTTCAATTTACATAAGTTTCAGTGTAGCTATGCAAAGAATATTTTTTGCATTTCATAAAGAAAGTATATTTCACATACTCATTTCAAAATGCCTGACTTGGCTACTGCCTTGTCCTTTGTACTCATATGCAAAAGTATTACTTTCTATACTAGGCATAAATAATGATCATGATGATGATAAAATTGAATGCTGTCAATAGACTGGTTACACAAGTTTCAGACATTGTCAAAATTTAAGAACACTAGTTTAAATAATTCATATACAATTATAAAGTATGGCATAAGAATAGCAAAGGTTTAACAGAATCAGTAGATATATGGTAGATTATTCTTAGATCATTTTAGTACACATTTACACCAATAAAAGAAAATTGCACATTTGTTCTATAATTATCTACAATTCATCCACCCTGTATAGGCATTTCTTAGTCATGAATACTGTTTTATATATGGTTAATTATCCTAAGATATGCATATCATCAAAACAATGTCACTGCTGGTTCTCACATCTTTCCTTTTCTTTTTTCACTTTAGTTGCCCATTAAATTTGACACATGAAGTTCTTGATAAAAACCATATGTGAAGAAACATTATATTACATTAAACATGCTCTGGAACATTCCTCTAAAAATCACTTTGACATCTTTCTCAGCAAACAGGAATTTCCTATTCTTCTGTTCGAATGGCTAAACAGCTACTGAAGTTAAAACCCTATAAAATTACTGTAGTGCAAGAACTTTATCAGGTGACTTCATGTGTTAAATTTAATGTGGTCCTTTATCATTCAGAAGCCGTACACCATTACTCTTTCAAAAATGCATTCAACTTTTAATGTATGCTAATTATTTCCCCATCCCCCCTTTTTTTTCTTTCAGCCCTAATGTCTAATGCCAAATCTATGTGTCTTTGAGATTATCAAAATAGATTGAAGTATAAATGGACCTAGTGTCCAGAATTTAGCATTCAAAGCTACCAGCTGTTCTCCTTTTCAAGATGACAGAAAATTGAAAGAATCTCACCTAGGCACCTTGTATCATCTGGGAATCAAACCAGATTTTACATGTTAAATAGCCTGTTAGTACTTCAGCCATTATGATTCACATAGCCCATTTCAGTTAAATATTGAAACTTACAATTTAATTCACAATGAAAAAATATGTTACTAGAGCTTATTGATACATATTCAGGTCAACTTTTTTAGTGGTAGTGCTTAATATGTATACAAGAGTTGGATAAAAATCACCAGCAACAGTGCTTAAAATGTCTTTATTATCAGAGGAAAACTATGTTCTTTTGTTATGATCCCTCATCTTGTGTCACACTTGTGGAAGGTGTCATACACCATTGATACATCCATCTCTTTTGATGTTGAAGTGATTGCCCTGTGGCATTCGTAATGTATCTCTTGTGTCTTAATTGAAATTGAAATTTACAGAAATGCTAAGAATAATACAAAATATAAGGGGGCCTTTACCTGTCTGGCCCAGGCCTTTTTTAGATGTAACCCCCCACAACTACAAAAATTTTAACACAATATTTAATTTTTTCTCTAAATGAACTGTCCCATATTTCTGCTTGCCTTTAAATCTCTAATATTCATGTTTACAATCATTTTGTTGTAAATGTTGCATATCTAACAATCAACTTTAGCCATTATTCAATGTTGTGGAAAGTTACCACTATTTGAACATAAGTTAAAACTTTAAAATCATTTACTATGTAACTGATACTAATATGCTATAAAATATAATCTATTACCCTTGGCCATTTTTATTAACAAATATACATTCACCACACTCATCCTATTCATATTTTCCCTTTATAATGTCAAATGAATTTGATTCATAAAACTCTTCAATTTTTCATGTGTCTTGATGCTTCCCTTGTAGTACATTTTGGTGATAATCCTAATCCAGAAGAGAAACAATTGTGTGGTTTTAAATTTGGGTTTGTCCTGATTGGGGCCTGTCCCTGATTTTATGAACTACTTTTACCATCATGCCAGTGTACAATAAGACAATTACAGAATTGGCTCATGGTGTACATAGATTGTTTCAAGAGAGATTCCTGATATTCATCTTCCAAGTCAAGTTTGATTCACAGATTGGTAAATACATTTTATGTATCTGGAATTATTCTTGATAAAAATCATACACAGCCATGTGAAATACTCATAGAAGAAGCATTAGATTACATTAGACATGCTCTGGAACATTTCTCTAAAATCACTTTTGACATCTTTCTGAACAAACAGAAATTTCTTATTCCTCTGTTCAAATGACTGCAAAACTACTGAAGTTAAAACCGTATAAAATTACTGTAGTGCAAGAACTTTCATCAGGTGACTCTGCATTCAGGAGTAGACTTTGTGAATGGGTTTTGAATAGCGTGCATGGTGGAGAAATTGACTCTTATCTAATTTTCTTTATGAAAAAATCTTTATTCTAGCTAAGGGGCATGTTAATTCACAAAACAATCAATACTGGAGTTCAGAAAAACCTAACCTGTTTCATAAGGAACCCCTGCATGATCAAAATAGTGTGGTGCACCATTGTGTTAAGAGAATATTAGGCCCCTATTTTTATTTGAAGATACAATAGTGATAGGTATATGCAGAATATTTTGCAACCCTTTTTCTGTGGATTAATTACAAGGGAACATAGGTACTTGTGCAACTTTTCAACAAGACCCTGCAATGGCACATACATGTCTCCCTGCATATAGTTCCTGAAAAATTTAGCAGTAAGGCCATCACTAACAACATTATGTCCCCCTGTTTAATGCCCTATGATTTTTATCTCTGAGGGACATCAAATGAAAAAGTGTACGAGACAAATGTAACATTTGTGAAAAAACTTCTTTCATTTCGCATAGGGAACTACAAAGGGTAATAGTTAATTTCATAAGCCTATGCAGAATTTATTTATTTTCTTTTTTACTACTGAGACACCACAGGAAGTGGACACTGATGATACATGAGATGAAATGTATTTTGGGAAAGGGTTTATTTTTAAGGATGAAAACATTCCAAGCCTAAGTTTAGGGTACCTCCCCAGCATTTGCCATTAATGAAGACTGAGGAAAACCTGGAAAAAATCTCAGTTAGGGAGGATGGTCCTGGTGAGAATTGAACCCCAGACCTCCCGCTCGTGGGTCCGTACCTTAACAACCTTGGCCACACGTGGCAGTAAACGTATCGTTTATGTGTTAGTAATAACTTATGCAACAATCATAGCTGCGATTTACTAGCTGTTATGCTTGGAATATTCCTGTGAAGAAAAAAAAATCACCCATTATTTCAAAGCACCACAGAGTTTGAACTGAATAGCATTAAAAATCTCACCATTGACTGCACTAGCTTGTCTAACCTACTGTTAACAGCTCCATGGGTGCAGTGTTGCCACAACTTTTTATTTAACAGTTGTATGTGTTTCATTTTCCACTTTTTTCTCCTTTCTTTCCAGGGTGTAATAATGCTTGGAGGAGGAGTGGAAATTCTGAATGAATATAGGTCTGTGATCTACTATCATGAAGACAAACCACGATGGTTTGAGATTTTTAAGGTAGCAGTTCCTATTGATGAGTTTAAATGCAGCCATTTGAAGTTCACATTTAAGCACAGGTCTTCTAATGATACCAAAGACAAAATGGAAAAGCCATTTGCAATGTCGTATGTGAAGCTAATGCAGGAAAATGGTACCACGCTCAAAGATACACAACATGAACTTTTGGTGTATAAGGTACGTAAGAAGAAGAAACTCAGGTACTTGTGTGCAGAAGTTAGATGCATATGGCTTTAGTTGTCAAGTATTTAATAAGCGCTTTTGATTGTGGCTGTGATATAAGTGAACAGATTTTCATTCTTATCTTTTTGGCCATCTGTTGTGCCTGTATACAGCACTTGGTTGTTATTGCTTCTTTATTGTTGACTAAGATATTTTCCTGTTCTTTGAGGTAGTATAATGCCTAATTGGAGATATATTTTATGATAGAAAATTCTTTATATTCTCAATAAATGCTCTTCAAAATAATTTTAATTTAGATATTTATATACAAACATGATATGGTTTGTAATTCTAAACTGTATATGTAATTACATAATTTCTACTTTCAAAAGTACTAATATAGTTGGTTAATAACAATGATAATTAATCATACACTGTTTCTACTATAGATTGACCACAAAAAATTTGATGAAAGTGATCTGGGTTATTTGAGTCTACCTGCCACTCGTGATGAGCTTACAGAAGGCCAGAAGCCTTCACATGGAGGAATCAGCCTTAGTAGCAAAGATGGTTTTATAATACATACTAACGTCTGTTCCACCAAGCTCACCCAGAATGGTTAGTATAACAAAGCAGGAATTTTTACAGTAAGCCAGGGCTGTCCCGTTGTACTTTTTCTGTATTGTTTTTTTGTTATTGAAAATGCATTTTCTGTATTTTGAAGGTTTACTGCTTTTTCTTGCGAAATATAGCATTATGTGTATTTCAATATTAATTCAATTTGGAATTGAACACAGTGAAAAATGCATTAATAATCTCTTCTGAGTCATTTAACAGCTGATGATGTGGGCAATTCCACAAAATATGTCTGAATTAATCTCATGTAAGTAAAACCATAAAGAGTGTTCTAAATATTTTGACTCAAGAGACTATTATGTGAATGTTTGTTTGCTGTTTTTAAACCTGCCCTAAAAATCTGCAGACGTTTTTTGTAAAGTGAATGAAAACCCACATAAATTGCAGTTCATTGCTATCTAGCATTTTAGGAAATGTATGCCACATTTGATAGTTTGTCAAAACCCTAGAGAAAAGTAATCTTACCATCTTTAGATCTTTCTATATATATATATATATATATATATCTATCTATCTATGATTGATTTATTTATGGACGCTCTTTAACAGCTCAGGTCATCAGCGTCCCATTCAACTCAGGGCGTGAAAGGGCCAACAAATTTTGCTCAGAGGCCTCTCTTTCAGGCTTGAGGTTCTTTATCGTGCTGTAAATATACGGCATGGGGCCCACGGCTTTACTTCCCTTCCGAAGGAAGCCTTAGATCTTTCAAGGTAATACTGTTCTTTCATGGTTTTGTCACCTGTTTCATGGCAATTGGCAGGTTAGTAGTCAGAGCAGTAACTCCCAACAAAGCAGATGTAATATCCTTACAAATGATTCAAGTTATTACAAGTACAACTACATTACAATGAATGATACAATATGTATCTTATGAGAGGAGATGTTGAAAATGTTAGCTACTACATCCGCATATTTCCCTCAAAAATCCCTCCAATGGCTTGCTTGCACAGGAAATAGAAATTTCATTGAGCTCAACTTAGCAAGCTTAAATTTGAAAGCAAGGAATGTCATTGTTGCCACTGAATTGCAGGCAGATGATCCTGATATTTAGGTAAATTTCTGTAATTGGAAGTTATGGAATGTTATTGATGGAGTCTTCCGGGCTGTAAGGCCATGATCCATTGGGATTCTTCTTCATCTTCCCGGACATTTTGCTTGCAACTGCAGTGAACATCAGTCACAGTCACTGCCTCATATTGAAGAAGATTTATGGCAAACGCGCCACTGATGATGTCCACCACAGTTATGGACGAAATGTCTGAGAAGAAGGCGAAGAATCCCACTAGACCATGGTCTTACAACCCAGAACTCAGTTATGTATTTGAACAAGAATTTTGATTTTAGTTCTGCAAACAAGTGCAGGTATTGTTTGTAGAATTTTATTATCTGTGATAAATAATATTAAGTTTTGTGAAACAACAGATCTGTTAACTAAAATTGTTAATTGGAACATGGCACAGTGAGGCTAATTATATATTAAGATCATTATATGATTGAATTGAACTAACACTCTTTTGCTCCATCACGAATCTTTCGTTCGTATCGTCAGCCATAGTCGACTGGAGGATGAACCATTATGCTGTGGGAATGTGTGATCTGCTCTGGTGGAGGTTTGATGGAGGTTTATGTTTTCATACAGTTCATTAAACTGTATTTGCATTTGTAAATGTAGATTTTCTCCCATGTTGCTAATTCTGTAGGTCCTTGCACTAATTTTAATAATTTTGTTTTATTCAATATGTCATGCTTTTCTGTGCAGAAATGATATGCCACTGCTGATTTCTCCTACTGTTTGAACCGTCTGTGGTGTGTCAGTAGTAAAAATGGGCGTTAAATACTGCTCAATCAATCCAACTGCTTGTAATATATGTTTCTGAAATCTTCTTATAACCATGTGCCTATGTTTCTTTTTGTTTTTCCAATGTAGATTTTTCACATTCTGCAAACTTATTAAAAAGAATAAAATAAAAAATAAGTTGTGCAGAATATGAAAAAATTTACATTGTAAAAACAAACAAAAACTTAGGCACATGATTAAAAGAACATTTCAGAAACATAAAATACAAGCAGTTGGAGAAACTAGCAGTGGCATCTCATTTCTGGACAGAAAACCATGACATATTAAATAAAACAACATTGTTAAAATCAGTGCAAGGACCTACAGAATTAGCAACGTACAAAAACAGTTTAATAAACTTCGCCACTTCCGATGATGAAAACATAAACTTTAGTTCATCACATCTCCACCAGAGTACATTACACATTCCCACAGCATAATAGTTTATCCTCCATTCGACAGTGGGCTGATGATGCAAATGAGGAGTTTGTAAAACTGGTCCTAAATATTGAAACAAGTAAGTGGAGCAAAAGAGTGTTAGTTCGGCTCAGTCATAGATTGATCTTAATAAGATATCTATTATATAGCTACATGGAAAAGGAAATCAGTGTTCTTGAAATGTGGGCTACTTTTTTCTGAAGTGAATATATCAAAAATTCCAAATATTGCAAAAGTAATTCCTTTTCTGTTAGAATACCAGCCTCTAATGTCTATGTTCAAACAGCATTCTGACTGATGAAATTTAAGTGATCAGATGTCTGTGAACTTGATAAAGGCTGAACTACAAGTATTTTTAAATGCAATCAGTGATGTAGAAAATTTATCTTTGGAGAATCAAAATAACACAAAATTACTCCAGCTGTCAAATCATTTGTTGCATATATCTGATATCACCGTTAGGATATATTTGTGATTTACATTTGATAGATAATGGTTTTACAAGCCACCTTAGCCATGGGTTTTTGCTACTTTGCAAAAGAATATATTTTTGCAGTACATGAGTGTAGGCTCCTTATTTTTCAGATTTCATGGACAGGTTCCAGCTGGTTAAGAATACAAAATGACAATGATTGTGGTCAGCTGGCAGGAGTTCATGATCAGTAATATTTCATACAGCTCACCAAACAGAGAACATAAACTTCTTTTGGTTGTTTGGGAATAGATTTATGGTCTAGTCAATCAGTCAGTGATGGTATCTTTTACCACCATGTACATCATTCTTGATTAAATCCGTGCTGATTGAGGGTTTCTGAAACTTGATCAAACTTTGACCTTGGTGGAATTGTAGTTACAGTGCATCATAGTTAATTCTCGTTCAATAAACTGCCATCAGCTGATCTAGAGCTTAATTGCTGAACGATCACGATTCTATGATAATTACTCAAAGGAAAGCATCTAACTCTATAGCCAAAGAAGTTGTAGTGCAATTACAATTTCCTTGTCTATATCACTTTGTTTTTGTTTTGTGTTTGACTACCTTATGTAGGTAAACAAAAATGGAAAACAAATAAAAGTCCCTAAATTTTTCTCAGTGTGAGATAGACATTCTGTTAGAACTAGCTATTATACATTCCAATTAACTGGAAAATAAAAAGATGATTCAATTTCTTTAAAGGAAAAGAAGGAGTTATGGAATTTAGCCATGGGTTTCAATAGAATATCAGGAGAATTATAATTAAAAAATAAGTAAATAAATAGCTATTTATTAAAACAGTATGAATCAAGAAGTATAAAATTCTGTTCATGGATGAAACATGGTGAGTGCAGTTAGTAGGAAACTCTAACCTCTTAGTCATTTCATTTATTACCCACCACACTGTATTCTTTGATAGCAGGAATCTTTCTTAAAATTTCCTGGCCCTATACTCTTCAAAAGGGTCACTTCTACAATGATCTGGTTTCAACAATGTTTCTGATCCAGGTATATTCTCTTGTCATCAATATCTTCAAGAAAATCTAAATTGGTAGCTATTTTGTGTAACTTAATTGCAGTCAACAGCATTGATTGGTGCAGCATCTGCAGTCAAAGTTAACCATTATCAACTACCTCATTTAACTTTGATCATTGTTGATGCACTGAAAAATTACATTGAACCTGGTCAAATGCCCAAATGCCGATTTGATCGCCTTCAAACATTGATCAAGGATGGTGCATGTGCTATTAGAGTGTTGTAGAGATGGAGCCTCTTGGTTTAATAATGTTGAATTGCTGTGCCATGTCCTAATAATCTGACTTTTTTTGCCTCAATACTTGCTATGAGAGTCTCATCCATTATTGTTGGTCTTTCTGCCTGTGGCTCATTCTTGAGGGTTTTGTTACCTTCCTGGAATTTTGCAAACCATCTTTGCACCATCTTTATTCTTAGCATCAACATTGAAGGCCTGGCTTATTTTCTTCACCAGTGCAGTTGAATTGCATGCAGTTTAAAGTCATAAGAGCATACAAGCTCATTTATCATCCTCAGGTGCTCAGTTTGACTGTGCTTACCAGAATACTGGTTAACACTAGGAAAAATTTAACCTAACAGCTTAATAATCTAACTTGATAACAATTTGTTTTCCAACTTAATTTTATTTATTGTGCATTTAATTGTTGCCAAATGCTTGAAATTTGAGCATTGAAAAAAACTAACTTTTGGTTAACTGTGTATGTATTTTAGTTGCACAAAGAGAAGGCCGGGAAGCATTTAAGATAGGGAGTGCTTAGTGCTAAAAACATTCCTCTCCTCTCCCTGCATCTAAGTGCTCCCCTGGGCATTCCTGTAGTACATGCAGCATGAATACTATTACGCTTATTAAATATGCATTTTTTCATGTAATGTTGGAATAAATTTAAACAAAATAAGTGAAAATTTATAAAATGAGCTGATTTATAGCATACTTTTAAATGCAGACATATATTACATTAGACTTTTCTCCCCCTTCTTTCTACTATTCTGTTTGAATATAACTTAATCAAGTACAGTTAAGATGAAATTGCATACATTTGGGTTAGGGTGCTAAAGCAACAAATAAATATAACTTTGTATGTAATGTTTCAGTTGATCTCTTGGGTTTATTGAACTGGATAAGTCATCCTGAAGGTTTGAAAGATAGCCTAACAGCATTAATGAAAGTTGATGGAGAAGAGGTAGTGAAGTTTCTGCAGGATGTCTTGGATGCTTTGTTCAATATTCTTATGCAAAATTCTGATTCAGATCTTTACGACAACATGGTATTTGAGTGCCTTGTAAGTACTATTGCCTTTTATTGGAAATTTGAATGCAAATTTGAGTAGAAAGATAATGTAAGTGCAACCTCTGATTTTTCACTGAAATTGTAACTTGTAAACTACCTACATTTGTCATAAATAATAATAATAATAATAATAATAATAATAATAATAATAATGATAATAATGATAATATAATTGCTCATACATCTGTTATTTTATAAGTATTGAACAAAAGATTAGATTAGATAATGTGGGATTTAATAGAGTTTTGGCAACCTCCAGCATGTCAGCCTATAAGGCTTATTGTGCTACCCATTGAAAAAGTTGCTTTCATTGTTTCCCAAAATCTATTCCTTGTACAAGCTGCAGTATTTTGGTTCCAATGTTAGCATACATTCCCAGGTCTTCCCTGGTTATAGAAAGAGTAAGTCTGTTTCTTACCAGGAGTAGATACTCAAACAGAATGTGCAAGGTAGTCTCCTTATCCTGCTTACATTCAACAAATGGGTTCATATTCATAGAGTCCCACTTTTCTTAGATGTTTCCTGAAGTGCCCATGTTTATTAATTAAACACAACTACTCTCTTTATACATCTTCTACCCAATTTGAAAAGAGATAAGGAAAGAGAGTTGCTTGGACCTAGTACTAATTTCCTAGCCTGTCTTTGTCCAGGATTGGTTTTCCACCTAAGTTGGTGTTTCTCCATGTTTTTACCACAGTTTTGGCAGTACATGTGCCAACCATGGGTTCAGTGCCAAAACACCATAAGGTGTTTAGAACCCTTTATGGTCAGCTGGTGTGCTTTTCCATTTCCATAAATACCCCATTGCCCCAGCACCTACTGCAATTCAAATCTGTTGCAAGATATTAGAGCAATCAGGGCATTTAGGCATTCCCATACCAGTTTAATGTAACATTGGAGGAAAGTGTTTTCAAAAGGACTTGGATTATCTGAGAGGATGAGAATTTGTTTACTATGATAACCCTTCTCATGTTCTCCAAAAACTCAGTTCAGGTTAGCAAATATTTCTGCCTGAAAAACTGTTCTGTGTTTCCCAAGATTTATATTAGTTTATCCTTGGAGATAGGCCATATATGCCTGTGCCTGATTGTTCCCTTCATGAGTTCCATCAGTAAATCATACAAATTGATCACTTTCTTTTTTGCACATGATTCCTTCCATATAGTCTTTAGATCCAAGAGGTACCTTAAATGGAGAGGGAGAACAGTATTGAGTGTTCATGAAGTCAAACCTCATCCTCGGTATTCCAGGAAATTTAGAATAGAAGTATGTTCGGTTGCTGCAAAACTTCTTCTCCAGTTCCCTGTATGCACAAAGCAATATGCAGTAAGCCATGTCCATTGCAGATAAACCCAACAGAGTCACAAATGCAATGTTTGGAGTACTTCTGAAGGCCCCTGTAACACATAGACATGCTAATCTCTGTTGCTAGGTAAACTTACCTGCTGTAGTGGTTTTTAATATTGTCTGCCACCAAACAATGGTGCCAATGGCCCCTGGCCATTGCAATATATAGCAAATGGCTAAGTATGGTTTAGACCTCAGGTGTATCTGATAGTGCATTTGAAGGTTACTAGAGACAACCCGACTCTAAGGAGAATATTGTTAATATGATTGTTCCAGGTCAGTTTCTTATCCAGTACAAGGCCTAGATATATAACTGACTCAGAATATTCCAGGATTGAGATACTAGTTTTAAGATTTCCTAGGCCTTTTAGATTTCTCCTACTGGTAAAAGGGACGAAGGGAAAAGGGATAACTGTTTTGCTAGCATTGATAGACAGACCTTTCTGCATGCACCAGCAGTGAATTTTTCTCAGTCCACAATTCATTATGTCTAAGACTGTATTGGGAAATTTCTCAGAAATTATCAGTGCTATGTCATCTGCATAGCCACATATATAATATCTTTCCTGGGTCATATCAAGTAGACCATCCATCATTAGACTCCAAAGAAGCGGAAATAGAATTACCTCCCTGTAGGCAACAATCCCTTTCATTTCCTCAAGAAGGCTAACAGTAATTTCTGTTCCTGAGCATGGAGTTTATCCACACAAAGGGTGTCATTTGACATAGTCAAATAAAATATATACAAGAAAATTTAATGTATTACATAAGAAACAGTATTACACTATGTCAGGGTTTCAATTAAATACATGAATAATTAAAACTATCAATAGTAATAGATATAAAAGTAAATTATACATTTATGAGAGTGTATTTGTTAAGATTCATGAGAAATATTCCTGGTGAATGAATTTAATTATGAAAGTGCCATAATATATCAAATTGCCAAGTTAATTAATTTAAATGTGTTCTTTCAGCTTTACATTATTGGTCTGGTTTCAGACCGAAAGTATCAGCATTTCCAGCCAGTCTTGGACCTTTACATCCAAGAAAGTTTCAGTGCTACTTTGGCTTATAAGTAAGTGTTAGACAGATCATCCTAAGGTAAATTTTATATGCTTTCAGGTAATTTTCAAATTTATAGAACAGACTAGCTGTGTATTTAGATTTTTGACTCTGGAACTAAATGAAACTTTTTTTTAATCCTGGATATGTTTCAAATGCAAATGCAAGTGCATTTGAAACATGTCCAGGAAATAAAAAGGTTAGTGAAATGCCAGTGTCAAAAATCCAATCAAATTTGTAATTTAAAATAACTTCACTGTTAAAAATCTTCTTAAACAATAAACTGAGATTTACTGTATGAAAACATTTAGGCAGTGAGTGAAGCATTTGCTGAGTAGAATGTGTGTGAAAATAATGATTGCTTTTACTACACTTCTAACATTGATCTAGTTACATTGTAATGGGTAAATATATTGTATAATTAAAGCAATATTTTCATTTTTCTTTTCTTTTTCAGTAAGTTAATTGTGGTATTAAAGTACCATATAGATAATGCTAACTCCAATGAAAAAGATAAAGATGATTTGCTGCTGAAGACCATGAAATCATTGCAGTACTGTATACGCTTCATTGTACGCTCAAGGCAGCTCTTCTCAGAGTAAGTTGATGCAATGATCTTAATATAAAGAGTAGTTCAGTGCAAAATATTTAAAACATAAATAAGAAAGATCAATTCATTCATTCTGTAAAATTTCCTGTTTTATAAGTTTAAACTATTTCATATAGATCATTAGTCATTAGCCAGTAAAAATTTAAAAAGATACATGTGGAATAAGAAGCATATAAACAAGTTTGCATAAGAAAAGATTTGCTCAAGAATAGGCTAATTAATTTTGTCCATCAATGTAGTTTCTTTTTGGCTAGTTTCACAACGAGCAACATGCTTATAAACTGGATTATATCTCTTCTTGAAATAGTCCACGATCTTTGATGTCCTGTAATGCTGATCTCAATGGAGATGAGAAGTGTTTTTTTTTTTTTAATCTTCTTTATTTACTGCATCCTCCATTACTAGAGTAATTTTTAATATTACATGCATTGCAATCATTGGACTATTATAGGTTATCCTTAATACTATTTCTTTACAGTGTTACATTCTTATTCTAACCTAGTGTCATGTTTTGAAGGGATGTGTGTATGTGCATGTACTTGCATGCGCACTTGCACTTTTTTTATTTCCACTTGTTCAAAATGATTGAATTCAGTGTACACCTTGATATAAAACTTTTAGCAACCAGACCTACATGTGGGTCAACTTGCTCCAATATTTTTAATATCTTGTTCAAAGAGAATGTATAATAAGTTTTGAATAATTGAGTCGAATTTGTAACACTTACATCACTAATAGTTTTCCTCTTTTAAAACTATTAGTGATGTAAGTATTACAAATTCGACTCAGTTATTCAAAACTTATATTAAACATCACTGTTACAAACGTCCACCATATTTAACTAAGAATGTATAATGCTAATCTCCATGATGAAAGAAATTTATGATGCTCGCAATTCAAAATATGTAATAACAGGATATATTTTACATCGGAGTATTGATGTATATTAATTATTCAAAAATATAAAACTAAAAAGTTCAACATACTTTCAAAGAAAGCATTAATTCTAAAAATAATACATTAACCTTGGGCTTAAATTTTATGGCATGATTTTAAATTCAAAGAAAAGAAGTTAGAATATAATTTATTAAGATAATTATGGGATTGAGTCCAACTAACACTCTTTTGCTCCACTTGTTTAAATATGTAGGACAGTTTCACAAACCCTTTATTCCCATCACCAGCCCATTGTCGACTGGAGGATAAACTGTTATGTATGGGGATGTGTAATCTGCTCTGGTGAACATGTGATGAACTTGAAGTTTATGATTTTATCACTGGAAGTGTTGAAGATCATTAAACTGCCTTCTTTGTACTTGTAAATGTAGATTTTTTCACATGTTGCTAATTCTGTAGGTCTTTGCAGTGATTTTAATAATTCTGTTTTTATTGAATATGTCGTGGGTCTCTGTCCAGAAATGAGATGCCACTGGTGATTTCTGCAACTGTTTGCATTTTGTTTCTGAAATGTTCTTTTAACCATGTGCCTACTTTTCTCTTTGTTTTTCTAATGTAGATTTTTTCACATTCTGTATTTATAAAATAAGTCGTGCAGAATGCGAAAAAATATGAAGATGTTCTACTGTAGAAAATGAAAATTAAGATTAAAATAATGGTGTTATTTTACCTTTCTCTTCTTGCACATTCATGTATATGTATGGATTTTTGTTTAATCATTTGAGGTTAAACTAATGGCAGTGACAGATATATAGAAACTTTTAAATCAGAATTACAGGGATAAATGCAATAGTTACCTTATTTATCATTGAGTTATCATTAACTCATTTTCATTTTATTTGCTTCCAGAAGTGAAACTATATGTATGACCTGTAACAATTTAGAATTTCATTTAGCCCCTAAGTAACAAATTTTAAACTTACAATGTCATTTTAGCCTCTTATGATTTCATCGTTGTGTTTGCTGAGAAGCAGATGCGTTTATATAAGAGTATAAATTTTGCCAAAAGAACAGTTTTTATTATTTGGGCATCACAGAAATCCATTTTTTTTTTTGTAAATTTTACAAATTATGTAGATTGTGATGATGCATTACTTTGGCAGAAAAATTTGTATATGAGTAATATGCATATTTTCCATTAGAAGAGTTTCATTGATGTACACATAATTAATAGATACTACTCTCACCTACTTATTCCTATACAATTTGCTCATCATGATTTTCCCATCAGTTGTGTAGCACTTGAAAGCCGGTATAATGCAGGAATCAGTGTGTGAAGTGAAGTCTTTACTATATACTGTCTCTGGCTTTACTGATTTACTAATTAATATAATGTACTGCAGATTGTTGTACGACTGCTTGTGATTAGGGAATGACAGTTTTACCAGAATATTTGTGATATTGTACAGATATTAACAATTTCTTCTCCGGCTAAGTAAAATTTTTTCCACAACTTTAAAAAATGACATTAATATATAATCTTGTTATTTTTTAAATAATACAGAAGCATGACACAGAAAACCCAACTCAAAATACAAATATGCATGGGTTGATCCTGTAAATGATATTTAAAAAACTTTGAAGCTCATACCCACTTCTTTGAATCTCATTGGCAGGTCAGGACACAATACATGTTCAGGCTGAAAGAACATATACTATTTAGGTTTTCACAAAATGAATTTATTGAGAAATGTAAATAAAATCTTGAAAAAGCATAAAACCATTGAAGACCATTTAAAGGAAAAAGGAAAATTTAGCAATATTTAAAAAATGAAATTTTTTCACAAAATCTTATGAAATATGAGAAATAAAATTGTGCTTATTGGATTTTGCAAATGCTAAAACATAAATTTTGCTTCCCAGTAGTTAGCAATTAGTGATCAAATTTTTTCTCCCCCAATACATTCATTGTTCATTTGGATTTGTGAGATGCTTCCTTTCCTGGTGAATGTGTAGCTAACCTCTTGAGTTTGGCATGCCTGGAAGGCATGACTACATTATTCCAAGAATAGCTACTGGGGAGAGAGATAAAAGATGGTAATTTGGTCAAATGAATTCAGGGCACTTTTTGGCCTAAGTTTCCCAGGCATTCACCTTAAGACCTGAGGGAAAACTTCTGAAAAAACTGCTGTCAGAAAACTGACCCAATTGGGAATCAAACTTAGGATCACCACATAGGAATCACGAATTCTACCACTAGATCACAGTAATGGTTCTGGTCTAAAATATGAAATGCCACATTTTTCTGCTCTTTAGTGATAACTAGTGGTGCAACCCACCCTAAGGGTCACTGGAATGTCAATGTTGCTTAAGCAATAATTTCCCAGCATCGTACCTAGATGATAGCACAAAACATTATGGCACAATAGATTGAATTTAGACTCGTCTGATAACACAATCTTATTTCACACGTAATTTTGGACTTTCTATTTCTAACACTGTTGTAGTCTGTAGTTTTGAGTGTCAGTAAGTCTTAGCATAATGTCTAAATCCAGTAATCAGTACATTTACATTGTACACTGTACCAGTGCTCTAGTAATGCACTAGCATTTTAAATGATATTGAACATTCATTCAGAGCAGAGAAGAGATCTTTGCATACATCTGTGACATATTTTTTGACGATCAAAACTAGTGAGGTTATGTGGGTATTAATACGAGAGTGGAACTTATGCATTGGTGTATTGTACAATCCGCCTTTAAATTCCAAGTTTCACAATCCGGATCTCTTTCTATAATTAGAAATGGAATTGTTAAATATAAAAACAATTCCCTTTAATGGAGTTATGTTAATAGGAGATTTCAATGCAAGAGTGGTAGAGTTGGAGATTAAGGAATTAAATGTGTGGGAAAATATGGGGAGAGATGAATCTAGCAAAATATGGAATAGGCATAGTAAAGACAAGGTTGTGAATGAAGAGGGGCTAAAACAAATTCACATTTGCGAGAACAATGGCTTTGTAATACTGAACGTTTGCTGGTTTATAGCATTGCATTAGTTTAGTAGCAGATCATTATTTCAAAATTTTTTAAAAATTGTAAATCTTTAAAAAAGTTTTCATATGGAACTAACACAGTGAAGCTCATGTGATTCAAGATCATTATTTATTTTGTTGTGCAGATTGAATGAAGGGAAGGGACAGCAGCAATTTGAAGTTTCATTGAAGCAACTTCTGCAGAGCATAACAGGCATGATGTGCTACAACACAGATAGTACACTTCTTGTTCAGGGTGCTTGTTTAAAGTATCTACCTTCTACCATACCAGATATACTTACAGTCTTTAGTGCTACTGAGCTAAGGTAAAGTATAATTTTTGGACTATTTTTTTAACCTGATAAAAGTTAAGATTTGGGAATCAAAAACATTTATACATCTGTATTACAATAAGAATGTGTATTCTTTCATAATTGCATTTAGGTCTCTAAAGATGTGACAGAAGGTGCATATAAACCAAAAACAAATTGTATAAATATCACTATTACTTGAAGAAACAAATATTTTCAATAAACTTCTCCAATTGCTTGCATTATTGCTTAGATAATAATGGGCCATCGATAAGTTCCTCAGCACTTGGCTGATGTGTACTGCACAGGAGAAAGTTGATATTCCTGGAATTTCTGACATTCTTTCTTTCGAAACCGTTTTTAGCAGGTAATCCACCCACCATTACTAAAGAAGTGTGTGCTTGCCTTGGCAGTGAAGTAAATACAATAACTATGCACTCGGCATACTGTCAGTGCTGTCAACCAAATTTGCTTCCCTAGTATAATCTTGGCTATACAATGGTTGTAGAGCGACTTCTCAATAATTGCATGTTCAAATGTTTTTCTTAGTTTACCAGTTTTTGTACACATGTTTTTGAAACAAGTTTTGTTCTTTTAAGAGGTGGTGTGGGAGTATGATTTAAAAAATGGTTGCAACTATTTTCCTTGGCACAGTGTAAAGCTAAACAAATAATGACTCTGACTATTTCGTTAAAGCTAATAATTAAGATGTGTCATATGTGAAAGGTTAGCAATTTTGTAAATTTCATGTTAAATAGGCTAGCAACAATTCTGTGACAAACTGATAATTTAATTTTTTTACACAGTGTTGTTTGCTGACATTTAGTTTGACTATGCCTTGTTTAGTATATCAATTTATTGCATTTCAGTACATGAACTTGTTTACCAATATTTATGTTTAATTCTTGGTTAATTAATAATATGAGCGCACGCAGAATGAGGGCAACAAAACCAGTTTTAGCGCACTGCTTTACTTGGTTAGCTTTATATTTATATATATAAAGGAAAAGTCATTGCAAAAGTGAGGAATGTCAGGTTTTAGTAGCTTTGAAAAAATAAATTATAATATTAAAATGGTTTGTGTTGTTTTCACACAATTGATGAAATGTTATAAATGCTATAAGTGTGATATTCTACTATATTCAAAATATAATATTGAATCTTCAGCTCATTTTTGACAAAATGCTGATTTTAGCCCTTTTAAAATTAGAAAATCAATATTAAACTTTAGTCAAAGTAGACTTAATTTTTTTATATAAAAGTAAATATCTTCTAAATTTAATTGAAAATGTTGTTGGACTTGATAATATATTCTTTTGTTTTTTTTCTAAGTAATTGCTCTGTTTAAAGAAAAAAGGCTATTAAAGTTTTTACTGTTCTGAAAGAATGAAACTTATTTCTAACATCTTATATTTTCTATTAACCATTGCGATAGCAAAGATAATAAAGTGGAAATATGTGTGTGTCTCTTACCATTTGCTACAGAATTTAATATCATTTGTAACATTAACAACATTCTCCCATTGATGTATTGATGTTTTTAGTAGTCACTAGGCAGATGTACTGTAAAATTAAGCCCTAGGGGTACACTGGAAAGGTAAGTTAGTCATTGATAATTTAATAAAGAGAAGAACAAATACTTGATAAAATTCAAGGGTGCAATTAAAATAAAATTTATTTAAAAATAATTCTTTAATTGTAGAACATAGGCTTTCATGGCCAGTGTCAACTGTGCAAACTAAGTTTTCTGGACTTTAAGGCCATGATAGGGATTCTTCATCATCATCCACAACTGCTGTGGACATCATCAATGATGTGCTTGGCATAATCCTCTTGAACACAAGGCTGTGACTGAATCGTTAATAGAAATTGTGGCAGTATATGTAGTGGGGTTGCCTGTGGAACTGAGCTCTAATTGGTTTGCTTGGCTGAGGGGGTTGGATCTAAGCAGGAGCTAGCAGGTGTTTCTTGCAGGTTGTTGGTTAATAATTGGGTTGCATAATTTCGTTATCTTGGTATCTGTAAAGCTGGATACCATGCTGAGTGCAGTTTCTGAGCTGTTTCTTTCCTGTTAAAGTTGTTACTATGCTTGTAAATTTCAATTGTCTGCCGATATGAGCAAGGATTGTAATGAGGTGTGGAGGCTAATATTTCAGTACCTTGAAAACCAATTTCACGCTCTCTGTGAGCTAGGAGGGCAGGCTCAGTGATGGCTGATTTACCCGTCTGACCTAGGCTGCAGTATCTCTTATGTTCAGAAAGATGTGTATTAATGCTCTGTGTAGTGCTAATGTAAACTATACGACAAGAGCATGGTATTCTAGACACTGGCTGAGGCAAATGGTTTCCTTGAACCCTTGATGGAATAGAATGTATCTAACTGTTTTGTAGGTTAAAAATCTATCTGAACATCATGTCATCTAAGTAACTTGGAGATGTGGTCAGGACGTTTTCAGAAATAGAAGAAATACTGCGTCCTCCTTCTTGACCTGTCCATTGGCCTACCCGTTCCCCTAATCTCATTTCTCCAGGCTTTTTCTTATGGGGATACATTACAGGTAAAGTTTATAAGGAAGTACCAACTACATCTGGTAAACTACGTTAACAAATTAGGAATGTCTGTGGAAGAATCAGTGAAGAAATGATGACATGTGTTCATCGATCTTTTGAAGCATGTTTTCGGAAATGCATCAAAATTAATAGTCATACCTTTGAGCATTTACTGAATTGAAATTATTTGTAATGTGAACAAGACATTGTTTCACTTATGGTTATAACTGTGCTGTACTGTACAGCAGTACACTGTACTGCCAGTAAAGTGAAAGTGAGAGAAAAACATTTGCTGTCTTATTTGTCCAATATCTCATCATCTATTACTCTGAGCTAATAGATGTACTAGAACCTTTATATTAAAAATTGAGTGCTTTTTCCAGTCCTGGGGAAAAAAATACACCATTCTATTGGAAAAAACCAAATTGATCTTGAAATGATTTTGAGAATGGCATTTCAAGGATGAGTTAAGGTTGCTGTCTTATGTTCCCCCAAGAGCACTTCAATTTTCTCTGAAGCATTTTTTGATTTTTCTCTTCATTTTGGAGTAAAATGAGTGTGACACTATAAATACTTCACCCTGTATTTTAGTGTTACTGTGTACTTTTAAGTATAATTTCATAGAAATAATATGACTGGCCTTAGATATTAGAACAAAATTATATTTAGGCTCATTTTCCTTTATATATTATACATTTTTGTACCATAAGGTATATTAACAATAAAGATAATAGTTTCCAGTTTCTAAGGCAGGAAGAGAATGCAATATTAATGTGCATATTTATTTCTGCATAAAATATAGGAGAATTCAGCAGAAAATGTTATCTATTGATTGAAAGAATATGGCATTTCTTAAATTTTGCATCATACATTGTCTTACCATCATATGAGGTGGTATCCAGAATATTCGGGACTGGTGCTGCCATCTTGGCAGTAGTTGCAGTAGAGTTTTGTACCGCTAGGTGGCAACACTAGCATCTCTGATGAGTGAGTGTTTAAAGTTTTATGCAGCTGGGTAAATGTGTTGAGATTCTATAGTACTTTTTATGATACTCTGTGTGTAGTGTGTGGCGATTTTTGGATGGATCCAAGATTAGAACAGAGAGTGTACATCAAATTCTGTGCAAATTTCGAAAATGCTACGGAGATCCTCACATTGATTCAACAAGTATTTGGGGGACGAAGCATGAGCCTTACACGTGTGTTTGAGTGGCATGCTCGGTTCAGGGCCGGCCGTACAACTATTGAAGACGATGCTCACACCGGCAGGCTCGTCAGCTACACAACGTCTGATAATGTTGCCAAAGTTCAACACCTCGTTTGCAAGGATTGACATCGACCCATTGAAGACCCTGCTCATGAAGTGGGAATTGGATATGGGACATGCCAATGAATTTTAACTGATGAATTCAGCATGCATCGTGTCGCTGCAAAATTTGTGCCAAAGATCCTGACTTCTGATCAGAAGGCGCAGCGTGTTGAAGTTTACACGGAGCTTTGTCAGGCCGTATCCGTTGACCCAACCTTCTTGTCCATGATCATCATAGCGACGAGAGCTGGATGTACGCTTATGACCCTGAGACAAAACAACAATCCTCCCAGTGGAAGAGCCCGAACTCACCAAGACCAAAAAAAGCGAGACAAGTGAAGAGCAAAGTCAAGAGCATGCTCCTCGTTTTGTTTGATACCAAGGAGGTTGTGCACAAAGAATTCATCCCACCAAATCAAACAGTGAATTCCGGCTCAGTGCAACAGCTCCATGAAAATGTGCGGAGACGACGACCCGAGCTTTGGCGACAAGGGAACTAGCTATGCGCCCTATCACAATTCCTTGTTCAACAGGAGCTTTTTGATGAAAAACAACATGACAGTTGTCCCCCACCCACCGTACTCGCCTGATTTGGCACCCTACGACTTCGCTCTATTCCCCAAACTGAAAATTAAATTGAAAGAACGTCGGTTCGACATAATTGAGAGGATTCAAGAAGAAACGCTGTCTGTACTAAACACCCTCAAAGAACACGATTTCTGAGATGCACTTGCAAAATGGCAGAATTGCTGTGACCGGTGTGTACATATGGAAGATGATGGTGGTCATTAGTCTCAAAGTAAGTTTTTGACCAGATGGTAGCACCAGTCCCAAATATTCTGGATATCATCTCATATATCAGCTACAACCAAAGATGAAGTCTTCAAGCAGCAAGCCAGCTTTCCAGTAGATGTTGGCACCTCAGCAGAAAAGTATATTCAGCAATGTATTTTGAATGAACGCTATATAGCATTGTTTAATTTTTTTTTGTAAGTGTTATTTCCCAAGGTTAAGTTAAAATTAGTAAATTCTAATTGCTTTGGACTGAGCTTATCAATGTTTCCCAAACTGCATGGCATTTCTCTAGGCTAATTTAATTTTTTTGAAATTCCAGTGTGCTTCTGACTGAGCTTATCAACAAACTGCCTCAAAATAGGCTGACTAAGCAAAAAATGATGACAGTTAATGACATCATTCACAGCAAGCTATTTTTAAATGCAGATTGCCGCGCAGTGTTGCTTCCAGTCATCACTACACATATCAAGGAGCTTCTTGAATCACGTGATGAGGTGATTCTTTCTTTTTGCATTTAATAATAATATTCTTTATGCTTAGCAGAGAGGATGTATGTTGAGCCTGTTCTCATTATTTTGAATTTTTGACACAGCAATAAGTATTTGCTTCTGTTCAGTTAAACATACAAATTTATACACAATATTCATAGCACTTGCAGTGCAACTATTACTCAAAATCAGATGTTCTTCAGCATCCAGAGGTAAGTTATTATTACATTTAAATTTATTAAGTAGAGACAGCAATTTTTGATTTAATGCTTTGAAGTCTGCATTTATAATTATGTTAATCTTTTAATGAATGTTTCAGAGTTTTAAAGAATGGAATAAAAATTCAAAGTTAAAACTTAGCATAGAACCAATAGTATAACAGTTTGATTGTATTGCATGGTACTTAACCAGTTTTTCAGGAAAAAATTTAATTTTAAAGTTCACACATGTCAATCTCTGCTTGAGTGTTGTAAAATATTTTATTGGTTTAATTTTGCAATTTGTAAATTCTTTGTACAGAGCACAGTATGTATATTTGCATGAAAGATATCTAGTGAAACAGAGGCACCATTTGCAATTCTTCACTAGTGGATTTATGTTTATTGGAATGAGAAGTCATCTTAATATTGTTTCAGAGATGATGATTTTGAAATCACAAAAAGAATAGTACAGAAAATATTCAGCACCATATAGGAGGGTAAGTTTGTAAGTTTCCGGCCTCGCCGATAGGGATTATCACCATCACAAAACCCTTATCTGATGTCATACCTTGTCTGTTAAATAATTGCAGCTGTAACTTCCCTCCGCTATGTTCAGTTGTTCAGATATAGTTGCAAATGTACAGAAGATTGTGACACATTCAAAAAGAAGTATCAAGCTGTTATTATTAGTTCTTCACAAAAGGATTTACTCCAAATGAAATTAAACAGCCATTAAACAGTATATATCTCATATTCTACCATAAAAGAATGGGTCACAAACTTTTTTGAATGGGTCAAGAAAGCAATGAAGACTAAGAGCATGCAGGTAAGCCCTTGTGGTGTTCACTCCTGAAAACATTGATCGCTCTTGTGGAAGGAGAAGTTACGGAAGACCAGTGGCTCAAAGTTACAGAAATAGCAGCAAGGTGCAAATTTTGCTGAATGCATATGTTAGTAAGTTTTCTATTTCTTAAATTCATTTAAGGACCATTTGCTTAATATTTGCATAAGATTCTCTATTGGGATGCTGGAGAATAAGGCTTTTGCATCAAAAGACACCATTGCATCTCCTGTTGCAATTCTGATATTTTATAGTTTTTCAACTAAATCAAATGGATTTTTATGTCCAAGCCTTCAAATCTTTTGAAACAGTTGAAATTATACATTTAATAGTTTTGCTATTTTGTATGTGGATGAATTGATGTTAATTGTTGGTCTTTTGTGTTATCATTTTTATGGATTTTAGGACTCTGTTTTTCAGCTGTCAATAATATTTGAACTTCTTTCAGTGCTTTGCTTAAATTTTTATTTCAACTATTGAGAGGATTTTTTTGATTAGTTTGTAGTCTTCCCTTTTAACAAAATTTGTACTCTGTTTATGTAATTGTTTTTGTCCAAAATGCCTATTTTATTTCCTTTATCCACCTTTATATGTATTATTGGTTTATCTTTTAGCTGTTTTAATGTATTTCCTTATTGCCTGTTGAATTCTAAAACATAAATGTTATATAAATTTTTAAAACAATCAATTTCTAAGAAAAGGAAAGTATAGGTAATGAGCAGGTATCTACTTTTGCATTTGAGACTTTTTACATCATCACTCATTCTTTGAAATGATTCTTCACATTTGATCAGCAGTCTTATTTTAAATATTTTAATGAAAACTTTTTTAATGTCTGCTAAATACCAGAGAACCTCAGGACAGAATGAAACAAATAGTAGTTAGGTTAGTTGGCAGAAAACATTTTAGGGTAAGAAAAATGACGGAAATTGCACCCATAATTTGTTCGAATCAATGCTGAGTATAAGTCCATAACTTGGTTCTCATTTGTGATGAGTTAACAAATTTCAAGAACAAGTTGTTCTGCTTTGCTTCTTCCTTATATCACATATTCCATGCTCATTGAGATTTGTGTGTATTTCATTTGAGCTGTAATTCATTCTGTTAACTATTTTTCTGTAAGATTCTAGTACCAAGATAGACATTTAATTTCGTGTCAGGACCAATACAGTGAAGCGACTATTATGTTCTTAATTATCTAGTGAGTCGATTTGATAATTTTATGCTCCACTTACTGTTGAATTATGCAAAACCTTTGCCTGCATCCTCAATTGCAAGTCGACTGTCGGCTTCGTTGTAACCTGCTTTAACCTCTTTAATCAAGAAATTTGCTTTAATCAAGAAATTCAAACAAAAGAAGAGGTTAAAGCAGGTTACAACATTGACAGCAATAAAAGAACCTACCATCCACATGAAATTCACTTATCATCCTTGGGCCACCAAAAAATTCCAAAAAATACTCAGAGAGTTTGGGATTACTTTGTCCCCAGTGAACAAGTTTAGCCCAAAAAATCTGCTAAATTCTGGTGATAATGATAGAATACCGGAGGAGAAGAAGCCAGGAATATACCAAATCAACTTGTTCAGAATGTAACAAAGTATATATTGGAAAAACAAAAAGAAGCATTGGAATCAGGATGAAGGAACACTGGAGAAACATAGGGTACAATCAGATAAAGAATTCAGCAGTTGCACATCACTTTTGGAGAGATAAACATGATAGAAATGGGAGTGAAATTATTGAAATTCGTAGATCGACCTGTTGAGCTGGGAATATGGGAAAAAATTTATATTAAAAAATATGAGGATAAGGTTATGAACTTTGAGATCCCAACAGAAGACAAATTAGTGCGACGTTCATAAAATGTCCATGAGAGCAACACCAAGTCCAGCCAACCAACAATGAAGCAGACAGTCGACTTGCAACTGAGGATGCAGGCAAAGGCCTGCAAAACTAGTTTTGCATAATTCAACAGTAAGTGGAGCATAAGATTATCAAACCAACTCACTAGATAATTAAGAACCAATATAGAATTTAAAAAAAAAATAGATGCATACTCCAAATCGTGAAACAGACTTTAAAATGTCGAACAAAATTAAAGAGCAAATGAATAACATAAAAATAATTATTTCCAAATGGAATTTTCATGTCAAGCATGCTCAGCTGATACTGCGCTTTGCATATTCATATAACTATAAGTTTGTAGTAAGACGTTTTAATGTTCACAGCCAGTATATATGTAGTGCAGTGCTTCAGAATATTTCTATCATACAAGGCAGACTAGCCAAGAGTATAATATTGTCTCAAAGATAGAGTGAGAAGTGCACTAGTGGTGAATTTGGTGAACTCCCACAGTCATTACTAGGGCTGTAATTTTAATGACCTAAAAATTGGCAGAGAGTGCACTTAAAATTATACATTTAGGCCTAAAAATCATCCAAAAAGTCCCAATATAATACAGTTTATAAGAACACATTTGAGATACCATAAATAAGATCTAACTTAGATTTGACTGCACAATTTAACTCTGATGTTCACACTTAGCATTACACTACACAATTTATGCTTTTATACTCATTAATATTGAGTTACCATATACAATAATGTGCATTTGTAGGTTATTAAAAATAAATTATTTGTGACTATCTGGCAGCACACTTTTATACATTTAAAAGCTTCTCTGTTCTTCTACAACATATTTAAAGTAATAATATCCTTCAGTTTTAAATCTCCCTCCATTTCCCTAAGGGCAGTTTTTTACCAGGAGAATATCTGCTATTAAACACAATTTCAACTCTATATTTTTGTCTAGTACTTGTTCAATTTTTAGTAATATTGCATATCTCCAGTTTTTTCTGAAAGCACTATACAAATCATTAAGTTTCTTAATAAATTCAGTATTAATTAACTTAATCTGAGATTTCTCAAACTTATTGCAGCAAGAAAAAAATCAAAATTTACCATAACATAATTTCTGTTTTGGGGTCTGAAAGTGTGTCTTGGCATCTTTAATAGATGCTGCTTCATTTCCATCAATACTATCAATAACACCTTTTTTCACTGTTATAAGCCGCAGGCTTCAATTCAGTATCTCCATTTTGTGAGAACAGGAGCAGGTGGCAAAGAGATATCAGGAATCATGAACTTGAATGATGCTATAAAAACAATCTTTTCAAGAATACCTTTTTTCACGTTTCCAATCATCTGGTTTACCTTGGGAAACTGTCATTGTGTCTTCTCAGCCATTTTGTGGCAGGCATGTGCAAAGCATGTTACTATATCGTCCTATTGTATCACACTCAGTAGTTAATCTTTTCAACATGTAATTTGCAGCATCTGTCACAAATAGCAGTACAGGCATCATGGTCAGTTTTAAGTCAGTTTTCTCGGTCCTGGTGGTATAATGGTGACCATACTTGCCTCCTAAATCCAAGATCCCGGCCAAAAGACCAATAGATTTTTTCGAACGTAAAAATCCTAAGTATGGCTCCCTTTGGAAGAGAAGTAAAGCTGTGGGTCCTGTGTTGTACATTTACTGCACGATAAAGAATCTCAAGCCTGAAAAAAGAGGCCTCTTGTTGGCCATTTCATACCCTGATTTGAATGGGATGCTGATGACTTGAGATGATGAAGAGCATCCATAAATAAATAAACAAATAAAAAATAGATTAACTATTTAGATTTGTCAAAAAGTTTATAGATATATCAATTGCTTAACTTTCTCAATGCTCAGAATTTAAAATTTAAATTTTCCTGGACTATTCTTCCTTCACTGTGCCAGCCACTATGTTTGCTACATAACATCCTACAGCATTACAATCTCATTTAGAGATACCCAGATTTTTTCTCTGCAGTTTCCTTTCTTATTTCTTTAAGTTTTGTCTCATAGCAATGTATGAGATAGTTTAATTCTCAAAGTAGAAGAGACAGTTAGACACTTATTTGCAATTTTTCAATTATGTCTGACAACTTTTCCATTATTTAGTGTACTTAATGGATATTGATAAAAATCTTCAAAGACCTTTTAAGGCTTTGTAGAAACTTTGTCAAAATATAATTGTTGAACTCTCTTCTCATTCTTTAGATGCTGAAACCTTTGTTTATGCTTTGTAATACATGCTGTATTACAAAGAAACTATTCTTACATAACAAATTTTAAAGTATAAATGTTTTTCATTAGCACTAAATATTTTGTCACTTTACCAAAACATAAACCTTTTAAATTTATATGCAGCACTTTCCTTCGCTTAGGAATTTTGAGAAAACTAATTGAAAAATCAACCGTCACTATTTAAGCTTGCTTTAAGTGAATATAAAGGATGTTCAGTTAACACATTTGGAGATTACAACAATGTGATGATTATTATTACCTTGATGAGTGACAATTGAGGGAACTGATATCAAAGCAAAGAAAAATGAAAAAAAACTATACACAAGCCAATTTGATCACAAGCACATAGTTATACTACTGTATGTATATTAGGTTCCTGATGATTGTGCTTACCGACACAACTCAGTAAAAGAAATAAAAAAAAAAAAAAACTCAAAAAACAGAATTTTAGGTACATAATGAATCTAAAACTTTTGAATATTTAGACAATGAATTAATAATTAACAATAATGAGTTAATAATTTGTTTTTCGTTTGAATTTAACAACAAATGCTGACAGAATAAAATAAGACAATTCTTATAGGCATTCTAGTGAATTGCAGAATTCAATATTTTGTTGAAATGTATATCTGGCATCTTCCAGAGGGAAATAGGTGCAATCAGAGAGGTTGCTGTTTAATGCTTGACTCTGTCTTTGAAGAGAACACTAAATAGCAATGCAAGTGAGTTTTCTTTTCAGTCATTTGCCAACACACAGATGTGGAGAACAAAGAGTGGACATCCCTGGAAGATGCTGGAAATGGAAACAGATAATATGTTTCCATTTTTAGATCTGAAGATAAAATGTAATAATAAACTTGAATTTGGCATCTACAGAAAGGACGTGCACACAGACATTTATATCAAAGCCCATAGTTTCAATCCAAGATCGTATAAAGAAGCAGCATATAACAGCATGACAGACAGACTAGTAAATATGTCGTTGAACAAAGAAGAATACAAGAATGAATATCTGCATATAATAAAATTTGCTAAATTAAATGGGTTCAGCAAAAGAATCATTAATGAAAAATTTAAAAAATTCCAGAAACAAAAAAGAATTAAACAAAACATAACTTTAAGGATTTAGCAGGGGAAAACAACCTTTAAAAAGTTCATTTACCACCTGTCAGCCATTAAGAAATTTGAAAAAAAAAATTTCAAGAAGTAAATTTTAATCTTAGCGCCTGAAAACCAATATAGTGTAAAAAAATTGTTAAAAATAAACAAAACAGCCAGGCCCAAAGAGAAAAAAAAATCTGGTATTTACCTGATTAATTGTCTGGAATGTGAAAAAATATATGTAAGAAAAATAAAGAGAAATATAGGCATTAGATTGAAGGAACACTGGAGAAACATCTGTTACAAACAAATAGAAAAATCAGCTGTTGCAGCACATTTTTAGAATGAAAACCATGAAATAGAAAAATGCATAAAATTTATTAAAAAAGGTTTAACAACCAAAAGAATGAAACTTATGGGAAAGGATTTACTTAAAAAATATGAGCAAAAATTAATGAATTCCCAGAAGCAAACATCTCTATATTCAAGTTTATTACAAGATCACTGGAATCAACCCAGATGCCTACCAATTCAACTTGTACAAATAACTCAATCATTTTACAGCTGAGGTTGTGAACGAAAGTCCACGAAACATGTCCGTGTAAATTTCCAATAAGTGAAACCATAAAAAGTGTTCTTAATATTTTGACTCGGAAGAGATTATGTTCTCAGTTATTTGCATGAATCCATTCTCAACTTGTGCACTAACAGTATCTCTTCTGTTATGACTTTCTTTATAGATACTTTATTTAAACAAATTGCAAACAAAAGATATTTTAGTGGAGCAGACTCTGGAAAAATGTCAAAACACACACACTCTCTCTCTTTTATGCACACACACAAATGCATACACATACTTGTTATAAGACTTCTTGAAGAGTAAGTCTCAACAACAAATATGGTGTATTTAATCAAGATTTTGGCTTAACTGTATAATAAGTGTGGCCAACAACAGCATGGGTCATATCTACTAGCATACTGACATGCTATTCTAAAGAGCACATACTATATATTCCTTCCAACTGTTCCCAAGAGAGAGAGGAAGTGGGAATGAGAATAAAAAACAGCTGATATAGTGTATTTGCCACACTTACTCCTCACTCTGCTAATGTAACAAGCATAAACATTTGGCTTGTCTGCACTGTATTTTATGAAATATATTTGAAAATTATATAGAATATAGGTTTAATTGTAGGTAAATGGTATAACCATTATCTATTGAAATGTTGAGCCAGAATTGAGCATTGCATTTCTTCTTTATTACTTAATTTACTCATATTTAAACTTCTTCTCAATAAACAGCTTTCCTCCATTTCATATTGAAGGTAAAGGTTTAAACAAATTGGCAGAATAAGAGATGCAGACAATTTACCTAGTTGCATATAAAAAGCTAATCAATAATGTAGGATGCAGACTATGAGGAAGATTCATTAACTACTGATTTTGCATGCTTTGCTTGGATAATAGCATACAGAATATCGTAAGCGTGTGGCTCATATTTGTAAATACTGTGCTACATTATAGTTGTAAAAATGGTGATCTGATTGTAAATAGCAACCACATTTTTGATTATGTAATATGCAGAATTGTAAATAGTTAATTCCTATTTGCTTATAACATTGACTTATAATTGTTGTTAAGGCATGTAATTAAGTTCCAGTTTGTGTTATAAAAATGGTGTGAATTTTTTATGGAGCATGAAGAATGGAATATGGTACTAATTGGTATTCACAGTTCAGGAGAAGTACTGCCCAGCTAGAAAAGTAAGCTATTGTGTGTTTGTAGATAGAAATTATGAATATTGAAATGAAATGGACTGTATATATTACTATTCTACAAACAATTTTGTAATTTTGGAGAGGTGAAAATTGTTGTCAAAATATCAGATTTTGCATTATTGCAAATTAAATGTAACATTCCCACAAAACAGCTGTGTTATTTTGGAAGGAATGCTTCATATTTAAAAGTAATGCTGTACTATATTAGCATAAGGTGTTCTGAAAGTTCTTGGTCTAATCAAGAAAATACAAGATTTAAGAGAAATGATTACTCCCCAACGTAGTCACCTTGTAAATCAATACATTTAGTCAAACAATGTTCCAACTTTTTAATACTCTCAGTAAAATAAAGTTTTTCCAACTGTGAAAAATAAGCATCTGCCTCAGCTTCAACTTCATCATTTGATGTGAATATTCATCCACTCAGGCATTTCTTCAGGTTTGGGAACAAAAAAATAATTGCTGGGAGCCAAATCCAGCAAATATGGCTGATGTAAAAGTATTTGGAAGTGAAGATCATGCAGTTTTGCAGCACCAATCCCATACACATGTAAAAGTGCATTATTGTGATGAAAGAGAAGTTTCTTTTTCACAAGGTGTGAACATTTAACCTGAATAGCATCCCTAAGTTGGTCCATCAGTGAAGCATAATACTTCCCGGTGATGGTTCTGCTCTTCTAGAGGTAGTCTATGTGCACCACACATGAAAATCCTATAAATCGGTACCATGACTTTTCCTGCAGATGGAACCCATTTTGCTTTCTTTGGTGCATTTTTTTATTTGGTTTATTTGCGGATGCTCTTTAACATCTCAGGTCATCAGCATCCCATTCAATTCAGGGCATGAAATTGTGCTCAGAAGCCTCTCTTTTCAGGCTTGAGGTTCTTTTTCATTTGTAAATGTACGACACAGGACCCATGACTTTACTTTCCTTCTGAATGAAGCATGCTTAGGATTTTTATGCCCAAAAAAATCCATCGGCCCTGGCTGGGATCGAACCTGCGATATTGGATTTAGGAGGCAAGTATGGTTACCACTACACCACCAGGACCAACTCTTTGGTGCACTTTTACTTGTTGCCACTCACTGTTTGAACTGCTCTTTTGTATGTGGCATATAGGGAGTTGAATCCACATTTCATCTACTGTTATGAAACGGAGAAACTCACTGAAATTGTGCTTAAACAAGTCTAAACAATCTTGCAAAACATTCATTAGAATGTGTTTTTGTCCATTGTTAACAAATATGGCACTCATTGAATGGAAAGCTTTCCCATACCCTAAACTTCATGTAAAATGTAGTGGACATGACGTATTGAAGTCTTAGCAATATCAGCCAAATTTTTATGTTAATTCTTTCCTACATGTTTTCATTTTTTATTTTTGGAATTTTTAGTAACTTGGATCTACCATATTCCTCATGGTTTTTGTTCCAGAAATAAGCTGCTACTGCATTTCTTAATTGCTTATATTATGATATAAGATTCTAAATGTAATTAATATTGAAGTTAATTTATATTTGGAGGAAAAAACCTTCCCACATCAGTAAGTACACAGGCCACCCAGGAACCAAGTGTTAATTGAATATGAGAGCCTGTAATGCATCAAATCCTAATAATGGAAGTAATGACTTGTTGCTTCAAAACTATTTATGTTTAAATACTAAATCTTATACTGCAATAAAGCTTTTTATATCTTAAAAATAACTTACTCTTTTAGCTCTTTTCTTGAGTGCTATAACATTTTTCAAAATGTTATCTGAGCAATATTTTCTGGTTAAGTAATTCATTTAAAGTAACAAACAATATGAATCACATAATTCATATATTTTGATTTTTTCAATGACTAATGTACTGAAATGTTAAATTTTTTCTGGTATATTCATAATTAAATACAAACTAAAACTGTAAATAATTTTGTGTACTAATTCCCCTACATTACCTGAAATTTTTATTTTCATTCTAGACTTCATTAATTTACTTTGTGCATCTGAATGTGACTGTAAGAACATTCACTGCCTTCTAAATCCAAAATTACCTTGGCAATAAACTTATAATTTATGCATATAAAAGCAGTATGTGTATATACTAAACTACAGAATCTTTCATATTTTACCATTTTTAACCATTTATTACAGCTGAACTTTTCAAGGTCATTTGAGCAAAGTGATTTGAGAACATCAAAATATTTGTGTGTGTATTCTACAGATTTAAATCAACTACCTCATTTAGTTTTGGATACAAGGGAATTGATTTATCACTTTGGTTTTTATTTTTGTATGAGCAATAAGGATCTCTCTCTCTTGTTTCTTTCTTTCTTGTTTTTTTCTTTCCTCCCTCCTGGACATAAGAAAACAGTTATTGGTTTTGAGCACTAATGGAATAATTTCAGTTAAATTCATTTACAAAATCATTATGAACAAGATTAAATTTATATACAACTTGCATGAATAAGGTAATGGCCCATTATTCCTTCCATAAATGGAAACATATTAGCTATAAGGTAGCAGATTCTAAAACAGAATGTTTTATGTTTTTATAGTCATTTGAAAAATTTTCTAATATTTAGAGAAATAAATTTAGAACTAATTTCATGTTGGAACTAACACAGTGAAGCAGCTAATATATTCTTAAATAGCTAGTGAGTCAATTTAATATTCTCATGTACCGCTTACCATTGAATTATACACAACAAGTCCATCCAACCATCAACAAATGTGGCAGTCAACTCACAGCTGATGATGCGGGCAAAGGCCTGTGAAACATGTTCTGTATAATTGAATGGGAAGTAGAACATAACAGCATTAAATTGACTCACTAGCTATTTAAGAATATATTTTGAGAATTGTCTGTGAATACCTTCTTCTATTAGCAGAGTTCAGAAATTCTAAAATAAATGTTTCTTATGGTTCAGATCATTGTATGACTTGAGTCCAACTACAAACTCTTTTTACTCAACTTACTTGTTGATAATATGTAGAACCGGTTGCGCAAACCCTTTGTCCACATCATCAGCTAACCTTCAATTGCTTATGAGACTTAGATATTTTCCATGGTTATTAGTTACAGAAACTATTGGAAATATTTTGGCATGGTCTCTGTTGAATGAAATTAATTTAAAGATATTATAGACATATTGAATATGTGAGGATTCACTATTTGAAAGAGAAATGAAAGTGTTAATGAGAATAGTTAGTGATATTTATGTACAGGTGAATCCAAACTCTACCGATAAACTTTCACAAGTTGTTCAGGAATCTTTTCTGAGTGTTTTGATACAATGAACCCATACTCTCCAGTGGCTCATTACTGGGTAATTTTATTGTTTTTGTTTTGTAATAATCAACCAGTTTTGTATCTGCTTACTTGGAATATGATTGTTTTCAAACAAAACACATTTGATTGCTGTGGAGCATGTTCACATTACAGTCTGTCACCAAATAATCATCTACTCATCACCATTAGCAAATCACAAATTCTACAAAAGCGAAGTTATCCATATGTATCACTAACAACATACTAAAAGTTACTGCAGGAAACAAATGCTAAGACAGATCTGAGCAGGAATTTTCAAGCCTGGTGACGAAACACACTTAAAACATGCATTACTATAATGTATTTGTTTAATTTTGAAGCTGTTTACAGTAAAGATATTGTATATTAATTAATACAATGCAGGTAAATTTCTTACACGCTTCATTTGCTATATTTAAGTTAGGATATGTTTCATTGTTCCCAGCCTCAGCTGTTAAACCACTCTTTCTCTCTCTTTCTTTCCAATTTTTGGATTTCATACTATAGTTTGCATTTCTGTGTAAATTATCCTCTAGATTTTCCCATGTAATGGGGCCTAGGAGATTGGAAAGTTTCAAGTGTAAGGCGTAAATGTTTAATTCTATTTCACAAATTTTTTATAATGTAAGCTTTTTCCGACTTGTATGACTTTTTTCTCCCATACTTTTTGGTATAAGCTATTAACTCCTTTCACAGTTTTTCTTACAAAGTTTGGGTCAACTTTGTTTGTTGGCAAAGTTTTAGAAATTCATTGTTTGCTGCAATGTTTCTCTTTTTTATTTGCAGGTTAAAGTAGGTTTTTATTTTACTCTTTGCATTTCCAATATTGAGATTATGCATAATTAAGTGGTTTTCGCTTACCTCTGGGATGGCCATTTGAATGTTGAAGTACCACTTATTCGTCAACTTGATGCTTCTAAAGACTTGTTTGTCCAATGTAATGTATTTGTTTAATTTTGCAACTGTTTACAGTGGAAATATTATATATTAATTAATACTCAGCTGTTGACCCACTGTGTGAATGGGTGAGTGGGTCAACATCTGAGGATGGAAATGTTGGTTCCGGAAAAATGCCCTAACTTAAATAGAGTAAATGAAGTGTGTAAGAAATTTACCTTCATTGTATCAATTAATATGCACTATTATGCTCTACTGCAGCAGTGAAAGGTTGGTTTTGTTTGGAAACAAAATCTTATTTCGAGTAAGCAGATACAAAGGTAGTTGAGTTAAAAAAAAATGAAAACAATGAAATTACCAATAATGAAACACCAGAGACCATGGGTTCCTTATTATCAATACACTCAGAAAACATCTAAGTACAACTTATGAATATATTTTCATGAAGGTTTGTTGGTGAAGTTTTGATTCATTCTGTATATGTATTATACATTCACATGTTTGATGTTTAAAACCAACTTAATTGCTCATTAATTTTTTTTTGTTGATATTGTTAAATTATTTATCCTCCCAATTTTTCATTTATTTCATAAGACTATTTTTAGTCTCAGTAGCATCAAAAATATTGAAGCTTTACCATAGTTATTTTGTTACAGGCTTTGGCTTTGGTCTTTCACTATGTTGATTGTAACAAATGCCTTTTCAGCGCTTGAATATAGATGAAATATGTTCAATATATATGTAAATAATTATAACACAATTATAAAAATAATAGTTGGTATCACCATGCATCGGTTTAACTTAATTCAATATGTAGATTGGATATAATAGAGAAGTATAGGTAAGGTCCATACTTGCTTTGTGAGAAAAAGTAATTAGTCGTAAAAACTAATGCTGCTAGTTCGTATGATTGCTGTGAAAATATGCTTTCCCTGTTGTAAATCACTGGTGGAGCAAAAACAGCCAGTGTAAGACAGATTTTCACTTTGCTCATATGTAGCCTAAACCAAAGAATGAAACAATAAAGCCATATTATACTAAGTGTGAGATGTGTGAAATGATACTATTATTTAATCCTCAGAAGCTCTGTTATTGTTATTCTTTTTGATTCAGGAAAGGGTGTGAACTGCAAAGCAATGCAGTGAGCATAACCTGTCTAAATAAATTGGTTAATTATTTTAGTAATTCAGTTTTAACATTTAGATTACATGGAAAACTTAATGACTACTTCGCTCAAATATACTTAAAGCTAATATGTTTCTTTCACTGTAAAAGCTGTTTTGTTAAACATAATTTAAAACTTAGTTTGAATAATTAGTTTATTTTTTTGTAAATAATGTACATAATAATAGTTTTAAGTCTTCTAAACATGGCAAAAACACAAATAAGGAGCATTCCAATGTAATTTGCATTAGGTCAGAATAAACTCATCATTGCCAGTGGCAGAATTGTATCATACAAATGGCTGCATCTTCAAACATAAAGCACCGTGTTAATATCACAGATTGAGTAGCATGAATCTTGCACACACTTTTTCATTATTGCATTTGGTAGTGAATGGTTCCTGAAAGTTAAAATGGCAAGTGTGCAGCTAATTAAATTGCTGTTCGCTATCTTTGTCCTGGGCTAAGAAATCCTAAATGGAGAAGGTAACAATAGAATAAACAAATGAAGCTCAGTTAGTAAAGGCACTGAAAGTGATCTTTAAGATTGAAGTCCCTCTCCCTCTTTCACCTCGAGTATGTAGAGATTTGTTTCTATGTAAGCTTTGCTTGCTTTGTTTACGGAATGTCGGAATCCACACAGTGAAACTTCTGCCAATCTTATTCCGATTTAAAGTAAAACACCAAAAATCACGTCGTCACATTAAAACTCTCCTTAAGTTTCACAAACACACTTTAATACATGTTTCGTGAGGTACATTCCTCACATTGTCAACCAAAACGACTGCTACTACATAATATGTATCATGAAGAACAATATCAATTGCGGAATTAGCAAGAATTACTCCTGTTAAACCTCCTGTGAGGAGTCAATTTCAGCAAGGTATGTATGTTGCTATGTTTACTCTGGTGGTCTGTTAATGAACTTAAACAATATGTTGTCTGCTTCATTGTGTGTTTGTGAAACTTAAGGAGAGTTTTGATGTGACAACGTGATTTTTGGTGTTTTACTTTAAATTGGAATAAGACTTGCTTGCTTTGTTTACGGTGTCATATCCCCCTCCATCTTATTCAGGGTTTCTTAGCCTAACTTAAGATAGTAATTGCCATAGAAATGAAGTCTTAGTGATAATTTGCTCATATTTGGATTAAAATGCTGTACAGTTGAACTGCAAAAAGGCCAAGTGTAGAACTAAGCTGGAATTTACATCAGAAAATAAAATTAATTTCTCTATGACATAATCATTGAAAATTTTGATTATCTCTTCTTCTTACGTATATCTGGCACATTATATGTTTTTTAGAATGCAAAACAAATTAATCATTCTGTTCTTCACTTGGTCACCTTATATCAGATCTTGTGTCATAGCATGTAAAATGCCAACTGCAAGATATTTAAAATTAGTCTAAAAGCTTGCTTAAATGGATGTCCAGAAATGTTGAAGCAAAAGCCACATAGGGCAAAGGTAGCTATATTTGTAAAAGTGCATATTGTATGCTATGATTGTATTATATGAATAGATGTACTATATAGTGCCTGTGCTTGCTGGCTCCTGCTACCCTAGTGATTTTTGAGGTTAGAATGCATACATTTATCGTTGAGCAATATTTTATTTAAATATGTTCGTTTGTCAATGTTTACAGCTAAAAACTTGAATGTTGTGCTGGTAAGTGTGCAATATACCTGTACATTATTGGAATGGGAAAATAGAAATAAAATCTTGTGTAACAACCTTTAAGCCAGGGAGCTAAATGCAAGCCATGCATCATGGTCCTCTCTATTGTTGCCAGTTAATCAAACTGCACTGTCAATACTAGATCAGATCCTGTTGAAAAAAACTTGTTCTCTCTCGAACATTAGTGTTTAACCAAGCCTGGCCCACTTTACTACATTAATGCTCCAGTGTGGTCCAAGGTTGAAACAACAGTTCTTTATTCTCACAAACCTCATTATTTTGAACATTTTCTTACTCATCTTTTATATTAATGATAGTAACTTTAAAAATGAATTTAATGAATTTAAAGTTATATTTTCAGTGTAATGTTTTTATCGTAGTAATGGCCCAGTTAGAGTTTAGCATAGCACATTTATTATTGCTGACATATACTTTCATTATTCCTTTCTTTAATTCCCCATAAACTGAAGGTGATTAACCCTTTAATGTGACTTTTAGCAACTCTTTTTCTTGAAGGAAACTCTCTAATGGTTTCAAACAGGCATAATATGATCACACACCAATGAGGTATTACATGCTTTTATTTGATCTTATAGTTGTTTCCTCTTAAACCTTTAGGTGCATCATAATCATGTGAATTTGGGGCTTAATTTGTGGTGTATCATAGTAAACTCTAATTTTAATGTACTGATGTAAATAGTCATTTTTATAACTGTGATACTAGGCTTTTCTTTCTTACCCCCCTTCCCATAAACAACGAATGTATTAGCATGTGATAAATATGATTGATTTTGAGTATTCTAGCCAACTTTCTGTTATGTGCATGCTTTTTATCATTATCTTTATTTCTATATCTTTAAAACTTTGGATAGATTGCACTAAATCCTGCATTTAATTTCTTGAGGATAGTACAAAATTACAAATTGCAAATGGGAGTAGGTAATCATAAGTTTTTTTTTTAAAATAATACTTTATTTGTACTTAAAGTTTTGGTTCAGAAAGCTTCTAATAAGTGCTATTTACTATGCAATATTTGACATTTAGAATTCTATCAATCATATATCAATTTATGTGCAACTTTTCTCCCCATTTCTTTTATTTTGTTCTTATATTTGTACACAATAGCTATTTAAAAGCTAAATTAATTTTACACATGATGTAAATTACATCTTTTTATTTACCAAAACATATAATATATATCATACATTCAGACACACATTCATTTTTGAAAGCCTTTAATGTCCCATGCCAACAAGAAAGAGGCTTAAGGATACTGAATGACATGCATTGACCATTTCAGTCTATAACACACTGGTAGGCGGTAATCTAGCATTGACTTAGTTAACTATCACCCAGCTGACTTGATCAAGGATTGAACTTAGTCTGTTGTTTAGTAGGGTATTCTTTTATCTCTTACCTGAAATGACATATAAAAACTCTATACTTTACACAAGGGATGCACAAATCTGACTCCCAAAGCGAAGAACTGACTTTGACTCAGAGCTGGTCCCCTAGGTGCTGCTGTTCAAATGAACTCTTGGAATGAAAACTTGTACAAATAGCAAACCCCCATCCAAAGCAGTCATCTGCTGAGGCAAGCACAGCTTTCTCTGGCTTCCTCTTAGTACAAGCTTTGAGTTACTTCAATAGCTACTTTTCTGTGCAACCCTGCGGTCTACCTTAGGAACTTGAATAAATTTCTATTTTTATATTAGCATGTTTCAGCTGGGCTTCATTTGTTTAATGTCAAAATTTGCTTTCTGCCAAAGAATTTATACAAAAATGCATTTGCTTAGTGAAAAAACCTCTCATTATGCATGCTTATGAAATAGTAGCTGGTTACTAGACACTGAGAATATCAAATTTGTAAAAATCTGCTAATCCACCCTTAGGGATAAATGCATTTGCTTAAAACTAATTTTTTTGTAACTTTTAATCTTTTATTAAAACGAAAATTTGCATGTTAATACTGTAAATATAGCTGTTTTAATGTTTTTTTTTTTTAATATAGATTAGAAAACTTAAACCCTGTGTTTTTGGCATTAACTTTGAACTGCACTTAAACAAGCAAAGAGCAAATTTAATCTAATCAAAAATTATGTTTTTAATTTGTATAGTTTATGACAGAAGTTTACAATATAGATTAATCCAAGAAGCATTAATATAGTAGTTTCACATTTGTTAAACGGAACAGGAAGGATACTGTACCACTTTTCTTGATCAATGCTGTATATAAAAGTTAGTTGTAAACAAATATGCTTATTTAAAACATATATTTTAAAAAAGAAACTTATTTTAAAAAATATATGGAACTAACACAGGTAAGCCAAGTCATATGAATAAAATATGTGACATATATCATACTAAACACTCGAATTGCTTTACTAACTTGTGTGATATTTCGAACCAGCACACATTTAGAAGAGCATTTCAGGAACATAAAATATAAACAGACAGATAGATCAGCTGTGGTATGTCATTTATGGATTAAAAACCATGAGATTGTGAAGAAGGTGGATTTTTAATAGAGACTGAGGACATATAGAACTGGATACTTGGGAAAAAATTTACATTCATAAATACAGAGATCGATTAATGAACTTTGATATTCCAAAGGTTGAAAACACCAATTTTAAGTACATAAAAACACTACCAGGGTGGCGCTTCATCTCTACAAAGCCATTGGATTCTCCAGCCAGTCATACCCTTGTCTGAAGATGAAGGTCTTGGAAACCGGTTCCAAGTATCAGACAAGTAAGTGAAGCAATACGAGTGTTTAGTACGACATATATCACATGATTTTATTCATATAAATATGCTTATGTAGTGTTGTGTGAAATTGAGTTTGCCAAAAGTGCTTTTTGTATATCACTCCATGTTACAATATATTAAAAAATGAATTACAGCTCAAATATCATCTATTAGAAAGATAATAGACTGCTCTTTCATGCAATTTTAAAATGTACCTGGCCAATAAAATTAAGGAAGATTAGCCAGCCCAGTTTACTCTTGTTTGGATTTATTAACTCCATATTTACAGCAGTTTTACATACTCCTGTAGTTCATCTCTAGTGTGTAATAGCAGAAGATGAGTAGATATTCATACCTATGAAAGATTTCAGTAACAATGTATACCCTACTGTAGACTCTCAATAAATGTGGAAACAGTTGGTATCAGATAGATATATTGATGTTCCTCTCATGTGATTACAACTGTTGAAGTACATTGTATTTCAGAGCACTGGAGACTGCTGCAGGTGACCAAGACCATTAAGGTGTTTAGTCGTGGTTCCATCCCTCTGGCTCTTGACCACTTCCTAATAACATTCCATACTTTCTTTGCCCCCTTCCCAGACCTAATATTTGTATCAATATCCAGGACTTTCTTTTTCCCCCACTCTTCCCTCTTCCTCCAACAGCATCCTATAGAATTTCTGGACTCTTACCATTCTTACCCAGTCTCCTCTCTATTCTTTTCCCTCCATTGAATAATCGCCTGTTTCACTAAGATTTTTGTATCACTACATTCTTTATCAAACCAATCATCAATCTTTCCATAGGCAACCTTCCTAATCTTCTTATTACCTGACCGCTTAACATAAATTCCATCAGGCCCAAAACACATTCACTTAGTTCTATTTCACTCAGCCAGTTAATACCAAAATACACATCTTTTTAACTGAGGAATTCAACAGAAATTAAAAATCATGTAGATGGAGTGTATGGTGAAACTTTCCCTTCATGTTCAACAGTAAAACAATGACATTGAAGATAAATTATGTGAGGGCCGACCAATAGAGGTACTAACACTAGAATCCATGGAGTGACAAGAGACTAAAACTGAAAGAAATTGCGACAAGGTTGGGCCTTTCTTGAGCATATCCATATGAAAAGTGTTAGTGCAAGATGGGTACCCCAATTCTCTTGGCAATTCAAAAACAATATCAAGTGGAGTGTTATGAAAGGTTTTGACCTTCTGTCAAACAAATAGATATAAAATTTTGGAATTGGCCGTGACAAAGGATGAAATTGTGGTTCTCTACCATGATCCTTTTGCAAAAAGGAAATCCACGAAGTGGCATAAATCTGGTGAGGAGCCACGAAGGAAGACCAGGGTGGTCCAGTTCAGAAGAAAGATCATGAAATACTATTGTGAGACTGCAGTTGTTAGTTGATTTCAATTACAGAAACACCTGGGTTAATGCAGACTGGTAGGAGCAATTTAAGAAAAGAAATGCTACATGCTGAACCATGATATTTGACAATGCAATAGTGCACACTGCCCAGGTTGCAAAGGATGATGTAAACTATGGACTTAGCAATTGGACCATCCGTCCTGTATTCCAGATTTAGCCCCAGTGATTACCAGAATTGAGAAAAGATCTATAAAGAGAAAATTAAGTAATGGCATTGAGGTGAAGAAAATCATTTTAGAACATTTTTGAAACAAAAGTTTAGATTATTCTTTCAATGGCATAGAAATGCAAATTCAAAGTTGTGAAAAATGTATTGAAATAAGTGAAGGCAATGGGGAAAAATAGCATTATTGTTGTCTTTCTCTTACCTCTAAAAGTAAGTTAGGCCGAAAACTTATAGAACTAACTTCATATAACTTTTTATTAAAATAATATTCTTATTATTTTCACTTTTAAAAGTTAATTTACATTGGGTCAAAATTGGTTTATTTACAGATTAATGTTCTCTGCTGCTTTTTGCTCAATATACTTTATATCTTTCATATTTAATTACTGACCATGTTTTGAACACATTATATATGTTCAAAAATGTGATGAGCCCAATAATGTGAGTTTAGTTCAGCTATAGATCCTAATCAGCAATTTATATAAAGGGCTCAAATATTCTAATTAAGATGTTTTTTCTGGGCATTTTTCTCACCTCAAAAGATTGTTCTTGATATCTAGTTCATATACTTCATTCTCTTCTTCAATTATCTGTTCATCCTGAAGATTTCACTAATTGGCATTAGACATTTGATGACCTCCAGAAATATTGTTTATGGTACGCTTTGGAAAACCAAAATTTTTATTAAGAGTCCCACCATCCTAGTGATGTTACAAAACATGTGTGTTGAGCTTTGAGAAGATGTGGTTCTACTTTGCACAAAACACCAGTCAAGAAACTCTAAAATTTGAGCTCTCATGATGCAGCATATTTGAAAATCAGAAATTATGTATGGGGTTTAGCTAGTTAAAATATTGGTTTAATTCATTGTTGACAATGTCACTGTGCCTGTAACTAGATCTGGGATGAATTGTTGGTTTATTTATGGATTCTCTTTAGCATCTCAGGTCAGCAGCATCCCATTCTATTCAGGGCATGAAATGTCTGATAAATTTTGCTCAGAGGCCTCTTCTTTCAGGCTTGAGGTTCTTTTTTGTGCCACAAATTCACAACACAGGACCTACGGCTTTACTTCCCTTCCAAAGGAATCCACACTTTAGCGATTGTCACGTTGGAAAAAATCCATCGACTCTGAACCTGCGATCTTGGTTTTAGAAAGCAAATATGGTTGGTTACTACTAGACCACCAGGGCCAACATCTGGAATGAATGAAATGTGGAAATATGCAAATGAGCCCAAGTTTATTTCACTTCAATTATTTTTAATATTGGCCTACAACCACACAACTTACTAAAAAAACTAGTTCAAACCAGAACAGCTTCTATAATTGTATATTCAGTTAGCTTACTTGCTCAATTATTCTAGATAGTGTATTTTTCTTTGCTTTTGTGTTTTGGGTACTTCCTCTATGCTAACCATTTTTGGGGATGCAATTACACAAGACCTTTACCTGATTCTTATATATCTTCTTAATTCTATAACTTATTGTATGTTTCAGTACTGTATAATGTAATATGAGATAGAAGTAGAAGTAAACCAAATTTTTCATTTTGGGTCTGTAAGTTAGGAATGAAAAAAATGTGTATCATTGGTATCAGAGTTAACATTCATCAAGTTCATGTCTGCTTACATTCTTTAGTTCCATATCTTAAGTGTGATAAAGGCTGAGAAAAGATGGCAATTGTGTATATCTGGTAGTAAAATTTAATAAAATATATAAGGGAACTATTAACTGGCTCATGTTGTAACCCTTTTTCACACTTTATATTAAAATAAATTTACATACTTAAAGCAACATTTAAAAAAAATAGATATCAATTTAAGCAGGTTAATTCCATAATTAATTTATGTAAATTGGAGATTGAATTAAGAAGTTCAAGGAATTGCATGGTCCATAACTATGTGATCTGCCAGACAAAATGCTGACTCTGATATCTCATCTTTTAAGAGATTCATTGTGTGATATTCACTGCTGCCTTCAGCACACATTTTAGCTTGGCATAAGTTACATCATAAGGTATCCACAGTGCTATAAAACAGAGAAAGGAAAAAATGCTTGACAATTATAATCAAATGATTATGTTTAGGTATATGAACTTCTTGTATTATCCTGTTATTATGCAGAATTGGCAGTACAGTGATAAAATGCAATTAGTTTGCTTTAAATTGTACAACAAGAAGCCAAACAGAATATTGTGTGTGTGTGTGTGTGTGTGTATATATATAAATAAACAAATTTGCCTACACATAGAGAGTATAATTTGTAAAATGGATGCACAATGCACTAGTTTGATGTCCATGACAATATTAATATTTTAATAATTGCCATGAGCTAATGTGGACAAGTGTTTAATGAGCGAAGAACTCACTCAGTACATAGGCTGTGGATGGTTCTTTTATGATTGATTTTAAATACAAGGTATGGCAAACAAATTAAAGTGCAAAATATGATATTTAATGTATTAGTGAAGATTTAACAATTACAAAAAACTGTAACAATATGATCTCCAGCTTCAAGATAAATGATTTATATATAAATCAAATATTATTAATTCAAATACACCTTTAAATGGAATCACCATCATAGTCTAGCAGTAGGGTTTGCTCTTTCCATTTGATAGGAACAGGTTTGATTCCCATTTAGATTAGCTTCCTAACTGAGGGTATTTTCATGGGTTGTCAGTTCTTTAGGTGAATGACTGGGAAACTTAGACCACAAATTCCCCTGAACTCATTCAATCATCCTGTCATCCATCATCTGCACAATGGAACTTCAGTTCACAGTACCAAGATCATTAAAATAGATAAAAAATTATTTATTAATAATTTGAATTACATATGAATGAAACAATTAAATTTACATATGTAATGAGCTCAAAAATAAAATATTATCCTAACAATAAATATTCAACTCACAAAAAAGTTTTCCCACATAACTAAACAAAACCATCATGGAAGAATTCATTATGAAAACAGTTCCAATTTGAAGTATAACAGACATTATTATAAGCTAAAACCCCTATACACACCCTAAAATATACTCAAGATTGTACAAATATAACTTTAAATAAAAGTATACATATGGTAAGAATTTATCCAGTTCACTGCTCTCATGAAAAGAAATGAGTGCAAAGATACCAATTCTAAATAAAGAACTTTAAGGTTAAGCCTTGCTAAAGGGTGTCATCACAGAACTTTGAATCATTAATACCAATCCAGCCAGTTGATTACCACAAGCAAGAACCAGCTCCAAGTCCAAAGTAGTTACCTCAATCAAGGATGAGACCTAACTCACTGCCAGAAGCAAAAAGAAAAGCAGCGATAAAGGAAGGAAAAGAAGGTTTCAAAGATTCCAAGAGAAGGTAAGGTTAATGGCAGAGCATGAGCTTGCAAGATAATCTTTGAAATATTCTTTCTGGCTGAAGTTTTTAAATGATTTAAAAGACACATTCCAATGCAACATCCTTGAACTACAAGATAATTGCAAAGCTTCTTAACAATAGTCCCTATCTATGCACTATTATGTCTATATATTGGCATTCCATGTAAATTTGGAAAACTTAACAGTTAGAATTGGCTAATGTTTTGTATTTGCTTTCAGACTTCTAGACTATCTGTATACGAAGTTTTAGGGCATGGGGAGTCACCATGAGTTGGTTAATATTTCTTTCCTAAGCAGTAATATCCCAATGGAATAAAAGTTTGCATTAAAATCTAAACATTAGGAACTTGCACATAAATGATACTACAACTTCCAAACTGTCCATGGTTAATATCACATATATTAAATTGTAAAAACACCAACTAACCATAAACAATGCAGACCAGAGCCATTATTTTTTTTAATTTTTTTTTAACAGTATTTAATGCCCATTTTACTTACGGAGGCATCACAGACAGTGATTATACATGAGATGAAATGATAAATTGGGAGAGGATTTTTATTTTTAAGGAGGAAACATTCGTGGCCTAAGTGTCATTATTTTGTTACTGCTGTCCATGGAAGACTATGTGAATTTGTTTCTTGGCAACATTTTTTTTTTAATGCCCATTTTTACTCCTGAGACATCATAGACTGTAGACAGAGATAATACATGTGATTAAATTATAAATTGGAAAAGGAGTTTTTTAAAGAAAGGAAACGTTCCAGGCCTAAGTAGGGTACCTCACCAGATTTACCATTTATGAGGACTGAGCAAAACCTGAAAGAATCCTCAGTAAGGTAGAATGATCATGGCAGGAACTGAATCTCAGACGACCTCCCACTCATGGGTTCATACCTTATGACCTCAGCTACCCACGATTGTGGTGGTGGTACTTGTGATATCATAAGGTATACCAATCAGTAGCACAGATACTTATAAAGGGATGAAAATGAGCAGCAGATAATTGGGAAGATATATTTCCATAAGGAACAAATTAATGGTAGAACATTTGTAAGAGATCAAGCATATTAAATCAAGAGCTTCAACAGTAGAATTCCATGGTAAATTTTCTTGCATATAGGCTGTATTTGTATTTAATTTGCAGTTGCTCATATATCTCCCATTATGATATGTGTCAGCAACTGTAATTTTAATAAAGAATTACTCCTTGTATTCCAACAATAGATAAAGTGTAGTCTGAAAGAAAAAAGTGAAAATTCTAAATTTAAAAGAATTTAATTTGGTAGAAATGATGACTTTGAAGGGAATCAAACGAAATGGTTTTCAGTGCTGCTAGGTAACCTTAATGGGATCAGCCATTGTGACAGAAGTAGATTATTTTAAAGAAGATTGGTACATAATTACAAAAAGAAAAATGTGTGCGTGTGGTGCATGCATATATGTAGGTGTGAGAGAGTGTATATGTGTGTGCATGCATGCATGCATGTGAGAGAGAAATTGTATATTTTTTTTGCATTTAAAAATTTGGTTTACTTCTTTACATTTTAAATGATTTAATTTGCATCCTTTTGTCTAATGTTCCAACACTTCTAAGAATCTATTTGTAGGGTAATGGCTATTGACTGGGAGAATTTTTCCACTCTTTTTTTTATCCTCTCTCTCTCTCTCTCTCTTTTGGGTGGTATGTTGCACAATCCAATTCTGTTCAAGTTACAGAAAGGGCAAAGTTTTAAATAATAGTATGCTGCTTATTAATACTTGTTATTTTCATCTTCAGTTTTATATCTAATTCAAATTTATTTATAAAAATTTGTTACTTAATATAGCAGCTGACAGATTAATTTGCAAGCATATTCTGTTATAGTCATGGTAGACTGTTTGTCTGCTTTAATTGTGCTGTTGAATGTGCTCTTGATAGTTATTGTAAAGAGTGTGAGAGTTGAGTTCTACATGTATGTATCAGGGACGAGCAGCAGTAGAGTTCCGCAACAAGACAAAATCTGTTGCAAAGATTGCAAAGGTGCTAGGGGCCAGCAAGCACAAACTACATACACATCGTGGCTATTCAGAGGAGGTAAGAATACATACCATTATACTTTAGTGTATTATCCTTTCCAAATACAACCATTTGTGCATGCTTTTTAGCTTCTATATTAATCTAGGTAATAAGTGTTTTTAAAAAATGTTTCCTTGGTAAAAGCCCTTTATATTCATTCGTTCATTCATTCACTTTTTTTTTTTTAATTGTTGCAGTGTTTTTCTTAAAGAACACTTGTTTAATTATTTTCCAAAATTCTAAATATGTGATTAAGAATCTTTATCAACTTTTGGTCCCCTAATCTCCTGAATGAGTTGTCAGACTATTTTGTCATTTTATAAGGAGTATAGTAGAAGTAGCATCAAGAGAAAAAAAATGGAAGAAAAATCTAACTGACCAAGTGGAATGCACCCATGTATGCAAACAACTACAAAGGTTAAGGGTAAAGCTGTGTGCAGTTATAGCTGGCAGCATGTGCTATTTAAACTAGCAGTTAATGGCCAATACATCTATCATTCTTTAAAAGAAAGTTGGGTTTGGAGTAGGGTTAATAACTGAGAGTGTGCTATTACAGTAGTTAAAGAATGGGTTGTAACTACTTGTCTAAGTGCTATTGGTATTGTTTAAGCAGAAAGAAGTGCTCAAATATCTGTATCAGTAATTGAAAGGAAAGCTGAAATTCTGAACAAAAGCTCAATAATTCCATTTTATTACATTGAAAAATCATTATAACAATTAGACTGACCTTGGACTTTTAAAGGCTGGATAAATAATTGTTAAATACATACTTGAAAGAAAATTCACACCATGAATACATTAAATTCTTGCAATAAAAGTTCTTATATAAATTCTAGTACTTGAATGAAATAAAGGTTTAAAGATCCTAGTCAATGTATATATTTTGGATACCACATTAGTCATGGTGAAAATGTTCTGAAATTAGCAGTATTTCTGTGCTCCAAAATGGGTTAATGTAAATCTGGTCTGGTAGCAGTTAAACAGCACAAATCTCCAGACAATTTGTGTAGTGATATTGATAATAAGAAGCCGCTGAACATAAAAAGCAGATAAAAATAAAGTAACATTAGTGAATGAACTTATTAAAGTTTGCTAAAGATAAGATAAAAGAAATGAAAAAAGGCATTTATAAATAAAAGTACAATAAAGGCTATTTGTAACAGATATTCAGATTTCTTAAGCATAGTGTGCCTTTGTTTAATGAGCTTTGAAGTGAAGGAAACAGAGTTCAATCTTCAACAAAGTACCATTCATCAGAACACATTCTATGACATTGGTTGTAGTACCAAATTAGACTTAAAGTAAATATTTGTGCAAATAAACTATTAATATAATACTACATGACGTAGTTAAAAAAAAACTGTAGAACAAACAAAAAATTGGAAAATATTGGCAGTACTTATGTTGTAGCCAGATAGCAGTAGCATAAAGTGTACATCTTATTCTTATTGAGATATTCATTACAGTGTACCAATTTGAAAGTTTCATTGTAGCACATGCATAAAGTAGTAGTACTGCATATATATATATAGTAAGTAGTTTGCGATGTTTGATTACTAGTAACTACAGTAATCATACTTGTTTTTATTATAAGTATGCAGCTCTACAAAGAGCACTTTCTTAGTTACTGGAGAGTATTGTGTATGTGTTTATATGGAGGGGGAATGGGGTATTTTTTTCTCATGTAAACATTTATAAATGTTCATTTGTAATTTTGTTTGATGCAGGTTGAACTTTGCGTTAAAATTCTAAGTGACATCATGGAGTTGCTCTTTCGCAAGGATATTGGTCCTACAGTTCATGATATCTCCGAAATCATGCTAAGTGTTCTGCGCACTGTAATCCAAACAACCATTGCTATGGATCGAGAAAGTCCTCTTGTGGTTAGTATGCTTCATTTCCTCCTATTAAGAGTTTGCTCTCTGATAAGAAAGCAGAACTAAATTCCATGAATAGATGTTTAAAGATTATACTGATAATGGAGCTAAAATTTTGTTAATTTTTTTGACTTAATTTGAATACAAACATCATATGACATCAGTTGATATTTTAATACATATTACTAGCTTTAATGATGTACACAGTACATATAATTTTACATTGGTTGATTTGTGATATAACTAAATATACTGATTCAAATATGTTTTATTCCTCAAATTACATTACCAATTAATAGTGCAGTCAACTCATGATAATTTGTAATAATTAATGCATGAACTACTATGAATTACCCACAAAAGTTGGTTACTTTCACCTACAGTTCCATAAAAGTAATTTCAAAGATTGGACAAATAAAGTACATTTCAAAATAAGTATATTTGATACAGTGCATTCAGTTGATATACAGTTTAAGATACATGACTGCAATGGCAAAAATTTTAAAATAATGAATTTATCATGTTTCATTTAATGGAGAAACGTCACTTGGCTTAGTATTTGTCCTTGAAGACAGTTCATTTAAATGCGCAAATTTTATAGAAAGCAATGTCCATAAAAGTCATCAGTATTTTCTGTGTGTGATGGAAGCATATTGACAGCAGTATTAGCCTGATTGTGTGATTAGCAATATCAGTCACGCTGCTCACAATGCTGCTGAAGGTAGAAAGTGTTGTAGCTTGGCTTTAATGCATTACCAAAAATTCAAGAAGAGGGAAGACAGTGAAAGGTAGAAAGATTTGGATAAAGGAATTGATTGATTGAGTAAAGGTGAAATATTTATACCCAAATAAATAAGGATAGAGAGAAATGATGAACTGCAAATTGTCGGGAGTCAACTGTATATTTTTATGGGTTACTTTATTTATAGATAAAAAATAAGTGTTTGAATGTTTTCCTGATACTTAGATTAGTTGGTTACATTTATTTTCATTATTATACAAATGCAGCAATTAAAATAATTAATATAATGCATTATATCAATAAATCCATATATTTAATACTTCAAGTAGACGTTACAATCTTAGATCTTCCATTAAAATTAAGCATACAAATAGTATAGGCATATTGCCTTGATTTTGAATAAATATGAGGCAACATTTGCATTGATTCTTTATAAATGAATATTTTAAGGTGTGTTAAATTCAGATGAATTATATGCATTTATTATAAACAGCAAAAGTTAAAAGAAAATACTTGGTACCAATTTTTTTAGATTGTGCCATGGAGCATGGCTATTGCTTCAGTATATATGCATTTATTATAAACAGCAAAAGTTAAAAAGAAAATACTTGGTACCAATTTTTTTAGAATGTGCCATGGAGCATGGCTATTGCTTCAGTCAGGATATTTGCATTTCATTCATTAACCTTACATTTGTGGATTCCAGTTCTTTGTTGTTGGGTATGTATCAAGGTAATATTTATCACAACATTAGCTTGTTCTAAAAGAATCTGTTATTATTTATTTATTTATTTATTTATTCTGGTAGAGCTACCAATCTAATAATAATTAATTACATGAAGTTATAGCAACAATATTACAATCACAACATTGACAGTAAAGTTGATAATACTCATACACATATAAACCAATGTAAAACATTATGTATATAAATAAATGTATGCTAATGTAACCGTTTAAGCTTTCACGGCCGGTGTTAATACAATAAACCCAGAAATCTCATTTTATTGGATAAATGTATGCTAATACATAAATATTGATAATGAAAAATATTAACCTAAGAAGAAGAATAAAATAAAAAATGAAAAGCACAATACAACAAACACCAGCAATGACAGCTTATTTTTATATATATATATATATATATATCAACCTACATAAATCCTGAAAGTGGAAATAAAGATACAAGCAAAACATAAAATTAAAAACCCTTACAATACTATGAAAGAGATAGGAACATTTATGATTGTAATAAAAATAATAGAATGAATAATTCTACAGCAGGTTAAACAAATAAATACATGCATTATAACAAAAGGAATCTAAATATATGGTAATCGATTATTTCTAATAATATTAAACAATTTCTTATAAAATGTTCCTAAAGTTCGGCAATCTGACATCCCATGACAATGTATTCCAGAGATGGGCAAGGGTCAGGGTGAATGATGATAAATAAAGTGATGTTCGGTTCAATGGTAATAATAATACGTGCTGGGATTCAGAATGTGTGTTAAGATTATGAGAGGAAGATAGATTTTGAAAACGAGAAGATAGATAAGATGGAGATGTATGGATGATTTTGAAAAGTAGTGTGAGACAATGAATTTGCTTCAGTCTTTCAGGCTGAACCAAAACAGCATATCAAGGGAGGGTGTTATGATCTAACAGACTCACATCACAATGTAACATATACACATATTATGAACATGCTGTAGTTTTTGCGTTAGGTTAAAGTAAGTCTGTGAGTATAAAATTGCAGTAGTGGAAAGGTTTGGAAACAGTTAAATAAAGGAAATTGTCATAATTGCTACTTGCAATTAATTGTGTGTGTTTATTTATTTATATTTTAGTTTTAAAATAGTGTTGATTTAGATTGAACATTTTTGTATTGGCTGTAAATAAAATAAAACATTAGATTTTTGCCCTATCAGCTTTTTATTTGAACAATGTTTTATATGCTTATGTAAAAAAAAAGAAGGCTTTTAAAGTGAGAATGTTTTGATATTTTCAGTTTTATTGTATGAGTAATATTGTTTTAAAAGTTTTTCCCTTTATTTTTCTGAGAGAGGAAAGGAGGATGATACATTGTCTTAATGCATTTAAAACATGCACAATGTCTCTCTCTTATTTATAACACTTGTATTTCAGGGAAACCTTGTGGCCGTGATGATAGCAATTTTTAGACAGATGACAGAACATCACTTTGAAGTTTACATCACACATTTTGTGACAAGCACTGATCTTTTAGACTTCTTAATGGAAATTCTTCTTGTATTTAAGGATCTTGTTTCTAAACCTGTGTATCTTAAAGACTGGTGTGAAATGATAATGCTGCAGAATAGGTAAGCATGGTTAATTTTAACAGTGAATGCATTTGAACTTTATTATATTGTACCTCATTATAGCATGTTATTCATTTTAACTTGCCTTTCAGATCCAATGAAAGACAGTGAACACATTCATAGTTAATCTTTCTAGATATTACAAATTTAATTACTAATCATTTTTTCTTCATTTAAATTTGCAGTCCTTTTATATTTTATGATATCAGATTTATTAATAATGAATATAAAAACCTGCTGGTTTTAAGCCATTTATTTTAAATATATTTTTTGATTTTGTAAAAAGGAATCAAGAAAATTTGCAACTGATACATGTAAAGAAGTATGTAACATTAAACATTCATTGCATGCATGAAAATGTTTTATTGCACACTTACTTGCTTCTGTTAAACATGTTGATATTCAGCAAAGATAAAGTCATACACACTTATTGATGTGGAACTGAGCAGTATAAGCATAGTGGCATACAAGATAAGGCAGACATTTGAAAGAACTGGAGAACAGGCAGAAGCATAATGTTATTGGCCAGCAGTAAGGGTATTGCTACAGCTACCTTGCCAACAATAGTGAAAGATCAGGTGTTATTAGTTTGAGATATTTGCATATTCTTCAGTTGGAAGATTATGGCATTGGCAAAGTAAAGAGAAGAGAAGAGGTGTATGAAGAGAAACTAATATAAGTAATTTTAGAGAAGGCCATGAGTAGCTTAAAGATTATGTTGTAGTTAGAATGTAAATTAGAACTTGCACAGTAAAGCCAATCATATAATTGATATTATTGTATGATTTAGTTGAACTACACATTCTTAATGCTTCCCTTGTCCTAATATATAGAACCGGTTTTAAGAACATTTCATTCTCTACGTCAGCCAGGCTAAAATTCAACTCTTATGTTGTAATTGTTTGGAGAAGAACAGAAAATGTGCAAGATTGATAATATTAACTAGAGATGCTAATTGGAACTTGCACAATGCAATCAATCATATAATGGAAATCATAGTATGATTGAGTCAAACTACACACTCTTATTGCTCCACTTACTTGTCTATAAATATAGAATGGTTTCATGAGCCCTCGTTTGCATCATCAGCTAGAACTTTGACTACTGGATACTTTGTTAAGCTGTGGGAATGTGTATTCTGCTTTGGTGGAGGTATGATGAACTTAAAAGTTTATACTTCCATCCCCAGAAGTATGGAAGTTCATTAAACTGTCTTTGTATTTGTATATGTAGATTTTTTCCCATGTTGCTAATTCTGTAGGTCCTTGTACTGATTTTAATAATTTTCCTTTGTTCAATATGTTGTGGTTTTCTGTCCAGAAATGAAATGCTACTGCTGATTTCTCCATCTGCTTATGTTTTATATTCCTGAGATGTTCTTTTAACCATCTGCCTACGTTTCTCTTTGTTTTTCCAATGTAGATTTTCTCACATTCTGCATAACTTATTTTGTAAATACCTCCTTTTTCTCCTGTGGAATGCTGTCATTAACATTGTCTATCAGGAGATTTATAACATTAAATCTGTTTACAGGTGCCAATTGTTATTAAAATCTGTAAGAACATTCTGAAATTTTTTTGTATCCAATGGATGATATGTGAATTTTTTAAAAATAAACTTATTTTTTCTTGCTGAAAGTGTTGTGGTTTCTTTAATAAGTTTTTGCCTCTTGAATTTCTGTACTTTTTTGTCTAGTTCTTCCTTAAAACAAATTTTAAATGTTGTTCTTTCCCTTTATTGGTATTTTTTGAATATTCTTCTTTGCTAATTTGTAGGTTAATTAGCCGGTGTGCTAAACTGTTAATAACTGCATGTTTGTGAGTCATGGGGTTAAAACTGTCAGCTTTGATGTTCTTGTCTGCGTGTTAATTCTTTCTATCAATTCTAAATTCCAAGTTTTCTTGATGCTTCATAATTTTGATGTCCAAGAATGGTAACATGTTATCTGTTTCATATGTGAACGACATGTTTCTATCTTGTATATTCAGAAGTTTTATGGCATCATCAATGAGTTTTTTTATTAATAAAAGCAAACAGTCCATTTGTGCAGTTGAATAATTCTATTTATAGTGCCTATACCGACATCAAATTTAATAGCTAGCTCTCTTTGTATCAAAAAAGTGTTCTGATATGATGCTATAATCGCACTAGTCTTCCTGGGAGTCGTATCCGTTGAAGAAATAGGTATTACAAATTGCACAAGGAAACTTCAAAATTCCTCAAAAGTGACACACATCTAAAAAAAAAAAATTATCCTAAAGTGTCATATAAGTTAATTAACAATGAACAGTGCAAAGAATGCATAAAGAGTGAGGGATCTAAGAATAAGCAGCATGTAGCACATTGTTGCCAACCTTAGTAAAACTATGAAAATAATTACCATGTTCCAATTAATTGGCTTGAGAATATAAGTAATAATTGCATTTAATGCAATATATTGCTTTTATTTTTCCCAAGTATACCTATCTATACACTGCAGTTTAACATCTTTTTATTGAAGATGACAGAGTTATGAAGACTGGAAAGAAAATGGCAGTGCGAAGTTATACTTCAAATTAATGAGTTAGAATGGTTTCAATTTTAGCTCATTAAACACTTGTCCTATGTTATTTAAATATTTTGGTGATTGCACTTTACATTTATGATAACAAGAAATAAACATAGAATAATTAAAAGATACCTATTTGAACATTTCATAATAGAAAATATAAAATCAGCAGGAATTGAGCTAAATTCTTGATAGGAGGCAGAAAAATAAAAATACTTAAATCATTTCAAATCTGATGGTAGCATAAATCACTGATTCATAGCATGCTAGATGGTTCATTTAAGAACTTTCGAAAAATAAGACATTTTTAAAAAATTCTGTTGAACTCACACAGTGAAGCTTGTTAAATTTAAATTATAATTAATCTGTCGTCTAACACATTCTTATGCTTCACTTACTTTTAAATACGGTGGGACCAAGTTTTGAAGAGACATCCTCTCCATCTTCAACCAAGTCGTCAAGTTAAGTGTTCAACACACATAAGAGCGTATTAGATGACAGATTAATTATAATTTACATGCTAGATGGTGCTTACATGATAGATCCAGCTATCACACTATATTAAAATAACATTTAATTTATAAAAAATTTTTTAAAATCTGTTGGAACCAATGCAGTAAGGCTACATAAAATATAAATGATTATCCAATACTGTCATCTCATACACTCTAGTGCTTCACTTACCTTTAAAATGTAGTGTGACTGGTTTCGAAGAGAATCCTCTCCATCCTCGACCAACTTGACGACTATATTTTAAAAGTAAGTGAAGCACTAGAGGGTATGAGTTGACAGTATTGGACAATCATTTATATAACATTTAATGTTTTTGTATGGTACAAAGCAAGTATCCAGATGCAATTATGTCATATTAGATCTTCTCTAAGCTCTTGCTATTTTAATTGCAGCCTGCACGCATTGAACTGTTTTATACATGCTCCAGTTTTTAAGATCTCCAAGAATGCAAGTTACTTTTAATGAGTTTTTGATCATCTTTGAAGTATGGGTATCATAATTTCATCCGGGTTTCAATCACTGATTAATTTCTGAAAGCTTCCGACATTGAATATTTTGCATGGAAAGTTGCCATATGTGATGCATATTCACTGATCTACCTGCTTGGGTGTCCAACAATCACAAAGTAAACAATCTCCTTGTGGGCATCTAATTCATTATTGACTAATCCTACAGAAGGACAACTGATCAGCATGCACAGTTACTTGTCCCACTGCCAAGTTCTGGTAGTTACAGATGCTCAAAATGGATGGACACTTTTCAATCAGACATTATGCATGTTTTATTTAATGAAATCAAAAACTGTAATTATTGAGAATAAAAGTAATCAACAAGCAATATATGTGTATTATATCTCCTTCAGTGTGTATTTTATGCTAATATAAAATATGTAATTTTTGTTGCAGTGTCATTCTCAAATCATTGCGTTATTTTTCTCACACCATTCGGGACTATTTCTCGAGACCATTTGAACATCAAGCATGGAACAATTTTTTTCACTGTGCCATAGCATTTCTGACCCAGCCTTCACTGCAACTAGATAGCTTCAGCCAAAACAAGAGAGCTCGCATAGTAGCAAGATATAAGGATATGCGCAGAGAAACAGGCTTTGAAATCCGTAGCATGTGGTTCAATTTATGTAAGTATGAGGGAATATACTATGGTACTAACATTTTGTATATAGTTATCAGTAGTTCAAATGTTTAAAATAAGTAGTGAAGCTCTTGACTTATCTATTAAATGAGATTTAGTGTTTTAGGTGAACATGTCTGGGGGCATTCCCTTTCCCTTGAAATTAAGGTTAGTTTTAATTAGTAATCTAGTTATGGTTCTACACTGAAGAGCACTGGCACTCTTAATAAGAACTCTATTCATACCTAGCTATTTGTGCATGAATTTTAGGGTGTCCAGCACATACTTTCTTTCCTGTGGTCAAGAGTGGGTTTTGGAAGCTATTTTATTGTGAATAGTGGTCTATTTAAGTATTTTATTCAGCAGTAGTTTTCAGGTCATCTTTATATTCTAAAAGAGTGAGCACATTAAAATCCCAAAGCGTGTTATATATATATATATATATATATATATATATATCATTTTCCAAAAATGGAAAGTATAAAATATTTTAAAACCAAAAGGGAAACTACTAACTGGGGAAATGTATTGTTTTTTGATGGGAATTTCTATGAAAATTATATCGGGCATCTCTCATAACAAGTTGGTGTTTTGTCTTGTACAATACAAAGGGCTGCAATGCCAATAAAGTTAAAACTACATAAAAATAAATTGCACTTACGAAGCTGTAGACAATGGAGTGGTAATATATCCTACGCTTATGTATTCAACTTGTTTACACTAAACTACACTTGCTTACATAAAACTAAGACTTTTTGGGAGCACTCACTCCATCTTCAGTTGTTGACCAACTACTGTTACTCGAAATGATGACTGGACACAGGGATGCTCCTGTGGCGGTGTCTGGTGGTTGTAGTAGGAAATTGCTGAGTTCATCCATAGGAGAAAATCAGAGTTCATAAAGTTTCTTTATTTTTTATGATGAACATTTTGTGAAGTTGTTTCAGCAGATTAACATCTGGTTTAATTTTATGATTTTTTCTCCAAAAGTGAGCTGCTACTGCTGATTTATCAACCTGCTTAAACCAAATATTCCTAGTTTTCTTTCTTCCGAATTTCCAAAATTCTCTTTGTTTAGCCTATGTTGCTCTGCTCACAATCTGCACTATTTCATAAATTCTTGATTTCTGTTCTGTTGGTATGGAGTCTTTTGCTGTGCAATCTAATAAATTCTTGATGTTATATCTGTTCTTTGGGGCTAACATTATCCCATGTTCTTTGCCAATTTTCTTGAAATTGTTGTGGTAAATTGAATGGTAGGTGAAACTTTTGAATTTGTATTCTTCTTCTTCTCCTTCTTTTTTTTTTTTTCAGTATGGAAACTTCCCTTATTACTTTTTGCCTTTTAGATTTATTGATACTTTTTATCACTGTGTCTTTGTTGAAACCATCGGTTATAGCAAGATTTTGTACTCTGTTTCTGTGAGTGGAATATTCATCAATCTGTGTGCCAAACTGTGAAACACTGCATATTTATGTGGAATGGGGTTATAACTAATTTTTTATGTAATTTTCTGTATGTGTTTCTTTTCTGTGAATTCCAAAGTTAAGACAATCTCCATTTATTATGATTTTTAAATTTAGGAATGGGACCCAGCCATTTCTTTCTTCTTCTATGGTAAATTGTGTGTGTGTGTGTGTATATATATATATGTATGTATGTATTTTTTTTTAATGGTGTTTAACCCCCGTTTTAACTACTGAGGCACCACAGGCAGGTAAATTGTTTAGATTTATAGTGTAGATTAAGAAGTTTCAGAGTATCTATTGAATATTTTTTCGGTATTATTGCAAATATGCTCTCTATATACCTATACCATGTTTTGAAAATTAAAGGTAAGGCTCTGGTGTTCATTATTTCAAAGGAACTCATGAATAAATCCACTAGAAACAGAGACAAGGGGTTTCCCATTGCTAGACCTGAAACTTGTTGGTAATATCTGTAGTTGAAACTAGAAATTTATTGAATGCGAATATTAGTAAGTTTCAGTAAATCTTCTATTCTTTTGTTTGTAAATTTAAGGGTGTTAATCATTTCTTTGACATTTGCATAAGCTTCTCTGTTGGTATGCTCCGGAATAAGGCTTTTATGTCAAATGACAACATTATATCTCCAGTTTTAATTGTGCTATTTTTATGTTTTTTGACTAAATCAAATGAATTTGTATGCTCAAACTTTAGAATATTTTAAAAGAATTGGAAATTTTAATCAATTTTTTGCTAACTGGTATATGTTGGTATGTTTTAGTTTTATGTAAGTGCAGTTTAGTGTAAACAAGTTGAATACATAAGTGTACCACATAAAAACTTTGAGAGGCAAGATTTAGACTTGACAATCCTATATATAGAGCAGATAATGTGAGTGGATTCTAAATGTTATGAGGACAAAATAGATTCATTTGTCAGGCAAGGAATGATTTCACGTTTGGATGTGCAAATGCGCAATAAATCTGATACTAGAGTTCATTATGTATGTTAAATTTGATTAAGAATTGATTTCAATTTCAATTTATTTATGCAAATATTAATAAGTAATACAAACTTAGTAAAACCATCCAAAAAAGCAAGAACTCATGTGCAGATGTAGTTCACTGAAAAAATTCAAGTATTAAAGTTGCAATAAATGCTATTACTGGTATTAAAAAAATTACTTATTGCATCATAAAGCATCAAAGTTGTAACCAGGAAAATTCTACATTATTGAAATTAAATATTGCTGGGATATTTTGTTGTGAATGGTTTAAATCACTTACAGCTAAATAGTCCAGTAATGATAAATTTCAATAATAATAATGCCATGAAAGCCTAAAGAATGTATGCTATTTGTTATATATAAATATATTTTAATAAAACTAAAGCTCTAAAGCTATGAAAAATGTCAAATTTTATTCTTTAATACAGCATATTATATACACCCATGTTTATTTTAATAGAACTATAACTATTTAACTTGTCAAATTTTATTCTTAAATATTATAAGGGCAGATTGATAATTCTGGTAAAAAAACATAGTACATAACAATTTTTTGCAAAAAAAATTATTTCTCATCATAATCTCTTTTGATCTGAATACATTTGGCCCAGTTAAAGTTAAATTTTTTTATTTCTTCAGAAAAAAAAAAGTCTTTCAAACTGTGCATACTGCTCATTTACAGCTCAGATAGTCTGTTCATTCAAAGAGTAAATCAGTCTTTGAGGTTGGGAAAAAGCCAAATCTGAGGAACATTATGGGTGGGCAACTATTTCCAAGCCCAGCTGTGCACTTTTGCTTACGACTGACATGAGCAGGACATTATCCTGGTGGAGGAGCACTTTTTGCATGAAAATCTTGGTTTAACTCACTATGCAAATGGTCCAATAACATTGCATAACAGCCAGTCACTATTGTGCCCTTTTCCAAATAGCCAATCATGATGATATCCTGTGAGTCCCAGTAAAAGGTTGCCATCACTTTTCCCGTTGACAAAACAGTTTTAGCTTTTTTTTTGTGCCCTTTCACCTTCACAAACCCACTGTTTTGACTGCTGTTTTGTCTCCAACATGTAATGGTGGATCCAAGTTTTATCTACAGTCACAATATGAGCCAGAAATCATTTGGATTATGCTACAACTTTTCCAAATGCAATTTTGAGTGACCTTTCTTGCATGTTTTTGGCCTGGAGTCAACAGAGTTGTGCACTCAACTTCTTCATATGCAGAATATTATGCACACTTTCATATTTTATGCGTACCATCTCAGCAATCTCATAAACCTTAATGTAACAGTCCTCATCACAATACCATGAATTTTATCTACCATTTCTTCACAAAATAAATTTAAATCAGGCTCTGTAACATGCAGCATCTGCAGTGCTCAGCCACATTTAAATTCATTTATTTAGTAATAAATGGTCTTGAGTGCAGAGTTCATACGAACTTCCTTCAGCTCAGCTTATATCTATGCCACAATCCACCTATTTAAATAATGTTTTATCCCTGCACAATACTCGTGTTTATCCATTTCTACGAAATATATTACAACGATCACTGAAGATAGCTGCCAACAAAAATCTGCATGTTGCATCTGTTTGAAATGTTAACTAGATCTTACAAGAGTCATGTTTACCAATAGTCATGTTGTTTAACAAAATTTCCTGCCACTTCATTGAAATCTACCAGACACTTACCAATTTGCTGTTATACATATTATATACAAATATTTTAATAAAACAACTGTGTGCTTAATTCCTCTCTCTACTTGTAAGCAATGTTAGTGCTAGTATGCATTTAACAGTAATTTTGTATCCTCTTTTTCCCTCCCCTCCTGAAGCAAACTAACTGGATGTTCTTAGAGTCAACGACTTTTAAAAGCTTTTAGGTGATATGCTATTTTTGTATAGCAACTGATCACATATATTGCGTTTATTGCATAATGGCAGTTTCTTTTCTGTTCTGCATAGGTACATACAAAATACAATTTGTCCCAGGATTAGTAGGTCCATTTTTGGAGATGACACTCATTCCTGAAACCGAATTGAGAAGAGCAACTATACCCATCTTTTTTGACATGATGCAGTGTGAGTTTTATTCATCACGTGTCTCAGGGGAGAGTTTAGGGGATACAAGAAGAAACACTACGCACATCAAAGCAAATTTCTCTGAGGTAAATATATAAATTCCTTGCTTTTAAACAAAACTATAAAGCATGAAATACATAAGATTTATTTGAATAACTCTGCACAATTTTATGTAAAGTAGTAACCAATATAACACCATCATTAGTGTTTTTATATTTATTTATTTTTCTGCTACCAGTATTTTAAAACAGAAATTGGGTAAGCTTCTAAAAATATTTTATAGTAAAATTTGGGTGTTAAGTTTCTTATATAATAAAACCTTTTTTATATTTGATAATAAATTTTAATTTGAAAGGTTATATAGTGTACATAGATTATATTGCCTGCATAGCCTACCTGCATATTACATTAGAAAACATGCATAGAATGTAAAGTTATAGTCTAAGGCGCATTCTGATTTAAATCCATCAAAATGCTATCATATTTGTAAATGAAAGGAGTAGTGGTTTTATATGTATATATAGTGATTAATACCCATTTTTACTACTGAGGCACCACAGGCGGTGGACACTGTTGATACATGAGATGAAATGATAAATTGGGAAAGAATTTTTGTAATGAAGGAAACATTCCAGGCCTAAGTTTAGGGTACCTGGTCAGCATTTGGCATTTATGAGGACTGAGGAAAACCTAGAAAAAGCCTCAGTCAGGAAGGATGGCCCTGCAGGATTCAAACCCCAGACCTCCTGCTCACGAGTCCACCCCTTAACAATCTTGGCCACCTCTGGCAGTAAAAAAAAGAAAGGAGTAGGGACAAGGAGTTTGTTGGAGAAATTAAGCAGTTAATACCCAAGTATGGAGTTTATTGTAGATAGTGAGCTGAATAATCTAATCATGTACAATGGTTTAACAGGAGAGGAGAATTTGCATTTATGAATGTACCTGGTTAGAGTGTGATTGATTATATATTATGCAGTGAAGGAGCCAATCAGGTGCTTGTAGATTTTAAAGTCCAGAATGCAATAAAAAGTAGGGGGAACTTCAAATTAAAAATGAAGACGAGCTTAGGGAAATATTATAGGGAAGAGGAAGCAGTAGAATTGAACTGTGTAAGGTGTTTTAAATGGAAAGAGAAATATGCAGAGTATTTCTGGGATAATTTGATATCCAAAATAGGGAATAATAAGAAGTATGGAATTTCAGATGTCCTGATAATAGGAAAGATACAGGGGGCATTAGAAAGAGTGGAGTCAGTGGTAAGGTGAGAAAAAAAGTAAGATGGAAGTAAACCAAAGAAGATACGTATGGATGGTGTGATGGAGAGTATGTACAGGCAAAAAAAAAAGTGTTTAAAGGATTTAATAAGGTAGAGAAAGTCAGAAGTGGAAGATAATTGACAAATACTTTTGTTAAAGAGGGGGGAGGGGTATAAGTGTTTAATGCAGGATAAAAAGAAATAGTGGCAGCAGAGAATTAGAGAAAAAATTAAGGAAGTTATGACAGCTAAAGATTGTAAATATATACCATCAGTTATTAAGGATATCTTGAAAAAGAAAAGGGTAGGAATAATGGAATGGAAGTATTACTTTAGAAATCTATTACGAGATAGAAAGATCAGAGTTATGAATTAAATTTAGATAGTACTGCGAATAAGAAGTAATGTTTAGATAAAGAGTTTACTATGACTGAGGTGGGATAGCAGATCAAATTTTTGAAAAGAAAAAACACTTCAGGAATAGATGGAATTCCAGGAGAATTTTGGAAAACATTTGGGAAAGTGAAAGGAATTATGTATGAGGTTCTAACAGAGTTATTAAATAGGATTAAAGAGAAGAAGGTAATATCTGAGAGTTGGAAAGTGAGCAAGATTGTACCATTGTATTAAGGGAAAGGTGACATAAATAACCCAAGCAACTACAGAAGAATTGGTCTGTTAACAATTTTAGGTAAAATATATACACTAGCATGTTAGCTGGAAGGTTGCATGAGTGGGCAGAAATGGAAGGTAACTTATCAACATTTCAAGCAGGCTTCAAACATGAGAAAAAAGAACAATAGATAATATAATGATAATACATACTATAGTAGATAAATGTTTAAGAAATAAAAAAGGTAGGTATATATTTTCTTTGCAGATTTTGAGAAAGCATTGAATAATTAAAATTTTTTAAAAATTGTAAAAGCTTTAAAATTTTTTTCATATGGAACTAACACGCTGAAGACAGGAGAAATATATAGATAATTGTGATCAATTTGGAAGAATAGTCTTGAATGGATGTGTACAGGGGTATTATTTCTTAAGGGATTAAGGAAAAAATTTAAAGAAATATGTATTATGTATGGTGATAAGGTAGATAATGCTTTCCCTTGTCTAATAGAATGTGAAATCATAAAAAGGGGGAGGAAATGTGTTAAAAATTGGGACAAACTACAAGAAGATTAGTGGAATTTAAAATGTTGTCAAATATGAGGGCAGAGAAAATAAACAAGATTGGGGAATTCTTAGGAAAAATAAGAGATAAGTGGAGGAGAGGTAAAAGAAAGGAACTTGAGGGCACACACAGTTATGTAATTGGTGATTTATTGTAGGGGTTCTTTATCATGCATATAACCTTGTGGATAAGGTATGGGATAACCTTAGCTTTTGTACTGCTAAATTCTTGGATATTTTGTTTATTAAAGTAAGTTTAATTGTAATGTTGTTTGCTGAAATAAAAAAAAAAATCATTGATTCATAGTGGGGTCAAGTCCAGCCATCTTGGTGGTTATGAGGTAGATCTGCCTGGACCAATCCAGGCATCTGCAGATCTTTCTTTTGTTAAGAAAGGTGCAAGCAGTATTAACATAATGAGATGAAATCCCATCTTTTTGCACAATTATTTTGGGTGGTAGTTTGAACAATTAATTCTCTGTATGGTAGATGTTAGCAGTATAAGGCTCACTCTGAAAATTTTGAGTAAGAACAACAAGGAGTTGTGACGAGCCAGTGCTGATTTTCATAGCTTTAGATTGAAGTTTTAGATAGCAGTATGTGAAAGTCAGAGCTTGCTCCAACAATTTGTGATGTTCAGCAATTATAGACTCATTGAAGAAAAAGGTTCAATGACAGTTTACCTCTGTAGGCAACACCAGACATTCATCTTCAGCCTTTCATGCTGGTATTCAATGGCTGAGTAAGGATTTTCTTTTCTCCAAACCCTACAGTTGTGCCTATTGACTTGCCACAAACATGAAATGTGACCATATCAAAAAAGCATCTTGGATAGGTATTGTTGATTTGGTTTATTTATGGATGCTCTTTAACAGCTCAGGTAATTGGCATCCCATTCAATTCAGAGTGTGAAATGGCCAATAAATTTTGCTCAGATGCCTCTTTTTTCAGGCTTTAGGTTCTTTTTCGTGCCATAATTCTATGACATGGAGCCAATGGTTTTACATCTTAGGATTTTTGCACCTGAAAAAAATCCATTGACCCTGGCTGGGATCGAACCTGCGATCTTGGGTCTACCAGAGTCGACTTTGGATAGGTATGACTCATCATTGTCAATCTGTTCTAGAATTATCTCTGCAAACCCTTTCCCATGAGGATCATCAGTGCTGTATAGCATGAAGAAGTTGCAGTAATCCATAGGCATTTTGTGGAAGACCTTATGGATGGTAGATTTTGGCATATGAGGGTCACTCTAAAAGTTTTGAGAATGGATGCAATAACATTTTAAAAATTTAGATCTGATCATTTCATCTTTAAAGTATTCTCCATTGCATTCTACATAATTTCATTCATTCAGACCATTTTGTAAATGCTGAACTCCATGCCTTTTTGGATAGGGTTAAAATACTACTCTTTGTACACAGCTACTGCATCTTCATGGATTAAATCATTCACCATACATTTTTATTTATTTCAGGGGAAAAAAAAATCACATGGGGCCAGACCTGGACTATAGGGAGAATTTGACAAATATTTGACTTTTGACTACTGCAGAAATTGAGTTGTTTCTAGTGCAGGGTGGACAGAGTCATTGTCATAGTGCAACAAGATTCCACATAGAGGGCTTTGTTCCCAGTTCATTGAAGACTTGAAGCAGGCATTTTGTGATGTGCCATTTGGCAGTGATAGTCTTTTCCTTCAAGTAGAATTGTCACAATATGACCATTAGGTGAGAAGGAACAGATTACCTTCTTGCCAACACTTCTCGCTCGTCTCACTTTTGTTTGGAGATCCTCCCCTGGGAAGACCCATACCAATGATTGTCACTTAGTTTCTCAATCATAATGATATATCTAGCTTTCATCACCTGTTACGATGGTAAATATGTTTTTGGATCTTCCCCCATAAAAATTTTCTATCATTTCCTTGCACTAGTGAACACGTGCTTTTTTCTGTTCATTTGTGAGGTGATGGGGGATCCAATAACTGCAGAGCTTTATGACATGAATTTTTTTCCTGCATTGTATTCACTGTTGCCAATCCAATATTTAGGTATTCTTGAATCTGATAATATGTACAGCAATGATCTTCCTGCAACATGTGCTCTGCTTTCTTCACATTTTCACTGGTTGTTGCTATAGCCTGCATCTTGTGCAGTCTTCTTCATCTTAGAGGGAATCTCTTCCTCTTCTGAAATCTGCAAACCATCGATAAATAATAAACTGCAAAGGGCAAAGATACCCAAATGCATGATGTAATCTTTCATGGCATTTGCTCTCCTCTAAACTGACTTAAAGTCATAGAAAATCATAGTGTGGAAATGATCACACACTATACAGCTGTGCTGACACCACCCATTGTTATGTTGCTATCTAAACTCGAATCTAAAGCCAGGAAAATCTGCACTGGCTTGTCACAACTCCTTGTTGTCGATTCTCAAAACTTATATCATGACCTTTGTATTCAATTGTATTGCCACCATATGAATGGATTTCCTTGGACTTCATGTAAAAGAAGCTTGCACCATATCATCATTCTGGGCAACATTGCTTTTCTGCTTTGACATATAACATGTCTGTCAAAATTGTTTGTCCCAGTGTAGGATGCTATTGCATGGAAGTGACCCATACTTGCCTCTTAAACCCAAGATTGTGGGTTCAGAACCAGTGGATTTTTTTCAGGTGTAAAAATCCTAAGTATAAGAGAAGTAAATCTGTGGGGTCCTGTACCATACATTTACAGCATGATAAAAGATCCTCAAACCTGCAAAAAGAGGCCTTTGAGCAAAATTAGTCGGCCGTTTCATGCCTGATTTGAATGGGATGCAGATGACCTGAAATGTTAAAGAGCATCTGTAAATAAACAAAACAAAAAAAAAAAACAATAATGGAAGTGACTTTTGCATCATCCCATTTGAAAATGACATTGTTCTCATTTGACTGAGTGCATTTCAGCCAGCTATGAAGAGCATTGCACCTTCTCTTGTATGGCTCACATCCTGCGACAAAGATCAAACTGCAAAAAAAGAAGGCTCACAGCAGCAGTATCATGCACATTGTCAACAATTGCAATGTAGGAGAAACAAAGGTACATATATGCTGACAGTTCATCCAATAAAGGTAAATGGAAATGCATAGCTCACTGACTGTGCACCGAACAAAACTTTTTGAAATTCTTCAGTATATAAAGATAAAGGTAGTCTGTTGTTTCCCTTAAGGACAAAGACCTCCTAACAAGTAGGGAAAGCACACTTTTTCCTAACGTGGTGAGCTATTCCACGCTAGTTGTTCGAATGCTGTTTAAGACACTCTGACTGATTTGTTCCTGGTTACTCCATTTCTCACTGCACTAGTTGCTTCTCAAGAGATGTCGGTTCTGGTGGTGTAGTGGTTACCATACTTGCTTCCTATGCCCAAAACGCGGGTTTGAACCCGGCCAGGACCGATGGATTTTTTGGGGCGTAAAAATCCTAAGTATGGCTTCCTTCGGAAGGGAAGTAAAGCCATGGATCCCGTGTCGTACATTTACGGCACGAAAAATAACCTCAAGCCTGAAAGAGAGGCCTCTGAGCAAAATTTGTCGGCCGTTTCACGCCTTGAGTTGAATGGGATGCTGATGATCTGCGATGTTAAAGAGCATCCATAAATAAATCGATCAAAAAATCTTCTCAAGAGATTTCCATTTTTCTCTTCCTCTTGCAACTCTTGACCTGCATATTCCTTGAAGAGATCTGTCCATCTTCTTCTGGGTCTGCCTTGTGTCAATTTTCCTGTCTGGGGGTTCCACATGGAGATCTTGTAGGTCCATCTATGTCTGTATTCTTGCGACGTGACAGCCCCATTGCCATTTGCTTGTGGTAGCTATTTGTGCAATGTCTGTTGTTTGAGATAACTAATTTATGAATACTATAGGTATTTTGTCCTTCAAGGTTATTCCCAGGATCTTGCATTGCTTTTTTCTTTGGCATATTTGAATTTTGTTCTTCTGTTATTTACCATATAGTAATACACAGGTTTCGAGCGTCTGGAATCTGATTTTCTTAGTTACTGTTTTGTCTAACGATATAAACTTAAGGGCCCAAATGCTCTCTAGGTTAAGAGATCCTTCTTTGTATTTCTTTTTCCATTTTATTATGGAAGGAAATCTTTTGTCCTGGGTGTGTATATTCACTCACATAAGTGAGGACTGTTCCATCTTTTTTTATTGGGGGTTTCAGTCAGTTTAAAATTAACTGCGTCTTCAGTTTGTTTAGTGACAGCCCTGTGTTTTTGCTACACTCACATAATTGTTCCAGCATAGTTTGTAGTGCTTTCGGTGTTTTGGCGAATAAGACCACATCGTCGGTAAATCTTAGATTTGTTAGTCGACTGCCGTTTATGTTGATTCCGAAATTATTATGCCAGTTCATTTTCCTGAATATATGCCCTATTACGCAAGCTTCAATATATATATATTGAGTAAAATGTGTAGCTTGAAATGGTCTAATGGTTTATGCAATGTGGTAAAGTGGCTTTTCAGATTTACTGAGTAAAAGTATTAGATCTGTATTTACTATTCAGCATTAAAACAACTAAGGAGAATTATCCTAAACTTAGGCATTCATCTTTTTACGCTAAACTCCACTACTTACATAAAAGTAAGTATTACCACTCCATTGTCAACATCTTCACAGGTACAATATTTAAGGAGAATTAGGTTTATGCATAGGCTATTAATATAATAAAATGAGCTATTATATGAAATTTATTTCAGTTTGAAAATGAAATGATAGCCAAGTTGGACATTCTGGTTGAAGGAGGGCGTGGTGATGAGCATTATAAGGACATGTTCCATGAAATTATGATGAATCTTTGTGAAAACCACACAACCATGAGGGAGCAGGTTTGTATTAATTCAAACTATTGAAAATCACTGCATTCATTTGGTGATAAGAGATTGTCAAAAACAGTACTTCAACATATGAGCAATGTTTTTTTTGTAATGCAACTTGAGTAAATATTACTCAGATCTTCAGTAGATAAAATATTTTAAAATGCTAAAAATATTTCTGTGGCTTCACTTCCAATGAACATGGAAGCAATCTGAGTTGAAAACATTTAAAATATTGATAAAACACTCTTAATATTTCATTCTCAAAATTAAAAAATTGAGGACATGTTTTGTGAGACATTTGCTCACATTGTCAACTGTTAAATGGCTGGTGCATGGTGAATCATATTAGGTTGGAAAGGAAGGTGATTGTGGTGAATCTGGTGGTCTGCTAATGAACTTGTACAAAATATTGTCTGCCTCCAGAATGTGGAAATTCATATTTCTTTTTGAAAATTTTTTAAGTTCCTTGGGATGTTTAACAGCTTTAAATAAAGAGATGCCATTTTCTATTTTATGATTTTCATCCTAGAAATATGCTGCTACAGCTGATTTTTCTATCTGGAAATATGATTTTCTGGAATGAAATTCATGAAATAGGAAAAGGCATCTCTTTATTAAAAGCTGTTCAACATCCCAAGGAACTTGGCATATGGGAAGAGATTTTCATAAATAAATATGAATATAAACTCATGAATTTTGTCATTCTGGAAGCAGGCAACCATTTAACAGCTGACAATGTGAGCAAAGGTCTCAAGAAACGTGTCCAAAATTTTTTAATTTTGAGAGTGAAATGTTAAGGGTTTATCATTATATCAGTATTTTAATGTTTTTAACTCAGATTGCTTCCTTATACATTGGCAGTGAGGCTGCAGTAATGTTTTTAGCATTTTAAAATATTTTATCTACTGGAGATCTTATACTCATTTTCATTGTGTTGATACCCAAATATATTAAAATTAATTCAGATTAATGGATATCATTGTATGATTAGTTGAACTACACACTCTTAAAGCTTCACTTACTTTTCATAAATGTATGGAACTTCTAAATATTCAAGATAAAAACATTTCATTTACATACGAAATAGAAACAGATAACATGCTGCCATTCCTGGATATTAAAATAATGAAATGCCAAGAAAAACTTAAATTTGGAATATACAGAAAGAATACACATGCAGATAATCACATCAAAGCTGACAGTTTAAACCCTACAGCACACAAACATGCAGTAATTAACAGTTTAACACACCGGCTAGTTAACCTACAAATTAGCAAAGAAGAATATTTTAAAGAATACAAACAAATAGAAGAAACAGCAGTTAAAAATGGTTTTTAAAAAGAACTAGTACATAAAAAAGTGCAGAAATTCAAGAGACAAAAACATATCAAAGAAACCACAACACTTTCAGCAAAAAAAGATAAACTTACTTTTAAAAAATTCACATATCATCCATGGGCCACAAAAAAATTTCAGAATATTCTTAAAGATTTTAATATCAGGTTGGCACCGATTAATAGATTTAATGTTCAAAATTTGCTGATAGATAATGTTAATGACAGTATTCCACAAGAAGAAAAATCAGGTATTTACAAAATAAACTGTGCAGAATGTGAAAAAATCTACATAGGGAAAACAAAGAGAAACATTGGCACACGGTTAAAGGAACATTTCAGGAACATAAAGTACAAGCAAATAGAGAAATCAGCAGTAGCATATCATTTTTGGACACAAAATCACGACATAATAAATAAAACAAAATTATTAAAATCAGTACAAGGACCTACGGAATTAGCAACCTGGGAGAAAATCTACATCTACAAATACAAAAACAGCATAATGAACTTCGACATTGTCGGGGATGAAAACATAAACTACAAGTTTATCACACCGCCACCAGAGCAGAATATACATTCCCACAGCTCAACGAATGATCCGACAGTTTAGCATGGCTGAAGATGGGAACAAAATGTTCTCGAAACCGGTTCCATACATTTATGAAAAGTAAGTGAAGCTTTAAGAGTGTGTAGTTCAACTAATCATACAATGATATCCATTAATATGATTGGCTTCACTGTGTTAAGTTCCAATTTTACATTTAAGTAAATTAATTCAGATATTTGTTAGTTGAGATAGCTTATTTGCAATGTGCTGTAATAGTGATATGTTCTTAAGGTCAACATTTTTTTTGCTAAGCAGCTTTCACACACTTTTGTTTTCCTTATACCTGCAAATCTTTTTAGTGCTTTAATTTCACATTACATGATAAAGTTTTGCTTTCATGTTTTTTTATTATTATTGTTATTATCATGATCATCACTGTTATTGCTGTTGATTTGTGCACTGTAAGATTAGAATTGTTACTCCTTGTTGCCTGCAACTGTATAATAAATCAATCATTAATGGAAAGTTAGATTGTTTCATAAACAGTATTTATTCTTATTTAATTTGTTCCCAGGAAGCTATAAGCAGTGGACTATTGTATATCCTATTAGAAAATATTAAATATGTCAACGCTAATTCTACTTATATATACAGTATTAGGACATTTTGGAGGCATCCCTCTCATCTTCAGCTGATAACCAAATCTTGGTGTGGTGGCTAGATCCCAAGGTGCTTCTGTGAAGATATCTGATGATTTGAATAGGACCTTTGGGTGGAACCTCAAAATTCATTAATTTTCCTCTATTTTTCAAGATGAAATTTTTTTAAATTGAGTTGTGAAGTTCTTTAAGAAACTTAGCTTCTGGTTTAATTTCGTGATTTTGGGTCCAAAAGTTAGTTGCTACTGCTGATTTATCTATTTGTATAAAACAAATATTCCTAAAGTATTCCTTTCTGTGAATTTCTAAATTTTTCTTCATTTTGATTACATTCTGCACATTCACTTTTATTAATTGCTGATTTCTGTTTAATGAATTGTGATCTTCTACTTGCAAGTTCCTATTTGAACTATCAGATGCCTCCATAGAAGCACCTCAGGATCCAGTCAACACATTGAGTAATCAACCAACAGCTGATGATGACAGCAATTGCCCCATAAACATGTCCAAATGTTGTATTATATAAGTGAAGTTACTGTTAATATATTTAATAAATTCTAATAGGAGTATTTGTTCTAGCTATATTTAATTTAGAAATACATTTTTTGCTAAAAGAATGGTCAGATCAAGTATGAATAAGGAAAGAATAAATATTCTAAATGTTTTTGTTAAATTACAGGGAATAAAGTTTGTAAAAACAGTAACAAGACTAATGGAACGATTGCTAGAGTATCGGTTTATCATCACAGATGAAAATAAGGAGAATAGAATGAGCTGCACTGTTAATCTTCTCGTAAGTATAAAATGTTTACTATTTTTTTTATCTATTAATATTGATCAGTTATTTGCTCGTTGCCATTTCTGCTGCTGCTTAACTATACAATATTGAAACTGATGAGTGAATACCTAAAGTGAAATATAAAAACTTTATATTTGTATTTTCTCAGGATTTTTATAGTGAGATAAATCGTAAAGAAATGTATATACGCTATGTGAACAAGTTATGTGACCTTCATTTGGAATGTGATAATTACACTGAGGCTGCATATACTCTCAAACTCCATAGTAAGCTGCTCAACTGGTCAGATTCTCCTCTTCCCCCTTTGCTTAGAAGTCACAAGTATCCATCTTGTCAGACTCATCGTGAACTAAAGGAGGCTCTGTACTATGATATTATTGACTATTTTGACAAAGGAAAGGTGAGTCCAGCAATTTTATATTTTTAGGATTATTAAGCTCGCTGTATGAGAGTTTACTGTGCAAAAGCAATTAAACCTAATGAAACAGTATATAGGCACCAGGTGGTAACAGAGTTAAATGTTACATCAATGGTTTTAGAGGTCCGAGCAAATATTCATATGTCATATACAATGACTTTATGAATAAATAAAAAATAACAATATAGCACATTCTTTGTATTTTTTTAACTTTGTTTTTAAATAATGAAAAAAAATTTTTTTCTTTTTTTTAACAAATCCTGAACTTTTCAAAATAGAACTTCAATAAGATTATAAGTGCACCAACTTTAATGAAAGCATGTTTATTATAGAATCAACACTAAGCAGTATCAAGCATTTATGTTACACTCATTAATTTTTTATAATTATTTTTAAACAAATATTATTTACTGTTGATAATCTCTTCTGAGTCAAAAATTTAAAACACTCTTTATGATTTCACTTATTGGAGATTTTCTTTGGATAAGTTTTGTGGAACCTTGTTCATATCCTCAGTTGTTAAATGACTGTTGGATCATTCTACAGTTGAGTTAGTAGGTATCTGGGATGTATAAATTCATTAAATTTTACTCATGTTTTATTATTTAAATACTTTCCCATATAAATTTGAATAGTATGCGATTTTCACAGTGAAATATAATATATTACAAATTATTTATGAGGAAGTCACTCAAATTTCACTAGTTTTATTCCACTTACTTGGACATGCTACAAAGGCAAATTTCCTTTATCATCAGCATATGGTTCTACTGTCAGATTTCCAGCGTGGTATTAAAATGTTGCTCTTTGGATTTTATAAACTTTATGTTGAGGTTACTATTGCTTGGAAGATCAAAATTAATAAAATTTTCTTTGTAAATTATATTTAATTTATTGTCTAACACACTAACACCCCCTAAATTTTCTTTGTTTTTGTTCAAGAATATATTTTCCCACATTAATAATTCTATGGGTTTTTGAAGAGCTTTTAAGAGTTTTGGTTCATTTTGGAACTGGCGCTTTTTTTTTTTTTGCTACTGCTGATTTTTCTGTATGTTTATATTTTACAATTCTCATGTGTTCCTTAAACCGTATGGTAATGTTCCTTTTTGTTTTACCTATATATTTATTATTGCAGTCTTTGCAACTGATTTCGTAAATGCCTGATTGTTTTCCTGGCAAAATTTTGTCTTTTATGTTGGTTTTAGGAGGTTTTTCAAATGGCATTTATTCACTGGAGCCAAAATAATGTTCACATCTTTAAAAATTCTTTTGAAATTTTTGGTCTGGGCAAGAAAAAGATAGAAAAATTAAAAAAACAAAAACAAATATAAGAAATCACCATACTGAAAGTTTATAAAGGAGAGCAGATATATAAAACATTTACATTCCATCCATGAGCACACCAAAAATTTCAAAAGATTTTAAAGATGCCAACATTATTTTGGCTCCAGTGAATAAATGCAATTTGAAAAACCTCCTAAAAACCAACACAAAGGATGAAATCTCGCCGGGAAAACAAAGGCATTTATGAAATCAGTTGCAAAGACTGCAATAATAAATATATAAGTAAAACAAAAAGGAGCATTACCATACAGTTTAAGGAACACATGAGAAGTGTAAAATATAAACATACAGAAAAATCAGCAGTAGCATACCATTTCTGGCAAAAATAAACCATGAGTTCCAAAATGAACCAAAACTCTTAAAAGCTCTTCAAAAACCCATAGAGTTATCGGTGTGGGACATTATATTCTTGAATGAAAACAAAGAAAATTTAGTTAATTTTGATCTTCCAAACAACAGCAACCTCATCAAAAAGTTTATAAAATCCAAAGAGCGACATCTTAATACCAAGCTGGAAAGCTGACAGTGGAACTGTGCTGACGATGAAGGAAATTTGCCTTTGAAACATGTCCAAGTAAGTGGAATAAAACTAGTGAAATTTGAGTGACTTCCTCATAAATAATTTGTTAAACTTTCCCATATATTTAATTCTTTTGGTTGTTGAACCATTTTTAATAGCTGATGGCTTTTTCTATTTCATGGTTTTCATTCTAAAAACCGCTGCCACAACGGATTTTTCTATTTGTTTGTAACGATGTTTCTCCAGTGTTCCTTCAATCTAATGTCTATATTTCTCTTTATTTTTCCTACATTGATATTTTCACAATCCTGATAATTAATCTGCTAAATACCAGATTTATTTCTTTAAGGACCTGGTTGTTTCATTTAATTTTAATAAATTTTTATTACACTGTATTGGTTTTGAGGTGCTAAGATGATATTTTACTGCTTGAAAATTTTTTGCGCTTGCTCTTTGGCTAATGGGTGATAAGTGAACTTTTCAAAGGTTTCCCCTTCCTGCTAAATAAGTCATAATTGTGATTTGTTTAATTATATTTTCTTTGGGGGGGGGGTTTCAAATTTTTAATGTTTTATTGATCATCCGTTTGCTGAACTCATTTGATTTAGTGGCTTCTGTTTTATGCAGATATTTGTTCTTGTATTCTTCTTCTTCTAATCTTTGTTAAGTGGTATATTTATAGTCTTTATTATCATGCAGTTGAATGCTGCTGCTTTATGTGATCTAGGATTGAAATCATGGACTTTGATATAATTGTCTGTATCCGTGTCCTCTCTGTAGATGCCAAATTCAAGTTTGTTATTACATTTTATTATCATCAGATCTAAATGGCAACATATTATCTGTTTATGTTTTGACATTGAACTTAATTGTAGGCTCTTGCAGGTTTAAAATGTTTAATGCACCTTCTACATGTATTTCGTTTATAATGGCAAATACATCATCTACATGTATGTGCCAAATCTAAAAAATTTGGGGGAAAGCCTTGATGATGTGCATCTCAAAATAGTCATCAATAAGTTAGCTAGGAAAGGTGATAATGGACTGGCAATTACTACATTCATTTAAGAACTTTCGAAAAATAAGACATTTTAAAAAAATTCTGTTGGAACACACACAGTGAAGCTTGTTAAATGTAAATTATATCTATTCTGTCATCTAATACACTCTTACGCTTCACTTACTTTTAAATACTGTGGGACCAGTTTCGAAGAGACATTCTCTTCATTGCTGTCAAGTTGGTTGAAGATGGAGAGGATATTTCTTTGAAACTGGTCCCACCGTATTTAAAATTAAGTGAAGCATAAGAGTATGTTAGACGACAGATTAGATATAATTTACATTGGCCATTACTAGTCCTGCTTTCTGTTTTAAATCCATGGAAGAAGCCTTGAAAAATAGTACCCTGATTCCAAAAACAGAACAATATAAAATTAAGGTTCACAACCCACCCTTAGCCTGGACAAATATCCTTCAAAGATCCACAAACCTGGAAGAAGTATGAGGCCAATTAATAACAACATAAAAATTGCAATCTACCATTTAGCAAATAGCCAGTTTCATTCACTACATAATTTGATAGCTTAGGTTTTAAAAACTCCATGAACCTCATCAACAAAATTAAAAACCAAAAATTATCACAGAATGACACACTGGTTTCTTTTGATGTCAAGGCCTTGTTCCCAGCATACCACAGAATAAATTATGAGTAGAAAAGGGTTACAATCAGCCACCCTTACATAAAAAACATCGAAGAATACATAAAATTCACTTAGTTGTGCTTAATTCAAGCATTTTTATTTTTGAGGACAAAATCTTTGAATAGGAAGCAGAACTAGTAATGAGCAGTCCATTATCAATCACCTTTCCTAGCCAACTTATTCATGAGCTATTTTGAAGTGTACATCACTAAGACTATCCCCCATATTTTTAAGGTTTGGCACAGATATGTAGATGATGTATTTGCTATTATAAACCAAAAACATGTGGAAGATGCATTAAAAGTAAACCTGCAAGAGTCTATAATTAAGTTCAATGTCAAAACATAAACAGATAATATGTGGCCATTTTTAGATCTGAAGATAGTAAAATGTAATGATAAACTTGAATTTTGCATCTACAGAAGGACATGTATGCAGGCAATTATGTCAAAGTCCATGAGTTCAATCCTAGATCACACAATGAAGCAGCATTCAACAGATACAGGCCAGTAAATATATGACTGAACAAAGAAGAATACAAGAACAAATATCAACTTAAAATAGATGCCACTAAATCAAAAGAGTTCAGCATACAGGTGATTAATAAAAAATTAAAAACTTGAAGAAACAAAAAAAGAATTAAACAAATCACAACTTTTAAGTTATTTAGAAGGGGGAAAAACCTTTGAAAAGTTCACTTATCACCCATTAGCCAAACAGCAAGTTCAAACACATTCAAGAAGTACAATATCATCTTAGCACCTCAAAACCAATACAGTGTAAAAAAAAATTATTAAAATTAAATGAAACATCCAAGTCCATAGAGAAAAAAAATCTAGTATTTTCCAGATTAATTATCAGAATTGTGAAAATATCTATATAGGAAAATAAAGAGAATTATAGACATTAGATTGAAGGAACACTGAAACATCATTACAAACAAATAGAAAAATCAGTTGTGGCAGCACTTTTTAGAATGAAAAGGAAAATTATAATGATTAAAGTAAATTGTACAAATCTTTGCTTTCACTTGTGAAGTGATAACTTACATTGCATGCAGTGCCTACTTCATTACACAGCAGGAGAAATAGAAACTGTGTCATGACTTGTTAACAGTATGCAGATAATCTAAGAATCTTTTCATGCCTGTTTGGACATTGTGAAAGTTACGTGCAGGCATATGCATCTCTCCTGATTTGCTAAAAAGCTTTCAAGGATTGTGTATTTGTTTATGTTTAGATTAAAAGCAAAAGCATTGTACTTCATCGTAGATAGAGTATTTACCTGATCATGGTGATATTTTTAAACATGAAAGTGAACATTTAGGTTGTGAATCAATTTATGGCTATATCTGAAATTTAATTCAGTGTGAGAGTTTGAGAATCAATGGGAAAGTTGAATGGACATGTCAAGATAAAAGTTGGAAGTTTAATAATGCTATATTGTTGAAGTTTTATATGACTTTTGTTTTAATAGCTAATTACAGGTCTAACTATCAAAAGAAAAATTTGAAACTGATGAATAATAATTGCTGCATAATCATTGCAAAATTGTCTGGAGATAAGATTTGAGATAGTGTTAACAATCAGCAAATGCTATGAATGGAGATTAATCTATGGGGTCTTTAGTGAATGCTGACAAACAGGTGTTTAGGAGAATGTTTTGAACTAACCTAAATAACAGGATTATAATTGATAAGAATACCAGATCAGAGAATTTTGCTAAATCATTTTAAGAACTTGTAACTGAATTTATTGAAATCATGCTAAAATTTGACACAAAATAACTGTTGTCACTTTTTAATCCCTTAAGTAGGAACTAAAAAGAGTGTGTTTATAATGCTTTGTAATCTTGCTTAATATTAATCCTTTAGCTTGCAAAAAGCTGTCAAGGGATATCATTTGAATTGTGCATAAGTTTTTTTAACAATTTGACTTTCATACTCATAATGCCTTTCATAATTTCCAATGAGTTTTCATGACCTTCATAAATGCTGCTTAAAGATACATTACTTTTCTAATGGCTATGGAGCACAGTACTAGAATTAGCACAACTTTGAGTTGTATTTCTCCACAGTCTCCTACAGGAAAAAATAATGTAATGGTATTGTTTTAAGTGGTCAATAGTATACCAGGATTGTCAGTATAATCATCACTTTTGCTGAAATACATTTTGCTTCACTTTTAAATTATGTAGGAATCATGTAACAATTATCAAACCTTTAAAAATTAATTTTTAGGTTATCTAAGATAGTTTGTTATTAAGTAAAATTAATAATCTCCAATTTCTGTTAATATCAAATGCACCACAATATCAAGATAGTATACAGTACATGCAAGAAGCATCAGATATGCTTGTATATGGCACTATTGTTTTATGACCCCCACAAATTGCATTTTGTCTTGAATATAATCTTTGGCAGAAATACACAGACAACAATTTTATAATTAGAATTGACTTAAAATTTCCAGCATGGAAAATGGTATAAAATTCTAAGATTTAATTTTAGCCTAAGCCTATCCTTGAAGCAGAGAGATGAAAATTATTAATTTTGTCTGTTTCTTATTGTATTGCAATGCTGTCAAGAATTAAATTGACTTGGAATACAATAGCTTGATTTCATTTTCATGTAGGTAGACAGCTGAGTCAACTGGACCGTTTTATAGAGTTTAGAAAGTATTGTGTAACTAATTTTCATATCCTGAAAACATGTTAACACTTATGTTGCTGAAAAGAAAAGAAATATAAGGAAGTATCAGACAAAGCAGAAGCAACAAATATCAGAATCATAAGTATAATTATTAAAACAAATAAAATTTAATTTTGAATATTACTATCATTTGCTGCTTACTTAGAATCCATATTCACATATTTGAACAACTTACTCTACTTGCATCCAGTAGCCATCATTTTAGCTTTTCATTTTTGCCATGCTTTGTCACTTTTGACGGTTAAAAAGAAAACTAGAATAAATTAAACTTGCAGCTTATGCTTTTACATATTGTTCCAGATGTGGGAATGTGCATTAGCAGTGTGTAAAGAATTGGTAGCACAATATGAAGAAGAAATTTTTGATTATGCACAACTCAGCTTATTATTGAAAAGAATGTCACAGTTTTATGATAGCATCATGAAGCAAATTAGACCTGAACCAGAATACTTTCGTGTTGCTTTTTATGGAAGAGGTTTTCCAGCATTTCTTCAAAACAAGGTAATTATAAATAATGGAAGCTGATAATGCAGGTAATAAAGTTGCCCCATAAAGTGTGGAATTATAAATTCCTCTAGCTATAGCTGAAGAAAGATAATATGGGATGAATACTATGCTGCTATGTATATTTAAATCGTTAAATAAGACTTATCTTAAGTTCATAATTGCAGTAACATTTCAATTAATGGAATTATTACAGTTTTTCTGCCAATAAAAATATCTGTAAATGTTTCTTTCCAAATATTCTCTTATAATGGTTGATTTTTCCTTTGCTGAGCTTCTCCATGGATAACAGCTGGCTGGTCAGTTCAAGCTGGAACCACGGTAAACAGGAGTCAGAAAGGAATTAAATCTTACAAAGCTATAGACTTTGGTTGTTTTTTTTTGATTGATTTATTTATGGACATTCTTTAACATCTCAGGTCATCAGCATCCCATTCAATTCAGGGCGTGAAACAGCTGACAAATTTTGCTCAGAGGCCTCTTCTTTCAGGTTTGAGGTTTTTTTTCATTCCGTAAGTGTACAAAATGGGACCCACAGCTTTACTTCCATTTTGAAGAAAGCCATACGGTTTTTATGCCCCAAAAATTTTATTGATCCTGGCGAAGTTTGAACCTGCGATCTTGGGTTTATAAGGCAAGTATGGTTACCACTACACCACCAGGACTGATACTATAGACAATAGAGTGGTAATAAATCCTATAAGAATGTATTAATATTTTCACATTAACTCCACTTATTTATACAACATTAGGACATGCTTCTGGGGCAATCATTTCCATAATCAGCAACATGATGGGAGTGATTGCCCCAGAAATATGTCCTAATGTTGTATAAGTAAGTGCAGTTAGTATGAACATATTAATATATTCTTAGAGGGTTTGCAGCCATAATTGTTGCATAATTTGTTGTTAATACTTAAACACCTAAACACACATTTACACACCATTATCAAGCAAGAAGATGCTGGAACTGCCTCCCTTCATTTTCCATACATTTCTGTCATTCACTTATGAAATTAGCCATTACCCTCTGAGAAATGGAAGAAATTTCTTCACTAATGTTATTTTTCAGTTCATCTAATGTGTGTGGATTTGTCTTTATACTTTTTTCTTAAATGCCCCCCTCAGATGAAAATTGCAAGATGTTAAATTGGGAGGCCGAAGGGACCATATGTTATTAATGATGACTCTATCATTGAATATTTCATGAATTGCTTGCAAGGAGGCATAGGCTGCTTTTGCCATTGCAGAGTTCTGTTGGTAAGTTATAAACCTATGTTCCCTCACAGTTAATTCATGGAAAAAGGATTGTAAAATATTCTGCACATGCTATCATTGTGCCATATTGTTACCTTCATAACATTAATGGTTTCTTAAAAAAAAAGGACCTATTATTCTCTCGCCACTAATGGCACAACACACTCCTATCTTTTAATCATTCAGAGGTACTTTGTGAAGCAGGTTAGGTTTCTCTGAACTCCAATATTGGTTGTTATGTGAATTAGATATCCATTTAGGTGGAACCAAGATTTGTCTGTAAAGAAAATTAGATTAGGGTCAATTGTTCATCATACACATTATTAAAAATCCATTCACAAAATCTACTCCTGGATGCAGGGTTACCTGGTTTAAGCTCTTGCACTACAGTAGTATTATGGAATTTTAACTTCAGTAGCTTTTTAGCCATTGGAACAGAGGAATAGGAAATTCCTGTTTGCTGAGAAAGACAAAGTGATTTTTAGGGGAATGTTCCGGGCAAATTTAATGTTTCTTCTGTGAGTACTGTATGTGTTATGTATACTTTTTATCAAGAATAATTGCCGATCCTGGTGGTGTAGTGGTAGCCATGCTTTCCTCCTAAACCCAAGATCGCAGGTTTGATCCCAGCCATCGATGAATTTTTTCTGGTGTAAAAATCCTAAGTATGACTTTCTTCAGAAGGGAAGTAAAGGCCGTGAGTTCCATGTTGTACATTAATGGCATGATAAAGAACCTCAAGCCCGAAAGAAGAGGTCTATGAGCAAAATTTTTTGGTCATTTTATGACCTGATTTGAATGGGTCGCTGATGATCTGAGATGTTAAAGAGTGTCCGTAAATAAATAAAATCAAATAAATCAAATAAATTATATAAATGAATTATATAAATCAAATAAATAAATAATTTAGTTGAACCTTAGCATGGCTGAAGATGGGAACAAAATGTTCTCGAAACCGGTTCCATACATTTATGAAAAGTAAGTGAAGCTTTAAGAGTGTGTAGTTCAACTGAATCATACAATGATATTCATTAAAATAAATAATACTTCCTGTTTCACAAAATTTATTTATCCATCTGTGAATCATACTTCAACTTGGAAGTTGAATATGAGGAAATCTCTCTTGAAATGATCTATGTACCAGTATGCACGTGCAAATCATAAATCAATACACTTTGAGGAATAGAATACCTGAATTGAGCCATATTCATACACTACTGAATGGATACTTTATACATTATCATAAAACACACAAGAACATGTCCATACATTCCTAGAGTAAAATTGTACTGACCTCTCCTCTGTTCCCCAGCCATCTTTCACATGTTGAAATCAGATGAGAACTATAGAGCTCAGTTAACTGCAGAGCGATCTCAAAAAGGAATTATATAATAACTTTGAAAGCAACTGCTTATTTGAATAAATAAAAGCAATTTATGCTTATGCCTCTCCTCTGATTTTTTCTGTTGTTACTTAATTAGTACCCTATGTGTGATTAGTTGATTTTCTGCAAGTCCTTTTAGGTTCTTTGTGCACTAGGATATGGTTGGTATTCATCACATTGTCTTTTTCTTAGTCAGTGACTGCTTCTTAGATGTGTAGATGCCTATTTTTTAAACTTGCATGTCAGCTGGAATGGTTCCCTTGACAATTTTCTGGGACTCCCACATGCTTTGTTGTTGGAGTGTTAATATTTGTTGGGTTATGAATTGGTTTGGTCTGCATTCTGTTTGCTAGAACATTATGCATTTTCTTATCAAGTTTACTGAATAGAAGCTATTGCTATAGATCTGTATGAGTTTAGATCTTTTTTTATCTTCTTATTTCTTTGGATTTATTATAGGTAATATTCTTGCTTTAAGCAGTTAGCTGGGAGATTTTGTTGAGTCCTTTGTTTATAATAATTAGTAGCATGTCTAAGACTTTTGGTCCAAGTTGCTTGATTTATTCTGAAAAAATTTATCTGAATCTGGTTGTTTATGAGATTGTTTGTGCTTCTTCTAGTTCTATGATTCATTCATGTTTTTACATTTCTTTTAAAGAAAATTTGCATTTATTGAAAAATAAAGTATCCATAAATTTGAAGTAGGTTTGTACATAAATGTCCAAATAAGCTCCTCTATACATAGCATGTAAATACTACAGGAAGTCAATTAAGGTTTTGAAGAATATTATAGTAACTCCTATCTTTTTGAAAACTAAAATACAAAATGGCTGCCATTATTTACTAGATATCTTTGTAAAACTAGAAGTGAAACAATAAACTCAGCTGACAAATGAAAGTATGTGTAAGGCATCTAGGTATTGAGCAATCAGCTGTATCATCTAGGCAAACATAATGGAAAAGACCTACTTACACAGCTTCCTTCATTGTCCACTCTTTGTCGGTCCTAGTGGTGTAGTGATGGATTTTTTCAGATGTAAAAAATCCCAAGTATGGCTTCCTTTGGAAGGGAAGTAAAGCCGTGGGTCCCGTGTCGTAGATTTACGGCAGGAAAAAGAACCTCAAGCCTAAAAGAAGAGGCCTCTGAGCAAAATTTATCGGCCATTTCACTCCCTGAATCTAATGGGACGCTGAGGAGCTGAGATGTTAAAGAGCGTCCATAAATAAATCAAATCAACAACTTATCCACTCTTTTGATTTGCCAGTTGGTTGCTTGGCACTACCAGCCTTTCCATTTATTTGTCTATTTAAACCAGTTTTGTTTTGCACAACTTTATGCAAGTTATTCTTAAGTATAAGATGTAAGTATTTGAGGAAATATTTTCTTAAAGAATATTTTTTGCTGTGTTCTGTTTTACTCTAGTACATTTAGAAAAGGAATGGGGACATGATTTCATGAATTTTATTCTGCTAAACAGTTAAGAAAGAAGTGAATTGAAGTTTTTCCCTCCAAGGTATATTTTGCATAAATTATAATATGCAACCAAAATTGCTGCCAAATGCTTCAACACTGTCAATACAAACAATGCAGAAACATTATTAGGGATATAATTTTCCCATAAAGATCAATTTATCAACAAATTATTTATCTGTTTAAAATTGCCCACATGAATGTACAAAATCAAACAAGTGTTAATCCTTTAACAGGTTGAGATCTAGATTGAATAGCTTAAAAGTATATCAAATAACTAAGAAACAAATATGATAACATTTCAAGAGACATCCAAAAAAGGATTTCATTTAAAACTATATGAAATAGTACTTTTGGATAAATTCAGCATCAATGTTCAAGCGAGGCATCCTTCAGAATTGCTTTTTATGGAATAGTAAATTATTGCCTTTATACCAATTTGTTTGTAATGTTCCCTTAGTAGATTTACACTGAAAAAAATATGTGAAAGAAAGCAATTTTTTTCTTTCTTTTTGAATGGTGTTTAACGCTCGTTTTTACTGCTGAAGCACCTCAGACGTTGATACATGAGATGAAATGGTATATTGGGAAAGAATTTTTTTTAAGGAAGGAAACGTTCCAGGCCTAAGGGTTCGTTCCAGGGTTTAGGGTACTCCCCAGTATTTGCCATTTATGAGGACTGAGGAAAACTTGGAAAAAACCTCAGTCAGGGAGGACAGTCCTGGTGGGATTCAAACCCCAGACCTCCTGCTTATGAGTTCGAACCTTAACGACCTCAGCCACCTGTGGCAGTAATGAAGTGATGAGGAAGCAATTAGCTTATATGACGGTTTACCCATGGCTGGAATATTTAAGATCATGTGATATAATAATGGGTACATTTGGAGTTAAGCTAGGATTGAGGAAATGAGCTTACAACATAGAGTACATGTTTTATTTTTCTAGCATTGGCCACAAATTTTGTGCTAGCTAATGAGATTGATGATATCAGTTCAAAATACTGTTGTTACTGATAACACTGGGCAACAATGAAAATGTTTCGGGCTTAAAAATAGTGAATTTACATGTATTTCCATCTACTGAAATCAAAAATCACCATAAAAATGATAGATTAGCTCTTGTTTTGAAGATAAAGTGACATTTCATTTTATAGAGTGAAGATTTTAAATTTGGGGGAATTTTTTTTGGGAGTTGGCACACCTGTCAAATAACAAAACACAAATGCTCTTCAGCTGTTTGTAAGTCATAAACATAGATACTGTTGCTGTGACTGTGAATTACATGTAGTTTCTACTCAAATTAATGCCAAATTTCTGGTTCGCGAGTGCTTTTTTAGTGTAAAATTTGTAAAAATGCCACGAAAATGTGTAAATATGGTGAATAACTTTTGTTATATTTGTGGTGAAATAACATTTTCCTCACAGAAACACAATCTCATGCCTCTTGTAAAGACTGCCTATCAGTATTATTTCGGTATGAAAGTAGGAGACCAGGATAAGTCTTGGGCTCCACATATATGTTGCAATGCATGTTCAGTTACATTGCGAGAATGGCTGAAAAAGAAGAAGCTATGTATGGTTTTTGCTGTGCCTATGATTTGGCGGGAGTCTACAAACCATACAGATGACTGCTATTTCTGCCTGACTCCACCTATAAAGGCAGGATTGTCTATGAAGAAAAGAAGAACAGTTCAGTACCCGAATTTTCCATCTGCTATTCGACCCATTCCACATTCGGATAGTTTACCAGTTCCTACTCCACCCGAAAATTGTGTGTTTGAAGTAGAAGATGAAGACAGTGTGGAACAAGAAGAACCAAACAAGCCTTCTACATCCCATGACCCTGATTTTGAGGGAAAAGATGATAAACCGTACAGACTGAGTCAAGCGGAATTGAGTGATCTCATTAGAGACCTTGGCCTGTCAAAGGAGAAGGCAGAAATTCTTGGGTCTTGACTACAGCAATGAAATCTTCTCCAAAGTGATGTGAGAATCTCACAGTACAGAAAATGTCACATGGAACTGCTTCCCTTTTTTGAGAAGAAAAATAATCATATTGTTTGCTGCGATATTAATGACTAGATGAAGTCTTTGAATTTGAACCATGATCCACCTGAATGGAGGCTATTCATAGACTCCTTCAAGCTTAGTTTGAAAGCTGTGTTACTTCATAACGGGAACCTTCTTTCATCTATTCCTGTTGGTCATGCTGTTCACATGAAGGAGACATATGCAAATATGAAAGCTCTCTTGGACTCAATTAAATATCATGAACACAAATGGAAAATCTGTGGTGAGTAAAATTCATTGCCATACTCTTAGGAATGCAACTGGGTTACACAAAGCATTGCTGCTTCCTATGTATGTGGGACAGTAGAGATAGGAAATTGCATTATATTAAAGAAGACTGGCCTGCAAGAAATCTTCACCCAAGCAAGAAAAATGTCATTGCCAAGCCTCTTGTGGACCCAAAAGACGTTCTTCTTCCACCCCTGCATATCAAGCTGGATTTGATGAAAAACTTTGTCAAAGCTATGAACCGAGAAAGACGGGCCTTTAAGTGCATCAGAGAGAAATTTTCGAAATTAAGTGATGCAAAAGTTAAGGAAGGCATTTTTGTCGGACCACAAATAAGAGAACTTATAAAGGATCCTGCATTTGACCAGGTTTTGGAGGGGAAAGAAAAAAAGGAAGCTTGGGAAGCCTTCAAGGGTGTTGTTCATGGATTTTTAGGCAACAAAAGAGATGACAACTACAAGCATTTGGTGACAGTGCTCCTGCAAAAATACCGTAACCTTGGATGCAACATGTCCCTTAAGATCCATTTTCTCCACTCCCACCTAGACTTTTTCCCTCCTAGTTGTGGAGCTGTTAGTGATGAACATGGGGAGAGATTCCATCAGGGCATTTCTGTTATGAAACAAAGATATCGGGGCCATTGGAATGAAGTAATGCTTGCGGATTACTGTTGGTCTTTGTATAGGGATTCTGCGGAACTCCATCACAAGAGGCAAGCTAAAAGACGACGAAGTCAATAGGCCACCACATGATTCTCTTGAGACACGACTATCTGCGAAGTATTTTCCCAGCAATTTAGAACTCTTAGCATGTAATTACCAGTTAAAAAAATCAAATGCACTTCATTGTTATTAGCATGTATGTAATTAAAATGTATCCTTTTCTCTCAATCCGTTAATATGTAATACTTCCACCTTGTGTATATCATAGAAACTAGAGCTAATAAAAATTTTTCATTGTCATGTTTGTTTTTCTCAACCCAAAATTAGTAGGAATTGCCTCATGAAGTGCTCGAAACATTCAAAAATTATTTTTTTGTTGCCCAGTGTAATCATTCCACAAATATGAAATTGATTAATACTTTTGTGGTGACATTCCAGTAATTCCTCATTTTTTGATCTATTGCATTGTTTTATCCTATGATTATGGCCACAGATAAAGAATATTAGCTAAGGCAGTTTAATGCTCAGAAAGATTGCTGATGTTGAGTATTTCATAATTCTACATTAAAATTACACAAAAGAATAAGCACTAAAGCACAAACTATTGCACTGAACGAGTAAAAGTTTGTATAAATGCTTTAAATATATGTCATCAAAAACCCAGAAGACACTTTCCCCTTGTAAACAGAGAGAATCAGTCCTTTGTCTGACCTGAAGGACTAGACCTTCTCATAATGATGCTTATTATCCTTTAAACTCTTATTATCATAATTTATATTGTACTGCTGTATTTCAGTAACCAATGCAATGGGGAATGCTTTTAGTGTTCTTTATTAACTACTCATAATCATTTGTCTTCACACAGTACAAAAATTCACATGTATGTTTACATTGAGAAATATTATTAAAAATATTCCCAAATTCTGAATCCTTCCCTATTTTAAATCATTTTTCACTAACTGCTTTCTCCACTCCACTTTACTTAACAAGGAATTAGAATGTGAAAAGAAACTTCATGATCTTTACAAATGGGATCGCATTTTGCTCCACTCAATTTATATAATCCATTAGTTTCTAAACCCCTAAATGATATCATACTATGCTTTTTCTTTCTCTCTATTGCCCTCATTACTTTTATCATTATACACCTCTATATCAGACTTCATTTCAATGTAAATTTTTTATGAACTCTTCTTTCTTGCTTCTTCAGGCAATCACGAAATTAGAATATAGTGTGAAAAGGGCATGAGATGATAACAAAAGGAAATGGCTTAATAAAGATTGTCAAATGACAAAGAAAAGAATAACTCAAGAGCTAAGAAATGGGAGACAATCAGGGGAAAAAAGAGCAAAGAGAAAATTTGTTAGTGCTCAGGTGCCTCATTAAGGACAGAAAGAGGGAATGGGGTAACAAAATAAGTCAAATGTTGAATGATGCAGCAAAAATACATGAAACAAGGAAGATGTGGTCAGTAGGTAAAAGTTTGTGCAGAAATGCGGGTTAAGGGAGAAAAAATATAATTCTAGAAAATTGGTGGCTCATTTTACCTATTATTAGGGGAGGAGAATTTAATTAGAGCAGAAATAGATTTCCTAGGAAATCAGGAAGTTATTGATGACTTAGATATGGAAATTGCAGAGGAAAGAATTCTATGATCAAATGAAAGAAGGAATATTTGGTAGTATGAGAGTAGGCTTCATTGACACTTTATAGGGAAATAAAAATAGTATGGGATATGGAAAAATATATAAAACAGTGTAATAAGGCATGTCAGGAAGGGTTTTCATGGGTTAGAACTGAAGTTATGAATGTAAAAGGGTTAGGGTAAGATAAAGAGGTAGAAAACTTTGCAATACATATTTTCATTGTTTATTTTACTGTAGGCAAACAAAGTTATAGAAAGAATAGGCTTGGCAACAAAAATGGAAGAATTTGGATGAAGAAATTATAATTAGAAAAAATTTAACTGTAAAAGGAGAGAAGAATATAAAAATGATAGGGAACGACTTGGGCAAAGTTAGAGAGGAATGAATGATTAAGAGGAAGATAGAGGGAAATGTAACCTTAGAAGTACAATAGGTTAGATAAGTATAAACAAAGATAGGATAATACAGCAATATGATGGTCACCAATACACTAATTTTTTTTTTTTTTGAGTAGTGTTTAACGCCCGTTTTTACTACTGAGGCACCACAGGCGGTGGACACTGATGATACATGAGATAAAATGATAAATTGGGAAAGGATATTTTTTTTTTTTTTTTTTTTAAGGAAGGAAGCGTTCCAGGCCTAAGTTTAGGTACCTCCCCGGCATTTGCCAGTTATGAAGACTGAGGAAAACCTGGAAAAAACCCCAGTCAGGGAGGACGGTCCTGGCGGGATTCGAACCGCAGACCTCCCGCTCACGAGTCCGTGCCTTAACGACCTCGGCCACCAGTGGCGGTACCAATACACTAATAACCCGGAGTTGTGTGTAATGGGATCAGAATGTAAACAAGCTACTCTAGAAAAAAAAAATATCTGGAGGATACATAAGAGTAGTATTATTTTATTTTTAGATCTCATTTTCTAATGGATTGACATTTGAGATTAGTATATTATGTAGTCTGTAGGATATTTTCAATAAATTTCATTCATGATGAAGAATACACCTTTCATTGATCCATATCATCCAGTCTAACTGATAGCCCTGCAAAAACACTTCCATACCTTCCATTCCATTTATTTTCCAACCCAATCTCTCTTAGAAATTTATACATGCTTTCAAATTATGCATCTAAACTTCTCTCAAATCATCAACCCTCTAACATTCACCATTCCCATTGCTAATCTGGCACCTTCAAATGCAGAGAACATGGGCAAACCTACCATTTAGGTAGATCAGAAACAACTGGGTCAACAGCTGAGGATGGGAACACTGGTTCCCAAAACATTGTTCCAACTTAGGAAAATATAGTGAGTGAAGTGTGTAAATAAGTTACCCATAGTGTATCATTTTAAAAAAAAAAAACTACAATTAATTTACAGAATATAGTAATTACAAATCTAATTCTAATCATGTAAATTGTGCTTTCAGGTTTTTGTATACAGAGGCAAAGAGTATGAAAGACTGAGTGACTTCAGCAGCAGAACTCTTAATCAGTTGCCAAATGCTGAATTAATGAATAAACTTACTCCACCAGGTGAAGATATCATGGAGTCTCCACATCAGTGTATCCTTTATTAAGCATTACTAAAACTTAAGGACACTTATATTATAGAGATGTGTGGAACAGAAATTCATGTAAGATGTTTCTATTAAGAGGCAATGCGAAAAGTTTGTTCTGAAATAATCTCTTCTGAAGATGTTTAAAACATTCTTTATAGTTTCACTTAAATGAGATTTACTCAGGACATATGTTTCATGGAACTATCGTCCACATCATCAGCATTTGAACTATTGTTGGATCATATGTAGAAGCTGGGTAGGTACATATCCGGGTTGACTCTGGTGGTCTAGTGATAAACTTAAATAAAGTGCTGTCTGCTTCCAGGATGCCAAAATTCATAAGGTTATGCTCATGTTTTTTTATATAAATCCTTTTCCATGAGTGGGACCAGGTTGAAGATGGAAGCAAAGGCCTTTGAAACATGTTCAAGTAAGTGGAACAAAATTAGTGAAATTTGAGTGATTTCGTAATAATAATTTGTCACCTTTCCCATGTGTTTAGTTCTTTTGATTGTTGAACAGTTTTTAATAACTTGATACCTTTTACTATTTCATGGTTTTCATTCCAAAAATGTGCTGCCACAGCTGATTTATCTATTTGTTTGTAACGGATGTTTCTCCAATGTTCCTTCAAACAAATGCCTATATTTCTCTTTGTCTTCCCTACGTAGATTTTTCCACAATCCTTACAATTAATCTGGTATATACCAGATATTTTCTCTTTGGGCCTGGAATCTGTTTTGTTTCATTTCAATAAATTTTTTACAATGCTTCAGTTTTGAGGTGCTAAGAGATGTACTGTTTGGAAGTTTTTTTTTTTAAATTTTTTATTGGCTGGTGGGTGGTAAGTGAACTTTTTAAATATTTTTTCCCTTGATAAATCACTCAAAGTTGTTATTTATTTGATTCTTTTTTGTTTCTGGAATCTTTTGATTTTTTGGTTAATCATCTGTTTGTTGAACCCATTGTATTTAGCTGCTGGGATTATGTGTAGATATTCATTCTTGTATTGTTCTTTACTCAGTGGTATATTTATTAATCTGTATATCATGCTGTTGAATGCTGCTTCCTTATGTGATCTTGAATTGAAACCATGGGCTTTGATATAATTGTCTGTATGTGTGTCCTCTCTATAGATGCCAAATTCAAGCTTATTATTACATTTCATTATCTTTAGATCCAAAAATGGTAACATATTATCTCTTTCTGTTTCGACAGTGAACTTAATTGAAGGCTCTTGCAGGTTTAAAAGTTTTAGTGCATCTTCCACATGCTTTTTGTTTTTAATAGCAAATTCATCATCTACATATCTCTGCCAGACCTTAAAAATGTGGGGAAAAGCATTAGTGATGTGCATCTCAAAATAGCTCATGAATAAGTCTGCTAGGAAGGAAAGGTGATAATGGACTGCCCATTACAAGTCCTGCTTTCTTTTTAAAGAATTAATCCTCAAATTCAAATTGTCTTGAAATTATTAAACTAAAATTATTTGGCTACATGACACTAGAACTCTCAGTTCTGCTTATGGCACAGTGCAGTTCTTGATTTATATTAGTGTCTCTGTTATAATATTTTATTATGAATTGAATTGATTATTTTTTCTTACAATTCCAAATTTGCATAAAATACAATGTTGTTTTAGCTTATAAATACAACCAAATTCGTGCAATTAAAAACAGAGAAGTAATCAAATGAAAAAACAAAAGGAGAAGTTACACATACCATATTTTCAATTACTACTTGTGGCTCTAGCACTTGTGACAAATCCAGAAGGCAGTAGTCCCATTTCTAAATTAGGGCAAGATTTCTATATTTAATATTCCTGATGACAGGACTCCCCTCCTACCTCTAACTTTTAAAATGCAATTAACAATCAGGCCTAACATATGTAATTCAACACAGAATGAACTCCAACTCTATTTTTGAGCCAGGTTTTGTTTCTAACCAGGTCATTCTGCCTGCTTGTGCTTGTTCCAAATGTTATCAGTCATCCAAAAAATATTTTGGAATCATGAAATGCCTAACTTCTTAGTCTGAATTTCGTTGCAAGGCCTAAAAGGGTAAAATGTAAATTATATTAAAATAGATATTGTGAATATTATTGAAATACTAAGTAAGAGCAAGACTTAAAATTAAATAATCCAAGTAGCCTGTGAGGGGAAAATTATGTTTGAAAATAAAGATTATTAGACGATATAATTGTGTGCTATAGAAACCCATATATTTTTATAAGTACATAGTTTACACATGATTATGTTTTTGACTTTTTCTGTTGATAACGTCCCAACTGTCAATATTTTCCTTGGACATTTTAAAGGATATAAATAAGTGATTATAGTAATGGAAAATTCTGTACTAAATCTCATATTTTAAAAATATATTTTCAAATCTTTTAATGAAAATACTGAGTTTTCATTTTCTTTTTGACTTTTTGATAAGCATTAAATTTAAATACTTTTAAAAGGTTTTATTGGGAAAATAAGCTAATAAAATATATAAAGCATGTAAGATTAAACTGAAATTTTATTGACTAAAATTATTGATAGGGACATTGCACAGTCAAGCTAATCATATATTAAGATCTTTGGTGATTGAATCGAATTAACACTCTTCTATTGGGGTCAACAACTGACGATGGGAACGACGGTTCTTGAAACATGTCCTGATTTTAAAAACATGTAAGTGAAGTGTATAAAAATTACCCACAGTGTATTAATCAATAACACTCTTGTGCTCCACTTCTTTAAAAAAGTAGGACTGGTTTCACAAACCCTTTATTCACATTGTCAACCCCTAATTGACAAGAGGACAAACTGTTATGCTGTAGGAATGTGTAATCTGCTCTGGTGGAGGTGTAACGAACTTAATATTTATGTATATATCAACAGCTTCGTAAGTACACTTATTAATATTTATGTTTTCATCACCAGAAGTGTCAAAGTTCATTAAACTATCTTTGTACTCGTAAATGTAGATTTTCTCCAGTGCTGCTAATTCTGTATGTCCTTGCACTGATTTCAATAATTTTGCTTTATTCAGTATGTTGTGGTTTTCTGTCCAGAAATGATATGCCTCTGCTGACTTCTCCAACTGCTTGTATTTTATGTTTCTGAAATATTCTTTTAACTGTGGTTTTCTGTCCAGAAATGATATGCCTCTGCTGACTTCTCCAACTGCTTGTATTTTATGTTTCTGAAATATTCTTTTAATTGTGTGTCTGTGTTTCTCTTTGTTTTTATAATGTATATTTTTTCACATTCTGCACAACAAATTTTATAAGCACTGCTTTTTTCTCTTGTGGAAAATTATCATTATCAATCAGGAGATTTTTAACATTAAATCTGTTTACAGGTGTCAATCTGATATTAAAATTATTAAGAGTATTCTGAAATTTTTTGTAGCCCATAGATAATATGTAAATTTTTTTTAAAAATTTTTAGCTTATCTTTTTTTTTCTTTTTGCCGAAAGTGTTGTTGTTTATTTAATGTTTTTGCCTCCTGAATTTCTGTACTTTTTTGTATGCTAGTTCTTTGTTATAACCACTTTTAACCGCTGTTCTTTCTATTTGTTTGTATTCTTTAAGGTATTCTTCTTTGCTAATTTTTAGGTTAATTAGCTGATGTATTAAGCTGTTGATAACTGCATGTGGGGTTAAAACCGCCAGCTTTGATGTAATTTCCTGCATATGTATTCTTTCTGTATTATCCAAATTCCAGATTTTCTTGATGTTTCATTATTTTTATGTCAAAGAAGATAACATGATCTGTTGCAGTTTTGTATGTGAATGATATGTTTCTGTGTTGTAAATTCAGAAGTTTAATGGCATCAATAATGAGTTTTTTGTTAATAATGGCAAATATTTTGTCAACATATCTATACAATATTTTAAATATGTATTTTAAATTATTAAAATTAGTGCAAGGACCTACAGAATTAGCAATATTGAGAAAATCTATATTTACAAGTACAAAGACAGTTTAATGAACTTCGACACTTGTGGTGATGAAAACATAAACTTTCAAGTTCATCACACCTCCACCAAGCAGATTACACATTCTCATAGCATAACGGTTAATCCCCCAGTTGACAAGGGGATGACGATGCGAACGAAGGGTTTGTGAAGCCGGTCCTACATATTTAAACGAGTAGGTGAAGCAAAAGAGTGTTAGTTCGACTCAATCACACAATGATCTTAATATAAAATTTTATACTTAGTTGACTTATTCTATGGACACTAAGAGCTATAGATTGTGTGTTCAATTCTTAACTAATGCATTGTACTTATTAAGGTAACTGAAAAGGAAGATGAATAGTGTTGCATTTTTTATACCTTAACACACTTTATCAGTTGTACAAATAAATAAAGTGGACCCTCTGATGGATGACCGTAAACAACGATTATCAGGAAAACCCATCAGTGATCAGATTTTGAGATACCACAGGTAATTAAATATGAAATTGTTTACTAAACTCTGTGAGCTGTTTCATTGTGAATACTATATGTCAAATGATAGTGAATAGTATAATTCTTCTGTACATTACATGAAATGGATTAATTTATAAAGGAGAAATTTGCAGAAACTAAAATTTAGGCTGAATGTATTCAGTTTGAGTCAACATCATATGGAAGAAAACAATACTAAAATGAACAAGTATGGCTTTTGTCTATTGTTCACATAATGGTTTTTATAATGAAGGTATTTAACTTTTTATATTAATTGTTGAATTTTCAGGGTAAACGATGTGCAAAAATTTCGATTTTCAAGACCTTTTTATAGAAAGGATATGGTAGGAGTCGATGCTGACAATGAATTTGCAAGCCTTTGGTTAGAACGAACTGTTCTGGTTACTTCTTATCCACTCCCTGGTATCTTGCGTTGGTTTCCTGTCACCTCAACTGATACCTATCAAGTATGTATATATTTCAGCTATTTTTGTATTATTAAATGAAGGGGTGAAATAATTCATTTGTATTCAGATTTCAGTGACCTTGATGTATGTGTATATATTATGTAAAAGAAATGCAAGCTTATACAAGATATTTGGGCATAATAATGAAAAACTGAAATGTTACATTTATTAACACCTTGTTCTTGTTAGTAAGTCTTTAGTTTTTTTTTTTATAATTAATTAATACTAACATGAATATATTCATGCAGAATAATGCACTAATATTAAAGAACCAAAGGTTCAGAATAACTCAAATGAAACACAGGAAACTGGCACACAAAGCATGTAATATTTTGGATAGCTGCACATTCTTCTTCACATGCAAGCAAAGAAGTAACAAGATAAATGAGCAGCTAGTATTGGTGTTGTGACACTTTAGCTCAATGAAAGGTACTGGGAAAAGTATGATGAAGATTAACCAATAAGTGCATTCATGGTTGAGGAATGCAGATTAGCATTATCTATATAAATGAGAACAAATGCAGTAATCTGAAAAATTCAGATCTTACTTACCCTATCAGTATTAAAAGAATGTCAAAGGAAATGTGGTCTCAAACCAGGTACCATTACTTGGACTCATTAAGTAATTATGAGTTAAAAATTAATAAAGGGCAAAAAGCATACAGTATATTTAGTAACCATTACAGATATGTGTTTCATATTTAATGACATACAGCTAATGCTCATGAGAAAAACAAATGGGAAAATTGTTGCAATAGAACTAGATTAAAGTATGAAAAATAGAGGTAGTAGAATAGTGATTTTAGGTGATTCTTTGTTGAAATGTTCCAGCCAAGTCTAGAAATAAATATGAAGATATGTTGTTATTAAGGTATAGTAATTATGAAACATAGTGGTTCTTTTTGCTGATGATGCAAACATTCTTGTAAAAGAAGATAATGGATACTGTATTGCAAAATAAAGCAGACACGAACATGAATAGCCGCAATAACTGGTTTAAAATAAGTGAACTAATCGTAAAAAATGAAAAAACTATTGCAATGACATTTCATAGGTGGCAATGTAAAAGCAGTATTAAACCTGAAATTATATATGATGGAAACATTATTGAGTACAAGGGAGAAACAAAATTCTTGTGTATACATGTGAATGAAAACCTTAAATGGGATACTCACACTCATCATTTAGTGACTACACTTAGTTCTGTTTGTTATATGCTTAAAAGTCTAAAAAGACCACTGAATTTATTAGGATTGAAAAATGTATATTTTGCTTATTTTCATAGTCAATTAAAATATGGAATAAAATTTTGGGAAGAAAAATGTGAGAGAGTATTTAAAATCCAGAAGAGAGCAATAAGAATTATAAGTGGAATAGATAATATGACATCCTGTAGACCCTATTTTAGGAAACATAATATACTACCATTAGCCTGCCTCTTTATAATAGAGGTCATAAACCATATTAAGAGATATCAGGGAGAATTATGTACAAATATAGATATTCATTCTCACAATACAAGAAGAAAAAATGACCTTCATGTTCAGATATGCAGGACAAATATTTTAAAAAATAACCCCACAAATGTAGGCATTAAAATGTATAACAAACTACCAATAAATATTAAATAACCAATATAAAACAATTTAATAAAGAAGTCAAAGCCTTTCTACTACGACATACCTTTTATTCAGTAAGTGAATATATGAACTTTAAATAACGCAGTTTGTAAATCAAGTATAATTACTAAACTTGTATATTGCTTATATTATATTCTGGACGAAGTCCATATCATGTAAATGATCCAAATGGTGAATATATTATTATTATTATTATTATTATTATTATGTAAGAAATGAACGTATCAAAGAAGATTTCAGAGATAATGATAGTGCATAAAGGCACAAGCAATATCAGTAGCGGAGTAAAAACAGAAAAAATACTGAGCGAAACTATGGACTTAATAAAAAATGTTAATTCTCAAGCTCTCAATGCAAACGTTGTATTGGGCAATGTTGCAAAAAGATATGTTAATATACGAAAAGTGAAAGAATAAACTTAAACTAGATTGTTGAATGGTAACAGGTGGATAGTGCAACATTCATAATTTATATCATAAAGAAGATGTGGGACAATGTGTATAATTTAAACCATAAGAATTTGTGCAAATGTTGGAATTTATATTGTAGCATAATATAGTTTCATCTCTTATGAGTCGGATGTTTAGAACACTCTATGGTTTTACTTAAATGAGATTTACTCAGGACATATGTTTCGTAGAACTATTGTCCACATCATCAGCTGTTAAACGACTGTTCAAACATATGTCCTGAGTAAATCTCATTTAAGTGAAACCATAAAGAGTCTTCTAAACATCTGATGAAACTATATTATGCTACAATATAAATTTCAACATTTCTGGAAATTCTTAAGGTTTAAATTACATATGTTGTACCACATCTTTCACTCTCCGAATAGTAACATATCTTTTTAGCAACAGTAATTGCACGTATGGAAAGAAAGGGGGGATGGAAAACATATTTCATTTAAGAACTTTCGAAAAATAAGATATTTTTAAAAAATTCTGTTGGAACTCACACAGTGAAGTTTGTTATATGTAAATTATTTCTAATCTGTCATCTAACACACTCTTATGCTTCACTTACTTTTAAGTATGGTGGGACCAGTTTCAAAGAGACATCCTCTCCATCTTCAACCAACTTGATGACTCAGAGTGTGTTAGACGACAGATTAGGTATAATTTACATATAATTAATATGTATATCCTAATTATGTATCGCAGAATTCATTATTTATTTTAAAAGATACAAATGCATATTTATCAAAGTTTCTGCAACAGTCTTCATTCTTTCTTCACACATGCTTAGAGCTCCATTTAGCATATATAAAAAAATCATCTATCTTTCTCTGTTCAAATCAAGTTCCATTTTCCATGACATTTTATGAAACGCATATCTTACTAGAAAAAAGTAATACAGTGGAATATTTTTAGGTGTCTCCATTAAGGAATGCCATTGAAACAATGGAGGTGACTAACAAATCTTTGCGAGACCTCATTATTGCACATCGCAGTGATCCATCCTTACAATTGCATCCACTTAGCATGAAGATCAAGGGCATTGTGGATGCTGCAGTCATGGGAGGTGTTACAAATTATGAGAAGGTATGACTACTGATGTAAGTGTAAATTAGCTTTAGATTTGCAACTCTCTGGAATTCATGAGTGTAAGTAGAACTTTTATATCTTTAGTTTAAACAAGATCATCAAGGGAATAATTTGCCATTGTTGAGGACTGAGAAAAACCTGGCAAAATCTCAGTTAGGGAGGACGGTCCTGGTGGGACTCAAAACAGCAGACATCCCATTCATGAGTATATGTCTTAGCAACTTTGGTCACCCATGTCGGGCAAAGGGATAACATAGCTATTTTCTAGTTTTTGTTTATTAACTGATGCATTTGTTGATCAGTATATTTTTAACTTGTGATTCTTTGGTATTGTACTGGCAAGGATGAGTTATTACTTTTTTTATACACTGTGTTCTATATATTTATAATATTCTTTTTGTTGTACTGAGTTATGGTTAAGAAATTGTCTTAATTTTCTGGTATATAGCAATTTCCCTTAAGAATTCATAGAGCTTATTAAGTTTAAAACCTTTAAGATTCAAATGTAATTCAGTCTCTGAGCACAGTTGGTTTTTGTTTCACACACTAATCTTCACCTCATTGCTAGAAGGAGATAAGTGTTTGTGGTGTTTGACACACCAACCATTTGTGAAGCTTATGAAAAAGAAATTAGGAATAAGATGGAATAAAGCAGATAGAGTTATACAATTTCTTCCAAATATAGCAATATTGTACAGAATAGGAAAAGGTATATGTGTAAGATTGTAACAGGATTAATTTTGAAACCTGAATGTGCATTACATAAATTTTGCAAGAGCAAAATCCATGTGCAATAATATATAATAAACTGATACATTAGGAGTAGTCGGAAGCTTTCACGGCCGGAGTCAGATTTATAACTAGAAGTTTCTTCCGGGCTTGGAAGCCATGGTCTGTTGGAGCTAAGGAGTCCAAACATTTCATCCCTACCTGCAGAGGACATCTTCAGTGGTGCAGTCAGAGTCACTGAAGATGTCCTCTGCAGGTGGGGATGAAACGTTTGGACTCCTTAGCTCCAACAGACCACGGCTTCCAAGCCTGGAAGAAACTTCTAGTTATAAGTATGATACGTTAGGATTAGAATAAACACTGAGAAGAACGCAACAGATAAAGAGAAATATCTAAGTTGATTGAAGGGTCCGAAGGGTTTGATGAGAGAAGCTTTTTTTTTGGTTTTTGTTTTTTTAAATAGTTTTTAACACCTATTTTTACTACTGAGGCACCACAGGCAGTGGACACTGGTGATACATGAGATCAAATAAATTTGGAAAGGAATTTTTTAAGGAAGGCAACATTCCAAGCCTAAGTTTAGGGTACCTCCCTAGCATTTGCCAATTATGAGGACTGAGGAAAACCTGGAGGAAACCTCAGTCAGGGAGGATGGTCCTGGTGGGATTCGAACACCAGACCTCAATCTTAAGAGTCCTTGCCTTAATGACCTTGGCCACCCGTGGCGGTGGAGGATCTTTGGAAGCAGAGAAGCAAGAGTGTAAATGATTTTAATGGATGTGTACTATGTGTATATCTTGAGAGATCTGAAGCATAACTCATTTTCTTTGATGTATTTACATGTATGGACTTTGACAATAATAAATTATTGTATCAGTTTGTTACTTAGAAAGACTTTTAACTGTGAATTTTGACACTGGAATTTCACTAGCTTATTTATATTTCAGACATAATTTCGAATCACAAGTTTCAGTGCCAAAAGTCCAAACAAATATTGTAATGTAAGACCAGTGTATGTTTAAAAAATGTAATTTTGAAATTATAAAACCCACTGCTGATGTGATACATTGAAATTATATTAGTAGATTTAGCATAAACATAAAATTCAAATCATATTGCATTCTGTTCTATGTTAAAATGATTGTACTTTGTGCAGCATGCTAGTGCATTACATAGCATGGGATCTTAAATTAAACAAAATTTCAATGTATCAATATAGATAAAAATTACAATTTGAATCCAAACTTGACTTCGAGAGTGGTTGGAGAAAATGAAAATTTATCATGGAAGTTAATATGCATTTTAATAATGCATTTTAACTGAAGAACGTACAATGTACTAACTATACAGCATCTTGCAATGCTATTTGTTCTGAAATAAATGAATGAATCTCTTCTGAAATATTAAATAATGTGCAGCAGCCCCTACATCAAAGATTGAATGCTTATGTTGCAGCAAGTGGTCACCATTGAATATCTAGGAACCAAACATGTTTTCTAGACTTACAGTAAAGGGTAAAAAGTTTCAGACAATTCACTTGTAGTAAAAACCAAAGACTGAGAAACTACTGAAAATCCTTATTTAACTAGTATATTAATGTTCACTTGCTTTTAATGAATAAAACTTTAAAAATGTGTTACTCATAAACTGTTTGCATTAGAAACATGCAGTAAACATCATTATTTTTCTAATGTTATTAGCTATTTGTGCTACACTTATGGTTATTGATGCATAAAATGTATTAATTTGTGCTGAAAATAATACTTTTTTTCTCATCAATATTCAATTTATACAGACTAGATTTGTGCACCATTATGTGCCCTTAAATCAGCAAAAATAGCTTGCCAATATCAATAATAGTGTGAAAGATATTTGAGGTGGCAGTTTTAAGTTTTCTTAAGTATATGAAATAAGAAAGAATAAGTTACCACACCGAATTACAAATATATGATTCAGGCAGTAACAAACTTAAACTACTTATCTATTGGTAGTCTTAGGTTTCATTCCTTGGAACAAGTTCTCTGGTTGAAATTTTTCAAGAATTTTATGTCATCTTTAAAGGCAAATATTGTAAGTTACAGTTGCCAAACACATGTTTGTGTAATTGTGTGCAATTATTAGTTTATATCTTCCCAAATACTTGTGCTGTTTAACATGAATTGCTAAAAGCTTTTTATAAAGCAATCCCTAACAAATTACAGATTCCCTTTAACATCAAGCTTATATATATTTTGTATGCAACCATACCATTTAGTATTATAGAGTGCACATCATATAAATGGGAGGGGAATTAAAAAGTTTGTACTAATAATATTAAAATGAACTGTACTAGGCATTCTTTACTGCGGAATATTTGGAAGCACATCTTGAGGATGCTCCCCTCATCTCCAAGCTCCAGGACCTTATTGCTTCTCAGATCCCTCTTTTGGATCTGAGCATACAGATTCATCGACAGAAATCACCTCCATCATTAGGCCCACTGCAGCAAAGAATTGAAGAATGTTTTACTGAAATGCAGACGCATGTTGAAGCAAAATATGGGAAACGGGTAAGGAAATGTTCATTAATTTCTTATAGCTGTTTTTTGGTAATAATATTTCATTGATTTGTGTTATTTGTAATAGTACCTAATTTCAATAGTCAAACCTAAGTGATCAGTGTTTGATCCAACAGCCAGTTGAATTTATTTGGAACATTTTAACATTTAAACAAAATTCTCTAAATACTTCAGTTCTGTCACTTATATCACTAATCCATCTTCACCTTTAATAGTCACTCCATTATCATTATGAAGAAATATACAGAGGGTACCCAAAAAATGTATACACACTTCATGCAAAGAAAAAAGTATATTAACATAACAAAATGAATACACACAAACAGAAAATGATGAGCACTAATCATCCTGGACTTTTACAGTTACAACAGTTGTTCAAAATGCCCACCATCAGTGCTGATACACTTCTGAGTACGTTAAACTCTGATTGAGCAACGTTTGCGAAAGTTTCCTCAGCGATTGCAGCATGTGCCATTTCAAAAGTGCTACCAGTGTAGCTGATTTTCTATGGCATACAACATACTTAAAAGTTCCCCATAGGTAAAAGTCCAATTGAGTTAGATCTGGAGAATGCAGTGGAAACTCAAATCAAACCTCTTTGTCCTATCCAGTGCCTTGGATCCAGTGCACTGGGCTTGTTGATGTGTGAGATCTGCCCTTGTGAACATTGCATGCAGTACCATGAGTCTCAAATTTGTCTCGAATGCATGCAATTATTACTCCCGTTGGAGGTTCTGTTCTGTACGCATCTCCATTGCCTTTGAACTTCAACAACATTCTCAGTTTTTCAGTACTACTTGAAAAATTGCTTTCTGCTGTTCAAAAGATAATCTTGACTCCATTTTGTGTAGCAATGCTGGCATAACGTAATGTAAGTCACATCTGTTTACAGAATATCATACTACATATTACTGTTTTTTTTTTGGTTCAAGTTTGAAATATATTAAATGGATATCTATTGTGAAAGTGTGTATATAATTTTTGGCACCCCTTGGTATTTGTCAGAGTGTAATCAATAACTGACAAATAAGTAAATTTAGTAGTTGATTAAATTGTACTTATGAAACTATAAACAAAGCAGTGGTAATATATCCTAAAAGAATGTATTAAATATGTTCAAACTAACTCTACTTATATAAAATTAGTACATGTTTTGGGGATAATCACTCCCATCACAGCTGTTGACCAACTACTCGATTTGGTGGATGGTACCAAGATGCTTCTGTGGCTGTCTCTGATGATTCAAGTAGGAATTATGTTCCACCATTGGTGAACTCTGCATCGAACCATCAGAGGCTGCCAAAGAAACACCTTGGGATTCAGCCACCAAATCAAGCAGTATATCAACAACTGATGAAGTGAGCAATTGCCCCCAAAACATGTTCTAATATTGTATAAGTAATAAATGGAGTGAACTTATTTAATACATTCTTATAGAATTAATTGTCCAGTAATTACAAAGTTTGGTAGGGAAAGGGAAACTAGAAGAAGGAATTTACATTGTTAATTTGTAATCTGAATTGTACATTTTTGCATTTCTTGCATAACTTGATTGATTGAAATGTTGTGTACAATTATGCTGATATGTGGTGAAAATTACTTGCATGAATGTAATTTAATATTTAAATAGCTACTATTGACATTGACTGGTTCTTTTGTTACATCTATGCACATTAAGCCCACCAATTTAAAATAGTATCTTTTTATTTATTTTGATAACTATCATCCCCTGCATATTGGAAGATCTATTCCTTTTTCTGCTTCAATCTGGCCACCATAATTTTTTGTCACTTGACACCTATATTAAAAATTCCAAGACCGAAAATGTTCTTCCTATCTTAGAATCTCCATCATCCCAGCTCACAAAAAAGTCCAATGCAAACCCAAAACTTCCAATAAGAACTTCAATTAACTGTTACTGCTTATATACCTGGCATTGGAAGCATCAAACCTATTTTGAAAGAATGTCATGATACTTTATAAATGCATTTATCTTTAAATGAATTTTCTAAATTTCTACCCTGCCTTTCTTTTAGAAAACTCCCCTAACCTTAAAAGTATATTTTGCATAACCTGTCTTCTTCCAAATTACCTTGTCCTGTCACAGACTCATATTCTTGCCAATGCCCTAAATGTAAAACCTGTGTGCTAATCGTGCCGTTTTATTCTTTCCACAGCCCCAATTTATCCAGAGAATTTAAGATTATTTCATTTGCTACCTGTTCTTCTAAGAATGTCATATATACATATGTTATATTGTAAGCTTTGCAAAAAATTTTGCATTGGTTTAACTTCCACTGCTTTTTTGCTTCTTATGAGCAAATCATAGGTGTTCTGTTAAAATCAACATGCCCTATCTCACTGTAAGGATTATTTTGATGATACTTTTAATTTAACACTTATTGATGGTTACTGATTCAAGGCTCTGAAAGTTACTCACAAATAGAGAAATGGCAGTTATATTTTTGCATAAAGCTCATATATCACCAGGCTTAAATCTTATATGTATTTTCTCTCCCTTTCCCCCTTGTTGCTTGTTTAATCTGTTTCCACACATTATGTTACTTCTGAGATTCAATATTTATTTTTACCACCTTCACTTGTCTTCTGCCCTTGAAGAAGAACACAAGTTATTTGAAATAAAGCAAAAAATGTGTGACTATTTAAGTGTTTTATCTATTTCTGCTTCTCTATTTCTTGTTATTTTAGTTACATTATTCCAAGAGTTAACTTTATTTTTTTTTTGTTTATTATATATATATAAGATGTGAAAAAGCTAACTGTGCAGTAATGTACCCATGTCAAGGGCTCACACAACGGGAAAGTATGCACAATCTAGAAAATTAAAAAACATCACTTTAAACTCAAAGTTACATTTTTTTTAAGTGAATCATGTGCATTTTTTCTAGTGAACTGAAAACTAGAGGTTTAGTTAGTGATAACATAATTGGTTTTACTTTCCTAAACAAAATTACTAGTTGCCTATAGATCAAAGAAACTTCATGTTTGTAAATTATATCCAGCACAGAAAATGCACTGATGAAACTATGTCACTTCAGTAGATGTTCAATGTGACCACCATTTGCATCAATACACTTTTGGAGATGGTGAACAAGCGAGCATTGCACATATTGTAATGTTTCTACAGATATTGCCACACATACTGCAGTAATGTGCTGTTTCATATTCTCTAGTGTTGTTGGGAGTTCCCGGTACACTATATCTTTCACCGTAATCCGAAGAAAGTAGTCTAATGGCATCTGATTGAGGCCCTGAACTGACTGTCCACCGATTGCAGAACTTCTCTTGGAACATGGGCAAAGTGTGTGGGTCACCCATCATGCTGGAACCACATAGATAGATGCATTTCCAATCCCACATCCTCCATGAAAAGGGATATAGTGAATTGTAGAAATAATGCGTATTGCTGTCTGTTTAATGTTTGTGATAGGGACCTACAACGCGGTTGCTAATGATATCTTACCGAACATTAACACTCCTCTGTCATTGATGAGCAACCTTGCAAAGCTAGTGGGATTTTGCACAAACCAGGAGTGCACGCTCCTTAAATTCACATTACTATGATTTGTGAATAAAGCTTCATCTGTAAACAAAATATTATTTTAGAATGCATTTTATCTTGTAACTGCTTCCAAATATAAATATAGAAAGTACGTATTAGCTGAGAACCAATACCATAAAATGAGTTACAATGTGTAATATTTCCTGTTTGACACTGACAGCAGTACAGCCGACCAGATCAGGAGACACTAATACACAGACTGATAATGTGTTTACTGCATGCTTTTAGTACAGACCCATAGCAAGCAACCCCATACTCTGTGTACAGCATTTCATTTTTTTCATAATATCAGAAACAGTGTATCCATCCTATTTCAGAAGATATACGATTTAGAACAGTGAAACAAATTCTGTTATCATTAATTTAACCTCTAGTTTTTGGTATACTAAAAAAAAACATACATGTTTCCATTCAAAAACTGTAACTTTGAGTTTAAAAATATATAAATATAAATATAAAAAATTATAACAAATATATTTTTTAATATTCTGGATTGTGTATACTCTGACATTGTTGAATTCCTGACTTGGCTATATTACTATGCAACTAGATTTTTCACATCTTGTTTCATTTTGAAAATATTTGAGGTCATAGAGTTAGGTGAGACACCTGTTTTTCTTTGTGTGTGTGTGTGTGTGTGCGTGCGTGCGTGAGAGAGAGAGAGAAATAATGTAACTTTATTAACTATGTGGTAAAAATAATTAGAAAAGCAGAAAAGTATAAAACATGAAAAAGTCACAGATTAGAAATCGCTATATTTCGAATTCCTTGAAATTCTTCTATGGCAAGAAGACAAGTGATATATGTGTGTGTGTGTGTATATATATATATATATATATATATATATATATATATATATATATATATAAAGTCATTATAATATCAGCTGTGATATTATACTGGTCAAAAAGGTTATGCATTATTTGGTAAGCAGTGGATTTATTTTTTCCTTTTATTGATACAAGATAGCTCAAAAGTTTTCACATAACATAATGTTTATGCTTTAATGCAAATTGCTATGAAAAATGCCTTATTGTATATACCTGTATAACTGCTGTATGATGGCAACTAACAGAATATGGTTTGCTGCCCTCCTGCAATGGTGCACTCTGTCAGTGATGTTGCAAGACAGAGGTAGAAAATATAGTGGTTACAGTGATACACCAAAAGCCTTTTGTGACTAAAATGGCTTTGAGGAGGATTTTATACCTGTATTCCTAAGCCTTTCCCTCTGTTAATGTATTGGTTTTAGTTGTATTGCAAACATAACTATGTATATGTGCAGACCTCATGGTAGAATGTCTGCACTGAATACAGACAAATTATTTTATAAGAAATTTTTTACATTCTTTTTCAGACCTGTGATCTGAAATTTGAAAACCTCCATTCAGTAACAATGCGAAGACAGTTTAGTGCTGCCAATTCAACTCCTGATCAGCATCGCTTGTCAGAAGTTAGCATATCTTCCTCAGAGTGAGTACTTTAAATGCTTTTATAATACAAAAAAAAAACTATAAAAAGTGTAAAATCATGTTTTTTATTTTTTCCCCCCAATTTTAATATGCCGCTGAAATGTATAAATTATAATTTGATTTTAAAATTGTGGTCTCTTATCAGTAAAGCTACCCTAAGCTTAAAAAGCATAATTGCTCTTCAGATATGCGTTTGGTACAACACAACACAGGTTAACTGAGGGTCTAGAAAAACAAGTAATTAAGTACAGTTTCAAAAAATAAATTATAGAGTGTAATGGAAAAATGAAAGCATAACAAAGATTAATAAATAGAAAATTTAATTTAAAAACTTTTTTCTACCCCCTTTCTCCCCTTTTTTATTTGTTTATTTATTTAAAATATCAAGGGGACAATGTTTCCACTTTTATACATTTATAGAAACTGACAGACTGCAACATTGGTTATCCTGCAGACTGTAACAATGTACATTTTTCCAATAATGAATTGCAGCAGTTAAAATCAAATTACATGTGGATTTCATTGTTTGTCTACATGGCAGTTATACATCAACAAAATTCCAGATATATCTGTTTGAGTGGTACAAAGGGCTCAAGAATTCCCATAGATTACTGGGTGACTATGTAACTGAAAAAAATGAAATTTCTATGTAATTTCACATAGATTGCATAAATTAAGTTTACCCTACAAAGTGTTTAGCATAGAAAGTGGAAATATCAGCATGATGATGAGAGTGATGAACATATTTCATCAGGTGGCACTAGTTTTGTAAAATTAGCTATCATACCTCATACTGCAGAGTTAAAAGAAAATATTAAGCAATTGGTAAATGCATTTTATTGTTGCAAAATGAACAATTTCAGCAGTGGAAAAATTCAGCTACATATAATATGCAGCTTCCAGCATAATCAATCGGAGAAGGGATCTTGTTAAGTGTGCTGAAGAACACCTAATCATGTGATTATATATCTAGTTTTGAAGAAACAATAAAATAGTAGAATAGTAAGCTGGTAAATGTTCTTGTTGCTCCATAGATGTATATTAACAAAAAAAACCTGATCTTGTGAAGCAAAAATAGTTAAACACTATAATGTAGATGTAATATTGTAGAATGTAGGCTTTCAGGTTGGATGTCAATTGTGTGAGCTGAGTCTTCTGGGCTGTAAGGCCATGGTCCAATGGGATACATCCAAAATGAAGGAGAATAATCCTATTGGACTGTGGCTTTATATCCCAGAAGACTCAGTTAACATAAGAGATGTAATATAATGTGCTGAGCCTAAATAATGTTCATAGAAGTCATTTATTATTTTAATATCTGAAAAATTCACCATGCATCCTTTCTGCAGTAATGCTGTTAACCCAAGTTATACCTTGGCATATATTAATCTTTGTGCTCTCACTGAAAGCTGATCCATTAAGACTACTTTAATGAAAACTCCAGTCAGAAGGGAGAGAAAATCTTAAAATAAATTGTTTTAGTTCTGATTCCTTTAATAACTTGTAGGAGCATATGACTGAAGTATCTTAATATCAGTTGCAATGCAATGAAATGCATCAACTAAGGAGATTTCTGTAATATTATTAAGCACCTATTTTTACTACTGTGGCATCACAGCCACTGATGATTCATGAGATAAGTGAATTGGGAAAGGAATTTATTTGAGGGATTGGAAGGAAGCATTTCAGGCCCAGCATTTGCTACTGGTGAATATTGAAGAAGATTGAAATTTTGTTAAAACCTCAGGAAAAGAACAGTCCTAGCAGGAATCAAACTGCAGATTTTGTGTTCACTAGTCTGTGCCTTAGCAACTTCAACATGCATGTTGGTAGCATAGGAGATAAAGGCAGTATTGCACCTGTAGTAAACTTAAAATAAGTAAATAAATTTATTGCTGTCAGTAGATTCATTTACATAAGTTTCAGACATTGTCAAAATACTAGAGTAACAAAGCATAACTTATTCTTAGAACAAGGTTTTAGTACATGTTTGTTAGACTTTAAAAAGTTTACCTATAAATACTAAGATAAGATAAGATTACAATTTATTACAGTTCATCAAATGAATATAAACTTCTATTTACAAGGTATTTTTTCAACTGATACTTCAATTTTGATTTTTCTATAGATTTAATATCTGGTGGCAATTTATTGTACAACAGGGCACCTCTTACATTTACATCCTTACATACTATTTGTTTATTATAAGCATGCCTATGATAATCTTTACTATTTCTAGTGTTATAGCTATGAATCTCATTATTTTTTATAAAATTCTTTGATTCACTGCATAATATAGACTTATACACATAGAGAGAGTAGACAGCATTTCATGCATTACAAATGCATCCTTACACGACTGTCTATATTCCAATTTGGAAATTAGCCTAATACACTTTTTCTGTAATATAAATAATCTATCCATATGCACTTTTGCTGCAGCCCCCCAAATCTCAATACCATAGTGTAGATGAGGGTATATTATACCATAATAGATAATTTTTAACTCATTTGAGCCAAACATATCTTTAAAAAATCTCAATAGATAGGTTGATTTACTTATTTTGCTACATATTACATCTATATGCTTTGCCCATGTTAATTTACTATCAATCCATATACCTAAGAACTTATAAGTGTCTACCCTCTCACAGATTTTATTTTCAATCATACATATATCCTCTAAAGTATTACTTTTAAATAGATCAAATTTCGTTTTATCCACATTGCATATAAGATTATTGTTTTTGAAGTATTTTATAATTTGCTCTGAACTCAGAGAGATGGCGTCCATTAGAGACCTATTACACTCACCCCAAGAATTTACTGTGATATCATCTGCATAAGAAGTAATAATAGAATTGCATGGCTGTACAATATCATTCACATATATTAGAAACATTAATGGGCCCAAGACAGCACCTTGTGGGACTCCATATCTTACTTCCATATTAAGATGTTACTTTAGACAGGTGATCATCTTTTTTAGTGTTAATTTCAGTATTTTGTTTTGTAGGATTTGCATATTTCATGGGAAATTCCTCTGATCCCGTAAGATTCCAACTTACATAATAAAAGATCATGTCTGACACTATTAAATGCTTTTGATAAGTCAAAAATATACCATGCCCACCTTTTTATTCTGTTCTAATAAAGTCACCACTTGATGAACATAGTCACTAACTGCAGTTATGGCTGAGAAGCCCCATTCTAAATCCATGTTGAAAATTACAGAGAACCTTTCTACTATTAAAAATTTTTATAAACCTAGATAGAAGAATTCTTTCATAAATTTTACCAATCTCGGATGTGAATGTGTTTGGCCTATAGTTATGTATATTAAATTTGTCACCCTTCTTAAATATAGGTCTTACAATACTTATCTTTAAACAGTCTGGAAATATTCCTTTTTCAATTGAGATGTTCCAAGAGTTTGCTATTTCATTTTTACACTATTTTAACAGTCTAGGACTAATTTCATCCCAACCAGATGAGCTTTTATCTGGTAGGCTAGTTATTATTTTAATAATTTCCTCCATATTTGTGGGTTTTACATACGTAGTTGTATTTATGGTATCCTTAGCAAAATAATTCTGACTCTTGTCTGATAGGTGAGGTAGTATTCAGATAATGGTTGTTAATGTATTCACAGATTTTAATTGGATATTTTTCAAATTCCCCATCAATGTTTATTTGTAAGTCTTCTGGTTCGGTAATACTACCCCTTTTTTGATTTACACTTTTCCACAAGGATTTAGATGCAGTTTTAGAGTAATGGATTTTCTGTATGAATGCTGTCCGTGTTCGCTCTTTTAAGTGTTCTAGATATTCTTTCCTATATTGTTTATATTTAGTTTTATAAAATTCCATTCCAGTGGATTTGTACAATTCATAATACTCCTTTGCTTTTTCTTTTAATAGGATGATATAGTTTGGGAGACTTATTTTAGAACTGTTTTTAATTATTCTTTTTGTTGTTACAGGATATGCAGTATTATAGTAGATTTTAAATAGCTTATAAAATACAATCCATTTATCCTCAACTTTATCGGTATTAGAAACCTCCTCCAATCCTCATTTCCTAGTACATTTGCTAATTTTATTAGAGTAATATCTTTTAGTTTTCTAAATGTTTTAGTAACACCCTTGTTAATAGTTGAGAATAAACCCCTTCAACTTAAAACAACAGCTGAGGTCTCTTGATAGACTTTATAAACTGTGACAGATTTTAGAAAGGGTCATTGTAATACAAGTTTGGTTCTTTTATCTTTTATTCTGTGCATTATCCAGAAATATGATGTAATATATAAAAATTGAGATGCTATGAAAGCGAGTGTGATTTTCCAACAAACTACTGGAAAGAATTGCGAATTTAGATTTAAGGGTAAATATTAAATAATCAAGGGTAATAGAGTTTAAAGGAAGATTAAAGTTGAAGTAGAGAGGTTTTTGAATGGCGATCCAATAGATGAAGGAATTTCATTATTTGGGAATGAGGTTTTTTAACAATTGGAAGTTGATAAGCCAAAAATGCTGTAAGAATATGTTTATATAATAATATTTGGAAATGCCAGTGAAATGATTAGAAATATTACGTAAAACAGTAGTAGAATCAAAGAGTTATGTGGGAGTAAAGTGGAAGTTCGGTGCGGATATCAGAGGGTTGGCTAAAAATTGATCTGGTCCATAGAATGTTTGTAGAGAAATGTTGGGCTTACCTAAAAGTTCATTGTGGGGAATGGGATTGATTGAATTGGGAGATATAGGAAGGAAAGATAGTATTGGAGAACATTTTAAATTATCAATAAAGAGATGATAATATTCTCAAAGAGTGTGTGACGTCACAAAGAAGTAATGGAAAGTAATCAAACTTAGGATATAACATGCGACTCTTGCTGACATTGTTCTCCCTTTCAAGGATGGAAAGTCTGGAACAAAATTGTTTGTTATTTATGAAATGACATTCTGAGATATCTGAACAGTATGCTGAAGTTAGTTTTTCAGTGAACTCCAGCAGTATCTAAAAGAAAGAGATTATTTAGACATTTTAAGTGATCCAAGAAAGTATATAAGGCTGATATATCTGGATTTGAAACCTGTCCTAAAACAGTAAAAGTTCTGGGTCAAATTTATTTCAACAATTTGTATTTAGAATGACAATGAAAAACAAGTCATTACTATAATGCAAACTTCAATACTGCTGGAGATGTATCTCCAATGATTATATTTCCACTAAAGAAATTTTCTAGAGACATAGACCAAATTTAACTTTGAATGGGCATGGGACAGTCAAAAAATGGATGAATGACAGGAGCCCTCTATTTGGAATGCATTGCCAATGTTTTTTCTTCCATGGTTTAAAGAACAAAAATTTTGTTGGTTAATGAACACAGTCACACACTGCATATGTGTAATGTTGCCAAGTTTTGTGTTGAAAATTAAATAATACAGTTCACTCTGTATCCAGATGCAAGTCATATATTCAAACTAGCTGATGTAGCAAAATTTTGCTCTCTGAAAAGTGAAAGGAAAGATGCTGTATATAAGTAGAAACAAAACGAGTAACAAAGTTGCATTCGGCCAGTTACTGGAGACTATTTTCAATGAGACAGTGAAAAATGGTTTCAGAAAGTGTGGTCTCTTTCCTTATAATCCTGAGGCAGTGGATCATACCAGGTTTATGTCTAGCAAGATTAGGCGTTATGTTATTATTCAACAAAACCAACATCATTTGGCATTGAACATATGTTCAATATAGTTTGGATTTTTTTATGAATCTAGGCAGAGCAGCAGAGCAAAATGATTGGGAGGGTGATTCAGAAATGTCAGAACTGTTTCAGGTTTGGCATAAGATTCATGCTATTATATGTATGCCACCAACAATAAATGAGGTAGAAATGCTAATTGCAACTCATACAGTGAAGCTATCAAATAATAAGATCATTGTATATGATTGAGTCAAACTATGCACTCTTATTGCTCCACTTATTTGTTTATATGTAATAAATGTTTCAAGAACCCTTGTTCGCATCCTCAGCTACCCATTGATAATTCATTATGCTTTGGGGATGCATATTCTGCTCTGGTGAAGGTGTAACGAACTTAAAATTTATGTTTTCATCTCCGGAAGTGTCGAAGTTAATTAATATTTATTTGTAAATGTAGATTTTCTCCCATGTTGCTAATTCTGTAGGTCCTTGAACTGAATTTAATAATTTGCTTAATTCATTAAGTCACTATTCTTTTAACATGGTTAAAATAACATTTGAGGAACATAAAAAATAAACAAATGGAGAAATCAGCAGTAGCATCTCATTTCTGGACAGAAAACTATGACATAAGTGAATAAAGCAAAAAATCCTTGTACTAAAATCAGTACAAGGACTTACAGAATTAGCAATATGGGAACATTTACAAATACAAAGACATTTCAATGAACTTCAACACTTCCACAGATGAAAACATAAACTTTGAGTACATCATATCTTCACCAGAGAAAAATACACATTCCCACAGCATAACGAATTATCCATCAGTCAACTTTCCAGCTGAAGATGCAAACGAAAGTTCATGAAACCTGTTCTACATATAATAAACAAGTGAATCAATAAGAGTGTGTAGTTCGACTCAATCATGCAACGATTTCAATTATATGATTAACTTCACTGTACAAGTACCAATTAACATTTTTAGTTAAAAAATTATACTTAATTGACTTATTCTATGGACACTAACAGCTATAGATTGTGTGTTCAATTCTTAACTAATACATTGTACTTATTAAGGTAACTGAAAAAGAAGGTGAATAGTGCTGCATTTTTTTACCTTAACATATTTTGTCAGTTGTACAAATACTCTGATGCATTTATAATAAATTCCTTTTTTATAAAAAAATAAATTTGTAGTTATGTATTTGCATATTTTTAATGAAATGGTCTTGATTTTTAATGTAAAAGTTCACAAGAGAAAGGATATACTCACAAGAAAGAATTAGAATTTTTATTTTTTAAATAAATCTGTACATGATTTTCTACTACCACATATTATTTGTATAAAGTAAGTTACATTCCTGTTCATTGTGTTTTAACATTACTCATGAAGGTTACTTCATTTTTCTCAACTTGAGATGTATATATATTAAAAATGAAACTGTTGAAACACTGAAGCTAAAATAACAAAAACAAGAGAATAAAAATAGATCAAACTTTTAATAGTGACACAAATACTGCAATATTTTCAATTGCTTGTGATCTTCAAAGGCAGCAGAGTGTCATATAAGACTAGAATTATGTATATACATCTAGGCCACAGTAACCTATATTGATCATTGCAGTACAGTGGAAGATCACCCAGATCTACTGTTGGAAATCATACAACTCTTACTTTCCCAGTAATATTGGCTAAGAGGGAAGAATGCCTACTAGCTGTGTGGTTAAAAACAACTGCTTAAAAAGATTATGGGGAAAAAAAAGGCTGATTATCTGCTGGAAAAAGCACTTTTACAGCTTCCAGTAATTGATCTTCCCCGCTTTATAAGTAACTGAAGCAACAATTTATATTTCTTTTGGAGCATGACATCGTTAGTTCTTCATTAAAGGCTATTCATCAAGATATTTCAACATATTCTATTAATAAGTACTTATTTCATTAAATATTTTGTAACTTACCACATAATCTGTCTGATACCAATGATTCTGCATTTACCAACATAGCACCAAATAGATGAGTTTATCATAGCTTTCAGTAATTTCAATGGACATGCATCCTGAACAACAACTGTAGGCTCATTTATTTCTCTCCATTAAAATAGACAGGTAATGTCAACCTTAAAATTTAGCTATTAACATGAAAATGATAAAACTACGACTGTTTCATCTTATATAAATATGGTGGTGTTGGTATCTACTATAGAGACTCTTATCTTACATGTAGATATACAGTTTTAAGAACTTTTCATAAGAGTTAGATTTTTCCAGTTATATTTTGTTTTAATTTATTTGACATTTGTTTGGTATAAGTATGGAATTGAAGCATCTTCAGTAATTCCTGAAAGCACAAACTCCATTCTTAATTGTAACTAAAAAATAAATCTATCCTTGGAGTTCCAGAAGGTGCATAAGGTACTGAAGGTTCTAGCCACATAGAGAATGGTTTAGTTGTCTGTATACTTCATTTAAATTTGTAAAAGTAATTATATTTTTAGTTCATATTAATTGTTTAGAAATAAATATATCAATAAATTTGTCTTTACTATAGGTAAGCTGAAACGTTTCTCTATAATTATCTGTTCTGTTTGAAGACCATTAACATATAAAATAATGTGAGGGAAATTGGTTATCATTTGTTCTATAGTATCTGCAATCAGTGACAAAAGTTTTTCTACACAGTGGATTTTGAAACCTAAACAAAAGACTAAAATGTGTAACAGGACATTAAAGATGGTGTTTAAAAAAATAATTGTTTAAACATTGCTTTTAAATGGCATGCACTTATTTTTAATATTGAAAAATAATGGCTTTATTTCAGATTATAGTGATGACTTTTGTCCCATGTTATAACATTTCATTATGCAGTGTTTAATTTAATTTAATATGTTTTGTTATCCCCTGCATGCAGACTGGGTCCAAATCTTGCAGGTCATACACTGATAGTAAAGGATTCATATTGACCATAATAATGCCATTACAATAAATTAAGTGATTTGTAACTAATATTTCTCATAAAATATAAATAGATATGAGCATCACCAATCTATGGTTTTGATTCCAATCCATGACCAGAATTTTTCAAGTCTGATTCTTACTTTCCACTAATGTTCCACTCATGGGTAGTGTGAAAGAACTATTTCTGTGTGATAGCAGCAAGTGCATCTTAGGTTCAGAACGGTGAGGGGCTGCTATGTTGTTGCATTTCATTTCTCTGTTTGTCATGGTTCAAAGATTTAATACAGAATAAAGAAGAATGCGTTTTCATTAGCTGTAACTTTTTAAGAAATGAACCAACTTCTCAGTGACCAGCAGAATTTCAAGAATGCTTTCAGGTGGTTCATCCACTTGACAGATCTACAGTTCATAAAATACTGCTTAAATTGAAAACAACAGGGTCAGTGTTGGACAAGAAACTGTGACACAAGTGTCATTTGTTAAAATAGTGAAAATTGAATGATATTACTGCTCAATTAGAACTATCAGCATGAACTTGCAGAAATATCAGCATGAAATCTCTTGGAACGTTAGCACAAAAATTGGGGATCAGATATACATCAGCACATACTGCTAACAAAATTGCTAAAATTTAATTCCTGCAAGGTTGGCAAAGTGCAAGTGCAAGTCACACAGTCCACAAAAGGGAAATTTCATCTTATGCGTTTAAGGTAAGCATTTTTCAGTATTTGATCAAAGTAGTCAGCATAGTAACACTTAAATGTAAATTGGAACTTGCACAGTGAAGCCAATCATATTAATTGATATCATTGTATGATTCAGTTGAACTACACACTCTTAAAGAGCTTCACTTACTTTTCATAAATGTATGGAACCGGTTTCGAGAACATTTAGTTCCCATCTTCAGCCAGGCTAAAGTTCAACTGTCGGATCATTCGTTAAGCTGTGGGAATGTATATTCTGCTCTGGTGGCGGTGTGATAAACTTGTATTTATGTTTTCATCCCCGACAATGTCAAAGTTCAGTATGCTGTCTTTGTATTTGTAGATGTAGATTTTCTCCCAGGTTGCTAATTCCGTAGGACTTTGTACTGATTTTAATAATTTTGCTTTATTTATTATGTCGTGATTTTGTGTCCAAAAATGATATGCTACTGCTGATTTCTCTATTTGCTTGTACTTTATGTTCCTGAAATGTTCCTTTAACCGTGTGCCTATGTTTCTCTTTGTTTTTCCAATGTAGATTTTTTCACATTCTGCACAGTTTATTTATAAATACCTGATTTTTCTTCTTGTGGAATACTGTCATTAACATTATCTATCAGTAAATTTTTAACATTAAATCTATTAATCGGTGCCAACCTGGTATTAAAATCTTTAAGAATATTCTGAAATTTTTTTGTGGCCCATGGATGATTTGTGAGTTTTTTAAAAATAAGTTTATCTTTTGTTGCTGAAAGTGTTGTGGCTTCTTTGATATGTTTTTGTCTCTTGAATTTCTGCACCTTTTTATGTACTAGTTCTTTTTAAAAACCATTTTTAACTGCTGTTTCTTCTATTTGTTTGTATTCTTTAAATATTTTTCTTTGCTAATTTGTAGGTTAACCAGCCGATATGTTAAACTGTTAATTACTGCATGTTTGTGTGCTGTGGGGTTAAAACTGTCAGCTTTGATGTGATTATCTGCATGTGTATTCTTTCTGTATATTCCAGATTTAAGTTTTTCTTGGCATTTCATTATTTTAATATCCAAGAATGGCAGCATGTTATCTGTTTCTATTTTGTATGTAAATGATATGTTTTTATCTTGAATATTTAGAAGTTTTAAGGCATCGTCAATGAGTTTTTTCCTAATTTGCTAATTAGAATTGCTAATTAGAATATTTTAAAGAATACAAACAAATAGAAGAAACAGCAGTTAAAAATGGTTTTAAAAAAGAAGTAGTACATAAAAAGGTGCAGAAATTCAAGAGACAAAAACATATCAAAGAAACCACAACACTTTCAGCAACAAAAGATAAACTTACTTTTAAAAAATTCACAAATCATCCATGGGCTACAAAAAAATTTCAGAATATTCTTAAAGATTTTAATATCAGGTTGGTACCGATTAATAGATTGAATGTTAAAAATTTGCTGATAGATAATGTTAATGACAGTATTCCACAAGAAGAAAAATCAGGTATTTACAAAATAAACTGTGCAGAATGTGAAAAAATCTACATAGGGAAAACAAAGAGAAACATAGGCACACGGTTAAAGGAACATTTCAGGAACATAAAGTACAAGCAAATAGAGAAATCAGCAGTAGCATATCATTTTTGGACACAAAACCACGACATAATAAATAAAACAAAATTATTAAAATCGGTACAAGGACCTACTGAATTAGCAACCTGGGAGAAAATCTACATCTACAAATACAAAGACAGCATAATGAACTTTGACATTGCTGGAGATGAAAACATAAACTATAAGTTTATCACACCGCCACCAGAGCAGAATATACATTCCCACAGCTCAACGAATGATCCGACAGTTGAACTTTAGCCTGGCTGAAGATGGGAACTAAATGTTCTCGAAACCGGTTCCATACATTTATGAAAAGTAAGTGAAGCTTTAAGAGTGTGTAGTTCAACTGAATCATACAATGATACCAATTAATAAATTGATGGCATCTGTTCACCAACTGGACTTGCCCATGTTTCACTAGGCCATGCAAGCAGGTGTGCAAAGGATTGATCAGTTGATAAAGTGAAGGTATGTCTTGGAAGAAATGTGTATGGTTATGTATGCTCAATTATTAAAATAGTTCTATTTGTACTCTGAATAACTTTGGAAAAAGTATCCCATAGCATAGTAGATTGTGGCACTGGGCAGCATGTGTGCTTCAGAATACCTCAAGATTCACTGAATTGCAAAGCATCTTCATGAAAGTTTAATTTTGAATTCTGTATATAAATATTATTAGATTACAGAAACAATATTCTACCTTCATAAGGTCAGTAGAGAATTTCAGCTAAACTGTTTCTTTGCTTGATTCTAATGAAGAAAAAATAATAATAATAATAACAATAATAATAATAATAAATAATAAAAATAATAAAAAATAATAATAGGTGCGTATGTGGAGACCTACAGTGCCAGCAACAGAAACCTCATTAACACATTAAAGTAAAATAAGAAGTATATAGAGATTATAGCTGCATTGAAAGGAATTTATAAAACTAATAAGGAAAATAAAGAATGGTAATCTGGATTCATAACATTATAAAGCCATCACATAACAACATTGCATTGCCTTTGTGCATATGAGCAATACATGGTTACTTAGTTTTCTTCCCATAACTAATTGAAAAAATTTAGATAATTTTAATATATTATTAAATAAGTACGATACCAATTGTATAAGATTAGGTTTTTTATTATTTTTATTTATTTATTTTATTTTATTTTTTTTTTATCAATGAGCTTTTGATTGTGCAGTATTTGTGTTCATGGGTTATCATTAGAAATCTTAAATAGCTTTCATGTTCTGTCCATTTTGCTTAGTGTGTGTGAAACTGTCCTGTGAATTTAATTATTTTCTTGTGTTGTCTTTTATACTGTAAAAACCATATTTGATGGTTTTATTTTTAATAGTGCTTAGTGCCTGTTTTTATGACTGGTGTCACAGGTAGTGAACACTAGTTATACATGAAATGAAATTATAATTTTGCAAAAGAATTTCAGAAAAGAACCATCGAGGGCAAAGTGAGATTTTGCTGACATTTGTCATCGATGAGGACAGACAATAATGTCTAATAAGATACATATTTGTGAATGCATTAACTCTACCTACTTCAGTTCAATGGAACCTACCTTAAACATATTTGGTATCACTGAAAAAATTATCCTTTAGAATCAATGCACTCTTAACAAAGGGATAAATGTTTAGTCCAAACTAATATAATGCCTGGATACCTTGCACAACTGATGGATCAGATTATGCATATTAAATAAATGTATTATAATAGGGATTAACAAGAAGAAAACAAACATTTTCTATGAGGAATGCAATATAAATTTTAGTTTTTAGGTCTAGTCATGTTCATTACTTTAGCTATTTGGATTTAGAGAGGTTACCATATGAGGAAATTCATATATTTTGCTTTCATCCTTCAAAACAGTAGTAGTTGGGGGGGGGGGGAAGTGGGCTTAATGGTCAGAAACAAAAAGTAAATGTAATGAAAAAATGATTTTAAAATATAGTAAAATATTTAATTTTCTGTCTACTTAATGTTGACATTGAATGTAAAAAGATCAATGTATATAATGGATAATATAAATATGAAAAATAAAAGCTATTTGTAAGTAAGACGATCTATTGATTGAGATATTTATTTGTCTTGTGTTATTTAGGGCAGCATTACAGATATTTATGTTCTTATACATATGTTAAATGATTAAATAATATAATGCTAAGAAAATTATTACCTACTGCTAATTTCTTGCATTAAGGGTCCCTTTGCCAAGTAATGCAGTCAGATTCAATTCCTGGTTGCAGGAGCTGTCTGGGAAAGTTCCTCAGTTGTAAAAGATAAATATCTGTTAACTAGGTGCCAACAGATCCCAGGCATATTTCTACTGCCATCAGCTCATTTCATTGATGTCCCTAAGACACTTGGCAGGCCGTGAGATGTTAAAAGCTTTTATAAACAAAAAGAAATTAGGAAATTTTTCATGAATTGCAGTCTGCATAGTAAAATAATTTATTCAAAATATTTTCTTAATTGCTAGTAAGTTGCAGAAAATGAAAAGAAAGAGGAAGGAGCACAAACTTTGCAATTTTAGGGGATTCCATCAATCATTTTTAAACACTACAGAGTTATATGTATAATTTTTGAAGCTGTTTACAGTGAAGTCATTATATTTAAAATGACACACATGGGTAACTTATTTACACTCTTCACTTACTATATTTTCCTAAGTTGGAACAATGTTTCGGGAACCAGCGTCCCCATCCTCAGCCGTTGACCCAGTGGTTTCTGATGCTTGGGTTGGTCCCTTGCAAGTTGTTATGTGAACTGTGGTGACCTCTGGTGGATCTGAAATGAATCTAGAAACTGATTCCACGGCAGGAGGTCAACATTCATAGCAATTTTATGAATTTTAAAATGAAAATATTCTGCCAGGTGGCCAATTCAAATGGATTCTTTATTTCTTTTAGAAGTTTTATCTCTGGGTTTGTTTCATGATTTTGGCTCCAATAATGATGTGCCACTGCCGATTTTTCTGTCTGTTTAAATTTGATGTTTCTAATATGTTCTTTCTTCCGGATTTAAGATTTCTCTTTTTTTCCTATGTATTTCAAATTACAGTCTAAACATTCTATGGCGTATATTCCTGATTTCTTTTCAATGGGTATCTTGTCTTTTAATTTTGAGCTTAAGAGGTTCTTGATATTGATCTGTTGATTGGGGCTAGCTTATATTAAATTTTTGAAAACCTTTTCAAATTTGTAGTGCAGTTGTGGGTTATATGTGAATATGCAATTTCTTGTAGTGTCTTTAATTACTTCTAGAGTCCATGTCTCTGTTATTGTTTTCTTATTGTTAACTCAAGAAAACAATAAGAGAGACATGGACCCTAGAAGTAATCAAAGACACTACAAGAAATTGCATATTCACATATAGTCCACAACTGCACTACAGATTCGAAAAGGTTTTCAAAAAATTTAATATAAGCTAGCCCCAATCAACAGACACAATATCAAGAACCTCTTAAGCTCAAAATTAAAAGACAAGATACCCATAGAAAAGAAATCAGGAATATACTCCATAGAAGCATAGACTGTAATTTGAAACATAGGAAAAACCAAGAGAAATCTGAAATCTGGAAGAAAGAACATATTAGAAACATCAAATTTAAACAGACAGAAAAATCGGCAGTGGCACATCATTATTGGAGCGAAAATCATGAAATAAACCCAGAGATAAAACTTCTAAAAGAAATAAAGAATCCATTTGAATTGGCCACCTGGGAGAATATTTTCATCTTAAAATGTCATAAAATCGCTATGAATTTTGACCTTCCGCTGTGGGATCACCTTTCTAGATTCATTTCAGATCCACCAGAGGTCACCACAGTTCACACAACAACTTGCAAGGGACCACACAAGCTTCAGAAACCACTGGGTCAATGGCTGAGGATGGGAATGCTGGTTCCCGAAATATTGTTCCAACTTAAGAAAATATAGTAAGTGAAGAGTGTATCATTTTAAATTTTAACTACAGAGCTAATTTATTTATTTGTTATTCATTCCTTTCCATTCCATTGTGGTATAACCTTCAAAATATGGTTTTTACAGAACACTTTTATCTTTGGTGATGGTTTTTTGTACTAACTTGTTTGCTATTTTGGATATTACTAATTTTTCTGAACGTTTCTTCTGGTTTACCTAACAGGTATGAATATGCACAAATGCTTTTGTACTATCCATTTTCCTGAAATGGTACACTTGTAAAAATATATATGTACAAATAAATGTTTCTCCAAAAGTGATAATTTTTCTTCAATGCATACAATAATTAATCCATGCTTATGATCTAATGTAAGACCAATATTTTTGCTGCCTACTTTGGGCATTTTTGGTGATATGTACTCTGTTATTCAAATCATCATTTTGAGGAAAAATGAATAGATAATATTCGGTAATAACAGACTAGAAGAAAAGTTGTTCCGATAATTACATGTAACCCTGAAGCTATTGGATTTAAGTGTCTTGATATAATATTATGGTATTATGTCCCTTGGTGAAAGAAATAGTGATCAAGTTGGGCTTAATCATAATAATTTGGGTTGGTAAGGATTGAAGGCTATTGTTTGGAGAGCCTAAAAATTTGGAATGAAAAATTAGAAAATGTTATAAAGACTAAAAATGTATTATATTTTAAACATCAGAAAATTTAGAAGCATATAAAACTTGCAGTAAAGAAATGAGAAAAATAGAGATACCCATAAACCAAGTTGAGGCACACTTAATCTCTGATATTGAAAATGGTTATTACATGGAAGACAGACATAGTTTAAAAAATATTCAAATATTTCAATAAAATGAGAAATATGTTGAAAACCTATAGCAATTGACCATAAGCAGTAGCTTCAGCTTGTAAAACTTTATTGACTAATGAATAGGAAGCAGTAATACAGTAGAATAATATAAATACAGAAGTAGACAAGCTTGAATTCTTTGAATTAGAGCAAGTTCTAAATTCTAAGAATAGAAAGACTCCAGGATATAGATGAAGAATTATTAAAGTGCTTACTTCAAGAAATGAAACTAATGGAAATATTAAACCAATGTTGCTTACAATAAAATACAAGTAGAGTGGGAAGGTTCACTGAATGTACCTATCTTCAAAAAGGGGACAAAACGAAATGTGAGAACCTTAGAGTTATCAGCTTATTATTTTGTAACTAGAAGAGACAATTCTTCTGAAGAATAATCACCATTTAGGAAAGGGAGATCGTGCACCAATAATATCTTTACTTTGAAACTTTTTTTTTAATAGTGTTTAAAGCCTGTTGTTACTACTGAGGCACCACAGGCAGTGGACACTGATGATATGTGAGATGAAATTATGATCTGAGGAAGGATATATATATATTTTAAGGAGAGAAACTTTCCAGGCCTAAATTAAGGGTACCTTCCCAGCATTTGCCATTTATGAGGGTTGGGGAAGACCTTGTAAAAACCCCAGTCAAGGAGGACAGTCCTGATGGGAATTGAACCCCAGATCCTGCTCACGAGTCTGCGCCTTAACGACCTCGGCCACCCATGGTTGTAATGAAGGGAGTTGATTGTTCTACTTACATATATTTTAGAATATGTTAAAGAGCATGACAATAGAAGTAAATTATGGAATATAATCTGTCACAAAGCGATTCTGTATCATATTATTGAAATATTTAAAGGCATATACAAATATATGTGTGGAACACTAAAGGAAACAGATCATTAATAACGGAGCAAGACAAGTGTGCTGTAGTGTATTGCCAATTGTTCTAATTTATACTTAGAGAACATAATTTAAAAATTGAAAGGGTGGCTTAATAATTTAGGAATACGAAATGAATTACATGGAAATAATTTTATTGTTACACTCCTACATGTGGATAACCATAATGGTCATCATTTTATATAATAAGTATTTTCAAAGGTCATTATTTGAATTGCATAAAATAATTTAGAAATATAATTTTGATACCTCCATAAGTAAAACTAAGTCCAGGTATTCCAGGGGGTCTTATCCTCTAAATGTAAGATAGTATTAAATAATAAGACAATAGAACAAATACATAGTTTTAAATTGTTAGAATGCTCACTGTCATATATAAAGCAAATGGATATTAAAATTAAAGTTGGTATGTGCTTAAAAATGTATGGAAATGTAAATAGAACTTTAGGAAACAAAGTCTAGAATAGACAAGATTTCCAAAGCAAATTAGGTCCTACATATCTAAAGGAAAAGGAAATGTTGGGAGACCAAGGAAAAAATGGATAAACCAATAGTAAATAACTTTCATGTCGAAACTAATACAGTGAAACAAGATAGGGAAATAAAATTCTCTTCTGAAACAGAACAAGACAACATGATTCTTTTCCTTGACATAAAGACATAAAGGTTATAAAAACAGGCAATAATTCAAAATTTGGAATACGCAGAATGAAAATTACACAAAGGCCAGCAGCTTCAACCCCACAGCATACAAACATGCAGTTTTCAACAGCTTGCGACACAAACTCATTAACATTACGCATAATTGAGTTTGAATACAGCAAACAGTACTCTCACATAATACAAATGGCAAAAATCAATGGGTATGGACATGAAACTGTAGACAAGAAAATCAAGAAATTCAAATAAGAGAAGAGGTTAAAACACCATACAACATTGTCAGCAAAAAGAACTGTCATTCACAAGAAATTTACTTATCATCCTTGGGCCACTAAAAAATTCCGGAAAATACTCCAAGAGTTTGGGATTACTTTGTCCCCAGTGAACAAATTGAACCTAAATAATCTGCTCAATTCTGGTGATAATGATAGAATATCTGATGAGAAGAAGCCAAGAATATATCAAATCAATTGTTTGGAATGCAACAAAGTATATATTGGCAAAACAAAAAGAAACATTGGAATTGAGCTAAAGGAACACTGGAGAAACATCAAATACAACAGAAAGATAAATCAGTGGTTGCAATCACTTTTGGGGAGATAAACATGATATAGAAATGGGAGTCAAATTATTGAAATTCATAGATATACCCTTGGAGCTGGGAATAAGGGAAAAAAATTTACAAAAAAATATGAAGATAAGGTTATGAACTTTGAGATCCCAACAGAAGACAAATTAATCCAAAAGTTCATAAAATGTACACTAGAGCTACACCAAGTCCATTCAACCAACAACGAATCTGACAGTTGACACACAGCTGATGATGCGGGCAAAAGCCTATGAAATATGTTCTGTATAATTCAATGGTAAGTGGAGCATAAGAGTATTAAATTGACTTACTAGCTAATTAAGAATAATAAACCACTTAAAAGCCTTAAGATGCTTAATGCCTGATGAACAAGAAGAGCCTAAAAATATTGTAATTGGCAATGTTAGTTGATTCTATAAAAATGTTGAATATGATAGCTTAGGTCCTTACACCAGTTAAGAAGGGAAATTCTGAAATGGTCAAGTCTCATTTTCCAAGTTTTTTTTGACATATATTGATGAAGTTATCTTGCAGCAGATTGAATGCTCATTTTTAGTTCATTTAGTACGTGAGGTTGTATTTACTCTTTTAGTTTCCCAAAGGTAGAAACATGGAGCTCTGCCATGGCACTAAGAGAGAAGTTTTGCAAACCATAGTTACAGGATGAAGCTATGTTCCTCTACTATGATCCCTTGTCCAAAAGATAATCAATGGAGTGGCAGGCGTAAACCTGGCGAAGTACCGTGTCTAAAGACCAAGGTCGCTCAGTCAACCAAGAAGATCATGGCCACAATCTTTTGGCACTGTGAAGGAATACTCTTCATTGACTTCAAGGAGAGGACACCACAGTAAATGGGGAGTACTATACTGGCCTATTGCAAGACTACGTGCTTCCATCAAAGAGAAAAGGCGAGGAAAGCTGAGTGGTGGTGTGAGCCTTCTTTATAACAATGGGCCTGTGCACACAGCTCTTGTTGCAAAGGAAGCTATGAAGAAATGTGGCTTCAAGCAGGTTGACCATCCACCCTACAGCTGAGATCTAGCTCCCAGTGAATATATTTCCTTTTCTCAAAACTCAAGAAGGGCCTTCCAGGAAGGAAATTTAAGTGTAACGAAGAGGTAATGAATGCTGTTTATACCCATTTTACAGACAAGACTTCTGACTTTTTTTGGGTGGGGATTGAAATGTTAATTCAAAGATGTGAGAAATGTATTGCAATAAAGGGTAACTTTATTGAAAAGTGAAATATAGTTTTTGTCTTCATCATACCTGAAAATAGTTAGGCCAGTAACCTATGGACTTACCTAGGTACATTTTCATTTTTATTATATTAAAGGATCAATAGACTACCTCCTTGGTAATAGCATTGCTGATTCGTGGCCAGGAGGCCCAGGTTCAATTCCCGGTACTTGCTTAGGAATTTTCTATGTTAGGAAGGTCTGGAATGGGGTCCACCCAGCCTCGTGAGGATAATTGGGAAGCTGCCTGATGAAGAAGTGGGGATCTGGGATCTAGTAAGCCACGATACAGTGACCGGCGAGATGCAGTATGCTGATCACACACCCTGCTGCAATACTGCACTCTACCAATGATATCATGTGATGGAGGTAGAGGTCGTCGTGGCAAGCCAAAGTCCCACATGGGACTATGACGCAGGCTATAGTAGTAAAGGATCAATAAAATAAAAATTGAGGCACACTGTAGATTTGGAGGCATTAATCAGAATTAACTCAGTATTGAAGCATGGATAAGCACATTGTTTTACAAATGAGAAATTTAACTTTTAATATTTATTATATGCAAACCTTTCACAGATGTAGCACTAGTGATAGTTGCAGATTCAAATATTACGTCTGTCAGATGCTTGCAGTTTTCCTTCACCATATTAAACAAGCACTCTGGCATCATTAATTTATTAATTTCATTAATTTTTTTAAAGTTCCAGTTGAGATTTAAAGAATTATAAAAAAAGTTTGAATACTTGGATTCTTTTCTTTTTATTTAACTTGGAGCAATGAACAATGAATGTGAAGAAGTTAAGATGCATTACTTTTTTTAAGAGGAAATATTGGTTTAACTTGTAGTTAACATAGGTTACATGATATGCACAGAATATATATTTAATTGCATACATAATAAGTAATGGAAGCCCTTAAAGGTAATAGTAAATAGTATCCAGTTCATATAATGTGCTAAATACCCTGTACATTTTGTGAAAGGACCTCTATTAAATGCATTGTACATTCTTCTTCTTCTTCTTCTTCTTCTTCTTCTTCTTCTTCTTCTTCTTCTTCTTCTTCTTCCTCGTCTTCGTCTTCTTCTGCTCCTCTCTCACACATACTCACGCATCCTTAAAGGCAAAAGTCTTTAAGAAATTAAAGAATGAAGTTGCAGTTAGCAGTGTATAGGATTGAATATTTGCCTTTTCAGGGTAAGGAAGAATTAAATATTAAAGATTTGCTCAAGCAACATGTTCTAACAAATACATGCTTAGCGGACTAGTAATGCCTGAGAGGTGGCAATGAAAAGGCATGTACATTGATACTTAGTCATGACTAGAGGGAGGGTCAGAGTGACTCATCTATGATGATTACTGACCCTTTACTATAGTACGTTTAAGGGTGACTCCAGAGGTAAACATCAGGTGCATGCCTACGCTGTCCATACATTGTATGAAAAGAATGCATAGTGTGTGCTGTACATGTGGCTGTTAACTGTTGCTTCATTACAGGACACTACATTGTACTTATACATAAAGTGAAAATGTGTGTAATGCAGTGAACAATAATGTACATGTGGAGATTATATGAAGTGAACTTCTGCGTCTTTCACTTAAACAAAAGCTATATTATGAGAAACTCGTTAAATATCTCAAGACCATAATAGCTGCATACTAATAATATCCTGTATTACTGTCTGATATCTTTCTAATAATTTTTGATCTGAAAGACTCTGTTTATTTTTGCAGCAACCATCTCGCACACCACACATGATTGAAAAATCAGTATTTTTTTTAAACACATTCTAAAGTTTCTCATTAAATTATTTTTGTAACTTCTCCAGCCTAGGTTTCCTCGAGTTTTATAGTTTTTTCACTATGTTTCTTACCTTTGGCATGTCTAAATCAATGTTTCCATTGATGTTATGGCATTCAGTAAAGGACTAAAATTACTCTTTATGAAATCTAAAGTGCTCAAAAGTTAAAGTGAAATTAGGATTTTGTTATTTTAATTGCATATGTGTTTGTGGAAGCTAAACCATTTGCCTTTTATCATAATATGTGGTATAATAGAAGGCAGACTCCAGCCAGCTAACTTCTCTTATTATTATACCATTAGGCCAATAAAGAACAATGGCATTAGAAAGTACAGGTGTCATTGTTGTGTGGTTCACCTTTTCTATTATTTCATACGTTATTATTTTTTGTTTCTTTTTTTCCCCAGGAGACTTAGGTGTTAGTATTGTTTAATTACATTTACAGTGAACCTGTCTGTGTTTCATTCATACTAATGAATATTTTGTTGTCACCCACTTCTTTTCTGATTTTGTTCACAGCATCCTGTACAAAGAGGAGAAATAATTTTTCCATAATGTCGACTCATTGGGAATATGTTGCTTTGAATATTTATGTAGAAAGTCTTGAAAGTGTGGATTATCTAATTTTTTAAATGGGATGTTTGAACCAGTCATTGTAGCACATGTCTCATTTGAATTTGCATCCAATGTTGACAGAGATTCTTGTATGTTTTCCCTGTCTTTTCTACTGTTGCAGTGCCTTTCTAATTGCCATTTTTTTGTAGCTCTTAACTTCAATTTACATATCCTAAACTTAGGTATTCATTTTTTTACACTAAACTGCATTTACTTACATAAAAGTAAGTTTACGATATATTACCACTCCATTGTCAACAGCTTTGTAAGTAGAATGTTCACTTTACATATTTTACAAGTAATTATTTCTGCTTAACTGCTGAAGATATTCCCTCAGAACTCAAGTACAAGACATTCAATTTTTTAATTGTGCACACCTTTTTCCTTAGGTATTCTGACAGTTGATAAATAACATCATCAAGAGAACATGGTTGTTCCTAACTACTCTGTTTGATTGTAGACCTACAAATATGAATAGCACATCGGATACCTGTATTCTCAAATAATATCTTTGCATTTATTTTTCTAGGGTTGAAGAAGTAGTATACACCCTCTGTTTGCAAAACGGAACATCAAGCCTACTACAGTGTATTTCCTTACCCACCTAGGGATCTCATACCAAGATATTCCACTCTGTGCACCAGTAACTTGAAGCCATTAACCCGGTCACTCTGATCTGTCCTATAGTCATGAGCATTAACTGGGTACATATTAAGATTGTACCTATTATTAGATGTCTTGTGAACTTAAGAAAATATAAAAAGTTATATTTTGCTCATCGTAATATGCTAGTGTAATTTAAAAGAGGAGAAGAATACTTAAATGTTTTCCTTACTATGAAGAAAGAGAATCAATACTTACACAGTTGTTTGTGAGATGTTTGTCGCAGCTGAGGTTAATTACAGTCTGTAGTCACCATTAAAAAGAAAGCAGAAGTAAACAAAATAGATATTGATATTAATAATTTGCTAATTCATATACTACCAGCTGCAGACACATCTTAAGCAAAACACAAGATAGCGTAATGAAATATTATTAACCAACTAGTTTATTACTTTTTAAATATGCGTAACTCATTGCACTTTTGTGCAAAAGGGCATGATGTGCATGTACACGTGGTCAGAAATGCTTCTGATAATGCAAAATTAGCAACAAAACATCTGTTCTTTCTTACAAAAATGTGTACATTGTACAGTTTGCCAAAATAAGAACCTGTACTACTACCCATACTGCAGTTTATTAAGTTATGGGACAGTTTAAAGCTTAAAAAGGAAATCATGAGCAAGTTTATTTTAAATTGTCAAATGCAATCTCCCTTCTCTCTTTCTCTCTATCTTTAGATCTCTATCTCTCTCTCATTTATTTTTGATATTGATAAAGTTGTGTTTTTTCCCCCATTATATGCTTTGTAGGTTAATGGGTTTCAAAATATAATACAAATTGAAGACTTGCAAATAAAATAAAGATTCATTAATAACAACAAATATATTCATTGCTGTCAAAACAAAGGAATGTAATAATTTATTTTCTTTTGCCCATTTCTCACCTTATTCTATTTTTTTAGTTTTCTTAACTTTTTTGCTTCTACTTCATATGACACAAGCTTAAATCAAACATTAAATCCAGGAGTTGTTGCTGCCCTAAATATAGCAAGCCATGGCATTTTAGGTGTTTATTTTACTATTGCTATTACATTGTAATGCCCACTGAATTTATAATTTTTAAATGGGTACTCTTGAGTACAAGGCTAAAGTAAAATCTTTGGCTTCTATTGCAAATTATTATAATGTACTGTAACTTTGTTTAGCTGCAGTGTATATCAACTAAGAGATGTAAGCCTCAACCCTTTTCTCTTTTTTTTTTTTTTTTTACTTTGGCACCGAAGCACTCTTAAAAGTTGCTTTGCTTCATGTTTTGTGTTTGCATGTTTGGTTGGTGCCTGATCATAGAGGGAGTAGGTCTCGTGTATCGAGTCTAACCCGCTCACAAGTTGCCTCACTCAAAAACTTCGCAACTACCTTCAATTTCTCCAACATCAATGCTTCCAACACTCTGGGAAGGTAAGGTGTGCTTCTGTATCTTGTGGTGTGTCATGTGTGCTTTTGATATGTTATCTTTCTGATTTGTAAATTTAACTTTCTTGTGAGCAGCCAAATAAACCTTTTTATATTTACCACTAATCATTTACATTAAATGATCTTTGACATTAATTATTCTTATTACTGCTTTATTTTTTAAGTTTTTATAAATACCATGTTAATAAAGAAATTAACAATTTATGTGTAAGTATAATGCAACATAAGCATGCATTGGGTATTTTAAGAATTAAAAAGAAATAAATATGTAAACTTTGTCACTAAGGAGCTACCAACAGAAAAACATTTTAATAAATATTGTACATGAAAGAGAACAATTTCAGCATTGATGTACCTTTGATGTAAGAAGTGACAGTTTCAGAGAAAAAATTTTGTATTGGGTGTAAATGTAGTATGTATACAGGCACACATAAAATGGAAAGCAATGAAGGTAGCTGTATATGTATAAGCATAAGTGTTGAAATATAATTCAGTCTTTGATCATTATTGGTATCACTATAGTCAGCAATGCTGTAGGAATTGGCATGTCATAATAGGCATTCAGTAATAATGGCTTATATGGGAGCAGAACCCTCTTTAAGTGGTTCTTATGATGCTCTTTCAGCAGCATTGAGCCCTGCCTGCTGTTGTTCATTCTTGATAACTAGAATAAAGTATGTAAAAACAGTGTTTGCCAAATGGGAAGCCATTGGGTCTTTGAAGTATGAGAATGCTGTCCAGTAAGATTCTTGCAAAGTTACCAAGTTGTATTCTAAAGCCAGACTGTAATAGAGATACTGAAATTTCAGAAACAAACCATGCTTCACAATATCTGACTTCACTTCATATATTCTATTAGCAAGTAGATGGCACATTTCTGAATATGCATATTGAAACTGCATATTTTTAGCTATAGAATTTTCATTCCAAAATCATTTAAATGTTTCTAGCATTAGTGTTACAGTAACTGACTTTGTGAATCGTCATATAATGGAATATGGTTTTATTAATTTCATTATATGATGCTTCATAAAGTCAAGAAAACTGAAAATAAAAATATGCATTTTCAAGATACACACATATATATGTTTATAGTATTGACACTCGTAGCATATAAACAACTGTCGCCTGTTGAAACAAGCCCCTGGTGCTGATTCAGCTTAAGAAAATAACATGATTGTCAAGAAGATCTTCCAGTTAGCTTTCATAGTCTCTGAATATACCCTTGAAATGCATTTCAGTGGGCCTACAATATATCTTTGAGTAAGACAGGAAGTTGGTGCTGATAGTACAAGAAAACTTGTATCGTAGAACCGGACTCATAGTTTTTTAAGTTTATAATTTTTTCAAAAAATAAGCTATGACAAAGAGCAAAAATTTACTAATTATACACATCAAAACTGGAAATGTGAACAAGGCTAGTTTGTCACACATCTGCTCTGAGACCAAGAAGTCAGATTATAGTACTGCAGCAGTATTTCTGTTAACCAAAGCAGAAGATTGAACTCTCAAAGGGGATTACATGCTTAAGTGTCCTTGAAAAGAATGTGCACAGGAATATTTTTGTTATATGGCCAAAAGAGTTTCCAACATTTAAAAAAATTACATTTTAAAAAGCTTTCATATAAATGTTTTAATTTGTCCATTTACAGAATGTTGCAAAGGTTTCAGGTCAGAAAAATGAAAATTGGACGCGGAAAGAAATGTCAAAATTCTAATGCACAGTGCACCAAATTAGAAATTTTGGTGACAAGGCTTACTTGTCTGTTACTTAGACAAGAGCCTTTGTAAATAAAAATCACAGATTACTGGATTCCACTACAAATGGTGAGCTTAAGGTACCTGATTGACTGTCATGTAGGGTCTACAGATATAGGAAAAAAAGCTTCATATATGAGAGCAAACAAAAATTTAGGTTAGAAATTCTGATAACTGTAAGGAAATGTTTGTAATGGATAGTGCCCCTTATTGATCATTTTTCAACAATTTGAAAGGCACCTAGCATAAATTGAATGTAAGCAACAAAGAGATGTAGAAGTTTTGGCTACCAAAACTAAAACTGATCAATTATAATGTATATTATTGTTCAAAAGACAATCCAAAATGTATGTGCTCTAACTTCTTGGAAATAAAATCGGTCCTTGAAGTAATGCTTATCTCATTATTGCCATTATAATCTAATTGAACTTGCTAATTTCAGATTAAGGGGGGGGGGGGATCAAATAGAAATAATATTTTTAAACTGATGAGAAAATTATTATAATTATTATTATTGTTGTTGTGGATAATTTTTGAATGGTATTTAATGCCCGTTGTTACTACTGAGGCATCACAGGTGGTGGATACTGATGATACATGAAATGAAATTATATATTGGGAAAGGATTTTTTTTAAGGAAGGAAACATTCCAGGCTTAAATTTAGGATACCTCCCTGGCATTTGTCATTTATGAGGACTGAGGAAAATCTGGAAAAAACCTCAGTTAGGGAGGATAGTCCTGATGGGATTCAAACCTCATCCTACTCACGAGTCCATGCCTTAATGACCTCAGACACCGGTGGCAGTTTTGTTGTGGATAATTGACAAGGTGAAACAGAGAGATTCGGAATCCCTCATAAAACATGCAGAAAAGTTACTGGAAGATGAGTTTGTGGAAGATAGTATGTGTAAAAATTTTTGATTTCCAATTATTGTAAATTTATAATATTCTGATGATGAGGACAATGATGAACAACATACCAACATGGAAGTGTAATTATATATTTATATTTCAAGCATAATAAAAATATTTGATAGTTTTGTTCTGATGCATATAAAATTAAGATTGCAATTGTTAATTATTAAATTATAATGTAATGGCTAGAAATCAGTGTCACTTCAGACATATGTGAGACAGAATGATAGGTAGAGCCAGAGGCAGGAAGGACTTGCAATCTGGCAATTCATTGCAGCTCTTTACTGCTTATTTTTGCTTTGGACCAAATTGCTTCCTATTTGAAAAACACTGTAGAGCTTCAGAGGTTGGTCCTTGGAAGCTGAATTTAGATATTTTGTGGTCTGTATAAATATTGCCACAAGGAAAACATTGAATGTATGAATATGAATATGTATGTATGATTATTGAATATAAAAGATGCTCAGTATTTTGATAATTATGCTATGAAATATGTTGTAGCAATGCAGTATTTGTTACAACAGCCACATTGAAAAGTAGTAAATGTTCAAAAGACTCACAAAGGATAGTCCACTATTCAATTTATATAGTTTAAAATTCTAGATAAAAGACTGAAAAGAATTATACCTTAAGGCATTTAAATGGGAAAGTGTAGTTATTTGCCATTGTATAACACGTGTGTATTTGTGTGTGTGTGAGAGAGGGTCTCTCTATGTGCATGCACAATGATTTCTTCTACTCTTTTTTTCTTAAGTAATGCTGTATTTGAATCTAAGAACATGTGATTTTGTTTCTTTATTCTTGAAGTTCTTTCTGTTTATGAATTAATTGTACCATTTCATTTTTCTAGGGTCCAGGGCTCCCCTGTAACCTCCTTGCAGTCTTCATCCCCATCTATCACTCTTTCAGTCCACAACAATATAAAGCTAAATCCTCACAACATATTTTCATTCCTTCATCATAGTAGCTAGTAAAATTTGTATCTATGGGGAAAAAAAAAAAAAAATTGAAAATTTAATTTATCTTTGATATATGTAGTAAACATGTGAAATGTAATTTTATAACACATATCATTTGATGACATTATATTGCTCAGTAAGTTGGTGTACTGTCATTCATACAAGTAAATGTACATGTTTTATGATTGCATCTTTCATGCTTACATTTTTACAGGATATGAAAATTAAATCCATCAATGAATTAACTGAGCATTTGTAGTTGGTTGCCCACTTCCAAGGTTCATATGCCTTTATTCCAGTTATTTTGCAAGATACTAAATACTGTGAAACAAAGTTAAAATCTAAATATTGTACTTACAAAGCTGTTGACAATGGAGTAGTAATATGTCCTAAACTTAGGTATTCATTTTTTTATACTAAACTCCACTTACATAAAAATAAGATTCTACTGAAATGCGTCTTATTTTTATGTAAGTAAGTGGAGTTTAATGTAAAAAATGTATACCTAAGTTTAAGTTAAAATCTGTTTGTAGCTATAGTAATTAAGATGTATTTTTATTTAATATAGATAAAGCAAGGAAAACGTAAAGCTTAATTGCTTTTTGAATCATGTCTCTTTACAAAATCAAACCTCTGCAAGCAACCATATGGCAGAATATAAAGAAAGCCATTCTTAAAAGCAGTCATCCATCATAAAGATCCTTTTCATGGATGATCATGGCAAAAATGGTCACATTGGAACTTTTAACTTGCACTGGGACATTGCAATCTGGTTGTATAAACAGACCAGTTTGATTTGACCCGTAAGAGATACTCTTTCCCTATAGGCTATGTAGGGTTAGTTTTGAGCCCCAACATCTTGTGCAGTAAGAACATTTTAATACGGTTACAACACATTATGCACATACATGATAGCAGCAGATCAGGAGAAATTCATTCCAGTGGCAGAGAGAATGATCCAGCAAAGCCTATGTTGGTGTTCTGGAGAACCATTGCTAATCTCATCACACCATTTTTCCAAAAACAGGAGAGTTAATGCCAAGCTGGCAACAATTATGTGTATATACTCCAAGGTGCCAAAAAATGTATATACACTTTCACAGTAGATATCTATTTATATTTCAAAGTTGGACCAAAAACAACAGCAATGTGTAGTATGATGTTCTGTAAAGAGATGTGGCTCACATTACATTATGTTAGTTAAAACAAAATGGAGCCAAGATTATCATTTGAACAGTGGAAAGCAATTTTGAAGTGGTATTGGAAATCCGAGAATGTTGTTGAAGTTCAAAGGCAATGGAGACATCTATACAGAACAGAACTGCCAATGCAAGTAACAATTGCATGCATTCCAGACAAATTTGAAACTCATGGTATCATATACAATGTTCACAAGGGAAGATCTGGGAGGCCTAACACACAACAAGCCTTGCGCACTGGATCCAAGGCCCTATCCTAGGCAATATTCAAGGCACTGCATAAGACAGAGAGGTCTGATTGAGTTTCCATCACGTTGTGCAGATCTAACCCCATTGAACTTCTACCTATGGGAAACTCTTAAGAATGTTTTTACTGTAGAAAACCAGCTACACTAGCAGCACTTCAGGAAGAAATTGAAATGATATGTGCTGCAATTGCTGAGGACACTTTTGCAAACATTACTCATTCAGTAGATCAACGTACTCAGAAGTGTTTCGACGCAGATGGTGGGCATTTTGAGCAACTGTTGTAACTGTAAAAGAGTAAGATGATTAGTGCTCATCATTTTCTGTTTGTGTGAATTCAGTTTTGTTATGTTAACACAGTTTTTTCTTTGCTTGAAGTATGTATTTGTTTTTAGCACCCTCTGTATGCATAGCAAGGCCTGGCTAAAGAGATAATGGAGAATTTTTGTAAGCATTTAACATACTGCCAACTTTCAAGGTCTTTTGAAAGAATGAATGGAATTAATGAAATAATGCACATGAGTCCTAATAACTATCTTTTCAAGACATAAGAAAACTCTGAAAACAGGCAACAAGTCCTAACTGTGGATCAAACCTGAGCTTGCAAGTTGACAAGAAAACATGCAGTCAGCCCACACCCAGAGGTCATCAGCATAGACTGCCCTCCTGATCAAAATGCAATTGCACATGTGTGCGCATTCATGGATCAGGAATGAGAAGAAAGGTGATATTCAGTAAGTTCCAGTCCATATAATGGAAATGTGGCAACATTACTATCATAATTCAGGTTGTTGTTCTGCACTTGAAACATAAATGTAGGAGAAGCTGTGTGGTGTCATTAAAATTATTCCTTCATCATCCTAAGACAGGGCAATTAAATAGTTTCCTGCCTCTTGCTTCTTAGTTGGAGTAATTTTGGCGCTGTCCATTTTGTTTCTGTGTGAAGTGAAGATTTTGATTGAATCATGTTCTTATTTTAGTTCTGGAATGTGTGTTAAGTGCAATGTTTAATCAAGCATAGGTCATTGTTTTTATTGTTCTCTGTACATACAACTTGCATTCCTGTCGATTTGGTACTTAAACAAAATATCTTCAATAATCATGAATAATTTAGCATCTGCTTTATAATTAAATACTGCACTCATTCTTAAAATATTTTTGAGATTGTTTCTATGGCCGATATTTAATACTTTAAAAAAATCTAATAAAATTGTAACAAAAAAATAAAAAGTATAAAAGATAAGTGTCTCTTTTCACCTCAAACCATTCACGTGTGGTGACATCAGGTGCTTCTTGACAAACATCTTAAACCTCTATTGAATTGAGGCTATACAGTGTTTTATTAAGAGAGTTCTTGATAGCTTCAGCTTCAAGTCTATATGCAATTTTCATGTAAAATATGTAAAAAAATTATATATATGAATTAATAAAGTTAACTTAATTTTTTCAGCTACAAGCCCATTTCAGCTAATTTTAAAGTTCTGATTGAATATTTCAGTAGAGCAATGGAGCTATAAACAAAGTTAGGCAAGAATGTTATTAGTTATACATTGTCTTATTTCAGATGTATTCTTTACATTTCACATATTTTGTTTCCTATTTATGACTCACCAGGCAAATCAAAAGATTCCAAAAACATATTTCTTGGTTTTCAATACCAGCATTAACATTGTATACCATTATGACATTGTTCATGGTACTTGATTCATTTTTTGATCCAACAATGAGTAAAACTGGGTCAGATCATCATTTGTTATATTTAGATTCTTCATGAGAAATAATTTTTCATCCAAGATTCTTAAAATGCTTGCTATCCACGATGCTAAATGGAGTGTTGCAATCAAAAACAAATTTAGCAAGTGTTCTTTTTTTCTTTCTTTTCTGAAGCATTCATTTTATCAATATTTGTGCATCTGGATATAGATCTGAAGGTTCCAAATCAGCACAGGTTGAACTGCAAGTGCTGGTTTCTAGATCCTCCTGTTCCAAAGTATGAATTACAATCTCTCTGACTGACATGTCAGATGTAGAGCTTGAACATTCTGAAAATGTTGGTTCTTGTTTTATAAATATTCTTCTATAAGCTTTAAGGGGAACCTTGGCTGTGTTTTTAATAATCACTTCACAGAAGAGCAACATTTAGCACAATTGTTATTTTCAGCTTTCACATGAACTAAACTTAGCTAAATTTTACTTACGAAGCTGTAGACAATGGAGTGGTAATATTCCTACATTTATGTATTCAACTTGTTTACATTACTTACAGCCCCAAAGAACAAATATAATATCAAGAATTTATTAGGTTGCACGGCAAAAAACACCATGCCAACAGAACAGAAATCAGGAATTTATGAAATCAGATGTGCAGATTGCTATCAGAGATACATTGGAAAAACGAAGAGAAATTTGGAGAAAGGAACACTTTAGCAATATTCAGCTTAAACAGGTTGATAAATCAGTGGTAGCAGCCTTTTTGAACCAAAAATCATGAAATTAAACCATAGATAAATCTGCTGAAACAGCTGCATAACCCAATGAAACTTTCCACTAGGGAAAAATTTTTCATCATAAAAAATAAAGAAAATTTAATGAACTTTGATATGGATAAACTCAGCAAGTTCAACTACAACGACCATACACTGCCACAGAAGCATCTGGGTGTCCAGCCACCATTTCACGTAATAGTAGTCTGTTATTGATTTATTTATGGACGCTCTTTAACATCTCAGGTCATCAGCGTCCCATTCAACTCAGGGCGTGAAACGGCTGGCAAATTTGGCTCAGAGGCCTCTCTTTCTGGCTTGAGGTTCTTTTTCATGCCGTAAATGTACAACACGGGACCCATGGCCCATCCGAAGGAAGTCATGCCTAGGATTTTTACGCCCGAAAAAATTCATCGTTCGAACCGGGGATCTTGGGTTTAGGAGGCAAGTATGATAACCACTACACCACCAGGACCAACAAAGATGGGAATGATTACTCCCGAAATATGTCTTAGTTATATGTAAGTAAGTGGAGTTTAGTGTAAACAAGTTGAACACGTAATTGTAAGAAAACTTAAGTTCTCTGAATATGTTATGAAGTGGTCTGTCTCTTCAAGGCATAGTTAGAAAATATAAATCTCATCAAAGAAGGACTAATATAATATTATGTTACATGACCAGACCATGGTCTAATTATAAGAGCTCCCAACTTTTATTTCTGAATTCCTGGATTTGATTTCTGAATATGTCAAAGGGATATGATGTCCATGGTCTGGTTGGTGTAGGTTCCCCTAGGTTTAAAGACCCCTCTGGTGTACCATATAACTTTCATGATCATTCTTACTGGAGCAACTTAATGGCACTGTATTTGCCCCACCTCAGAAGTGTACTACAATTCCAGGGGGAATGCTCATAAGTTTTTAGCAGCCTGGCTTTGAGAAAAATAAATAAATAAAAACATATTATGTTACTATTTTAAAGATCTGCTTGAACACATTCTATTTATAGTTTTGAATTTATATTTAGTTTTGTAAACTTCTAGGTATTTGTATCAAGAAAGTTCTGACTATTTCCCAAGAGGAGGTAATGGTTGGGTCTGCTTGTCATGATATCAAGTGTAATATGATTTCATGCCTTAACCTTATACTTCTCATTAGCATTCCTAAACCATAAAACTGCAAGTTCACCCTTATGCGTACTTTTAAAGGATATCATCTTTACTTGTACACTGAGATTGGAATTCTATTATATAAAATGTAAAATGGAGAAAGGCTAAAAGTTGTTAAAGGTTTTTATGCATTTTATGTTTATTATATTACTTATATGTTTAACACATATTGTACTTGCCATGTATAAAAATTTTTTATGCATAAACACACAAATTGATGAGCTGACAAATAGATATTATTAATTTTCATGCCCTCTAGTAACAAAGACACTATCTTGCAAAAAGTATACATTTACTTATCTCGAAAGATAGTACACCAATTTAGAAGATGATGATTACAAGAAAGCATGTGCCATAAATTTTATATATATATATAAAATGAAGATAATGGATGTCTACTCCTTGTGATATTTTAGGCTTAATATAATAATTATTGAAGAAATCAGCTTGCCAAATTTGCACTATACTCAAGAGTAACTATGCATGTATCATGAATATTATAAATTGCAGGATTTTTTCAGTCACTTAATTGAACCAATAATATTTGCAAATAAGTAGATTAAATTGTGAATTGGAACTTGCACAGTGAAGCTAATCATATAATTGATATCATTGTATGATTCAGTCCATATTGTTTCCTCCCATTTTTCATGTAAGGAATTGATTATTAAGTAAATTTTGTGTTTTACAATGAGGCAAGCCACATCAGAGATGCCAGTTGAGTATGAATATAATTTACAAAAAAGTTCAAATTAATGTCTTTATCAGGTGTTTGAACAAGCATATCATTGTATTTTAAACACCTTTTTGTTAGGTTTTAATCGCTCAAGCTGGAGTATTCCCTTTTGAGTGAAATAGAGGTAAAAATGAATTCATTACCAGTGCATGTAAATAATACTGGAATTTAAAGATATGGATAAATTATGTTTTTCATTTGTTACAGTAGGAAATAGATGCAATAATGATATTGCAGGCTATCAGTTTACACTTATGCTTCAAAGAATTGTCACTCAAGCATGTAATATTTATTTATAAAATTAGTTTCTTCAAGGAAATAGTTTCAATTTTTGTTTTTAAATAGTGTTTAATGCCAATTTTAACTACTGAGGCATCACAGACAGTGGACACTGATGAATACATGAGATGAAATGATATATTGGGAAAGGATGTTTATATATATCTAAAAGGGTGTTATATATATAAAACTCCAAAAGAAGATGGTATCCACAATGAACTATTGAAGATAGGCCTAAACCACATTAGAACCAATCACAGAATTTTTCAACATAATACTCAAAACATAAAGCCTACCATCACAATGGAGAACATGTACACTACTTCTTTTACATAACAAGGGGACTAAGGATCAATCACCAACTACAGGTCAATCAGTCTGATATCCAACATATATAAATTATTCTCCAAATTAATAAAAAAACGAATTACCATTACATTGGATGAAAACCAACCAGAAGAGCAAGCAGGCTTCAGATCCAGCTACTGTACAGTGAATCACCCGCAAATGATTAAACAGTTATGGAGAAGTTGGAGGAATTTAGTCTACTGTTGTATATCGCCTTTGTTGACTATACCAAAACCTTTGACTCCCTAGAACACCAAAGTATGATCCAGGCACTATCAAGACAAGGCGTTGAATGAAAATACATACAGCTACTGTCAAACTGTACATTGAATCAAATGTAAAGGTAGCAACAGATAAGAAAGGGCAACCCTTCAAACTAGGCAGAAGGGTAAGGAAAGGAGACCCAATTTCCTGGAAAGTTTTCACAAGCATATTAGAGGAAATATTCTGCAAAATAAAATGGGGTAGCACATTTGGAATTAACATGAATGGTTACAAACTTATGAATCTAAAATTTACAGATGACATAGTCCTGTTTGCTAGATCAGCAGAAAGCCTTCAAAGAATGCTACAAGATCTCAACAAGCATAGTAAAACTGCCAGTCTATCTATGAACATCAAGAAAACACAGATCATGACAAACAGCCAAGTAACATTCATTAGAATCAACTCAACAGCACTAAAATACATAACAGAGTAGATCTACTTAGGACAAATAGTTGCATTCCAGTATCATATGAGCAAAGAAATTAAAGGAATTTCCTCAGCATGGACAGCATTCTGGTCATTGCTATTCATACTGATGGACAATACTTTGAGCATAAAACTGATATTAGACATGCTGGATTCATGCATATTCCCAACACTATTATATGTATGCTAAACTTGGAGCCTAGTAGAAATGGAAAAGAATAATATTAGAATCTGCCATTGTAAAATGGAGTGGAAAGTACTAGGAATATCCCTCATGGATAAAATATCATCTGTGGAATTAAGAAAGATGCCTGGTCTAAACAACATGCCTTAATGTGCAAACAGCCTGAAGTGGAAATGGGGCAGACATATAGCAAGGCTACCAAGCAGCAGATGGGGACATATAGCTACAACATGGGATCTACGTATCGGTAGGATGGGAAGGGGGAAACCGAAAACGTGGGCAGACTCTTTCAGGAAAGCAGTTAGGTCACACTGGACCAGCATAGCGCGGAACTGTAATACCTGGAAGAGGCTAGGAACAGAGCTGCAGAAAGAAGAGAACAACTGAAGCCAATAGTAAAAGCAATACCAAACTTATAATACAAAAACTAAGTGTACTCAGCACTTGAACCTGCTAGTTAAATTGATATTAAACTTGCAAATTAAACATTATAGACTTAACAAACTCATAGGAACAATAGCTCATATGGACTAGCTCACCATATGAGAAATCAATGAGCCCCCAGCTTGTGGAGGCCCTAGCCCTGGATGGGACATAAGTGGCTTAATTCATTCATATATATATATATATATATATATATATATATATATATAAAGAAAGAAAGCATTGCTGGTCTAAGTTTGTTTAGGGTACCTCCACAGCATTTGCCATTTATGAAGACTGAGGGAAAATCTGGAAAAAAAACCTCAGTCAGGGAGAAAAGTGCTGATGGGAATTCAGGAATCGAGCCCCAGACCTCCTGCTCACGAGTCTGTGTCTTAACCACCGACCACTCTGATGGCTTTTATTAATGCATGTACATTCTACAGAGAGTTTGTGGCATTGCATTCATGTTTTGAAAATTATTACTGTTGTTGAAAATTCATATTTTAAGTTACATGATATAACTGCTGGTTTTGATTTAAATAATAATAATAATAATAATAATAATATGTATTTTAATGTGCACAATTTGACAATGACTGGTGTTATAGAAAGCCCTGATAATATGCACTTTATGTGAATAAGTTTAGTGGACATTTTTGTGCCATCTTATATTTGTATTTTCTTCCAATTTATAGCACTGTATCTTTTTGACAAAGAAATAGCTAGTTTTCTTCAATTAAAATGGCTTGATAAATGTATACATATTTAATTCTGAAATTATATATTGAATGAAATCCCTCTTTGGTTATCGCTTCTACCATTGCCACCAGTCTATTGTCATTTGAATGCCCTAAAGTAAATTATTGCTTCTCTTCTAATTGGAAGTAATTATATTGTACTTCAGCATGAGCAGCTTGAAGTACCAGAATGGTACGAATGTATCCTTCTCACTGGGCTTAGTAATGACTGAATTAAATGAGATTGAAACATAATAAAAGCCAAAAAGAATGTTCAAAATAAAGCAAAAATTCACTCAGATGGAATGTTTATTTGTTGAAGATTTGTGCAAAATAATGTTGCTTGTAGCCATGATTTTCAGTGGAAATTTTATTCGGAATCAGTTTATTGGGGAAAAGTCTGCCATTATCACCAAGTGGACTACAAACATAGTAAAGAATCTATGGGCTGTAATGGAAGTAATTTTTTATTAGGGAGGGGAAATAAAAGTTAGCAATTTTGCCTGTTTTCTATTTCAAGGATCAAAACACAAGAGCAAGGAGAATAATTGAAAATAAATAAATAAGAAGAAGAAAAGAAATAGCTAGTAGAAAAAAAATATTGAATCAATGACAGCAATCCATCATATTTGTGATTTTGCAAGCTCTATACTGTTCTTAAGTAAATTCTGTATGGTAGTATTGCTGTATAGTGCGATATACCATAAGTTAGCCTTATCTGCAGTTCATGATAAAACTAATTCGTGATTTACAAGAAAAACAATTTGTAAATTCATAAGCTAATGCAATTTTTTTCGCTGAAGATGAAAAACTTAAGCACAATGCTTTCTATCTTTTATTCTTCCATAAACAGCTATAAATATATATGTAATCTAAATAGTCAACTAAGTAAGTGAACAATGTTTGCAGTGCTTAAATTGACGAATGATGTTTTGTTTTGCCCTCTCTGATAGTCTGACCACAGTATAAGAATATACAGTAGGGACAGTGTGGGTATTTCATGGAATTGAATTCTGGTGCACATTTCACAAAATTGATTTTTAATACTTGTATCCACCTTCAGATGACTGCTTAAATAAAAGGATTGCGTAATTGAATGCAAATTGAGAACATTTAGTACTACTATTTGTAAATAAATTGAACAGCTATGACCATGAAATAGAAGAAATAGCTAAAGTTTTAGAAGAGGGATGGTGGTTGTTTGTTTTTAAGAACCGGTTTCCATGTGTTACTTAGGTGATATCTACCATCTCTGTTGAATTGTTTGGCTTTTTTTTTTATTTTTATTTTTAATAGTGTTTAACGTCCATTTTTACTACTGAGGCACCAGAGGCAGTGAACACTAATGATATACGAAATGAAATGATAAATTGGGAAAGGATTTTTTTTAAGAAAGGAAATGTTCCAGGCCTAAGTTTAGGGTACCTCCCCAGCATTTGCCAGTTATGAGGACTGAGGAAAAACTGGAAAAAGCCTCAGTCAAGGAAGACGGTCCTGGTGGGATTCAAACACCAGATCTCCCACTCATGTGTCCATGTCTAAACATACCTTGGCCACATGGCAGTGGATGTCATATTTCTAGTGTCTCCCATATGGCTAGATTGAAAAAGCATTGTGTTTTTTGCAATTGCCTCTGTTTTATTAAAGTGTAAGTCATAGCATTTATATATGGCTTGCTCTGTTACCTTGGATTGTTCAGGCTGATTAAGGCTATGGTAGGATATTAAACCATGGACAACAACAGAGCAATATGAAAAATTTTAAGTTTTAATTGCTGCAAAATAGTATGAACTCCAAAATAAAAAGGGTATAGAGAATAACAGATATAGTGAATGTAGTTTCAAATTAATATAACTTCCAAGATCGTGGACTTTGAAGTTTCAGATGAATTGTTAAATGTACAATTCACCATTTCTTGCTAAAAGTTCACACCTTTATTCTCAGCAAAAAATAACTGTTTAAAATAAAAACAAAGCTAATAGAGAGTAGAGGTAGTTGTAACATTTATTGCTTAAAGTCTCACAAGGATTCTGGGCATTCAGTATAACCATGCTCTGTGTTCCTTTCATAAAGTAGAAAATAGTATTGCAGAGGATTTTTCTGCCAAATGGCTAATACTAATAGCCTAATAATTGTTGCTTGAGTAGACATGATCTTGTAGATCATTAAATGTGCCAAAATCGAATGTGATTATTTATACTTTATATTAATGACATCCTACAGCACATTCCAATTTTTATAACTGCTTAGCTACAAAGCACATATCTTTTGCAAAGTAATCATTGAATATAGCTGTATATATCTACAGTATGTGTTTTCAATCTAAGATAACATATATATTTGGTATATATACATTTCTTATGAAACATATCATTGAACATTTTAATTCATAAGCATTAGTGCCTCTGCTTGCTTTAAGCATTTTGCTTAAACATGCTTTATCCCGTAACCAAAATTCCTGCAAAAGCACACTTACATCCTCTCCAGAGCCTTGTTTCGGCTATGGGAAGCCTGTCAGCCAGCCCTGAGGCCTATATCTGGTAAATATAGAAGAGTGTTTTGATCACTGTTGTTTGTCAATTCTGTGTAATAAATTGTTTGCATTTGAATTTCATTAACTTTAGGACAATCTATTCAGAGCTTGTAGTGAGATGCAATGGAAAATAATAAATTTTTCTGCAGCCCATATTCGTTATTAAGATGAGAATGCATTAGAAAGCTTTGTTCTTTAATGCATTTCTGTTCATGTAACATTTGAATGCCTATTGCTATTTTTTTTTTATTATGTTTTCTTTTCTCATTATCTTCTACGTTTCTATGCTCCAAAAGTTAGTCATCTAGAACCTTCTGGCCTGCGCATGGCATGGATGAAGGAATGCTGCTGATGTCAGAATAAGGTGACTTCTACTATTGCCAGTGATAAGGCAATGATGACAATGCAGTTCAGAGTGTAATTAATCAGTAGAGGTCATTTTTATTCCTATTCCTCTCTGCAAATTGCAGTTAAGAAGGCTTCAATCCATGTCATTTATTGCAAAGTGATACTTCAGAGATAGCCAAGAATGAACTTACTACTGCAAAACTACTCATTCTCTCTCTTTTTAATAAGTCTTTAGTGTCAACAATATTTTATATCTAAAGTGTAATTAGGACTGCTAAAATTACTTCCTTCAGTGCAGCTTATTTCTGTAACAATAACAATGTGAAAATGAGCATAATTACTATGATCAATAGTCAGTTTTCTAACAGGTAATCATTTTTAATATTAAACCCAATATTGCAATAGAAAGAAGTTACAAATAATTATATTGCTGCAATAATCTCAAATACTTTATGTGTAGCTTACATTAAACATAAAATTCTTTATTCAAAAAGTATTAGCTATAATAATTCAGGTTAACATAAATATGTAAATATTTTTGCAACATTTAAAAAGGTTATTACAGCATTACTATATTTACTGGCATAATTTCCCTCCTTTTTTTCCCACTTAAATCTTGGATGTGAATAATCAATGGTGGGGAAATTATGCAATTAGAAAAATACTAGGAGTAAACTTATTATAAATAATGTCAAATCATTCAAATGTACATAATTAATATAAACAAAAATGTTACATAATATTAATAGTTTTGTGTTAAAAATTAGAAATTAAGATTGTTATAAATGCTTTTTAATTCTTAACAGTTACCTATTATATCTATAGCATTATTTATGTATTTTTCTTATTTACATTCTTTAATGTATTGACTCCACAAGTATTTCATACATAACTTGTTTCCTAAAATATTAATTTTCTTAATTGATTTTATGTTTTCTGATAATGCATTATACTATTTAGATGGTTTATAAAAGAAAAATTTCATACCATATTTTGTTGTATTAGATCTGTGTATTTACTTTATATGCTGACCTTGATTTGTATATGTGTATATTTTATTTGTTTTTAATTATATGGTTAAAATATATAAATTATTTATAGTATTATACATAAATAAGCCGAGTAACTTCTTTATAAATAGCTTTAATGGTAATAATTTTGTTTGGTGATACAGCAGATTTCTTAGTGTCAAATATGGTATTTGCAGAATCTCTAATCTTACCATATATTGTTCTTCATTGATACAGTTTTGCTGTATGTGCAAATATTCTCATCATTCTGAGCATATTTGGCATGTGCACCTTGATCCAATCTGTAATACACATAACAATTCTCTGTCCAGATCTGAAATATTTTCTTTTTGCCTTCATAGTTCTCAAAGTCTTTTTGGTCCTGTTCTTCCAAATATCCTTCTCTTATTGATTATCTATTCCTACATTTCTTTTAGTTATTTTCCCAGTATGTCTCTTTGCTCTCATATCTTTCATCAGTCTGATTATTAATTTTACTACTATTTCATTTTGGTGGCATCCTATGTGCAATATCCATATATTTATAATTTAGGTTCACACCCAAATAATTAGCTATCTGCAATGTTGCATCACAACTATCCATACCTTCCGGAATTCCTTTAATTATTATGTTATCAATTATTTGATATTGCTTGTTATTCTCTATTTCTTCCCTTAGAACTCTTATTTCATTCATGTATCCCCATTTCACTTAGTATTGTTCTCTTTGAGGTTATGTCTGTATCAATCCTCTGCAGTATTTGATTTACATCTGCTAATTGATTGAATAATTCAATTTTGGAATTAATTAACATCACAGTCATGATTATTTCCAACACCCCAAGTTTCTTTTCCAGCTTACTAGTAATGTCCTCAAAATAAATTGGTTCTCTACAATCCTTACAGTTACATGGCAATTTGTAATTCAATTCAGATTTGGTCATTGCTATATAATTTGATTCTGTTATTCCTATACATTGATTACAGAATTTACGTTCATACTTGCCTGCACAAATCATTCCCCTTTGATCAATTCTTACTTATTTTCCACAAATTCTACAGTTTAACAAATTTCCAACTGATATTGCCTCTTGCTTAGATATTGATATTCTGGGTGATATCTAGATTACTTCTATTATGAGTGTTATAGGTTTAATGGTGATAAGTGAGAGGTCAGATACATTTTTGAAGGCATTATACCAATGCCACATAGATGATAAAGCCTGAACATTCCTGAGGCACTATTTCTAAAATACATTCATGCTCAATCAGAAACTGCACTTTTTTGTAAAAGTGCATTAAGTTATAACATAAAGTTCAATTGTGGACTATTTGATTTCTAATAAATTAAAATATTTAAATTAAATCAAATTGTTGAGATACATAAAAAAACAGATTAGATTTATATCTTTACCACATTCACTAACATTGCATTTTGTCTGCATTTTATTCTGAAAATCCTTCTAGGAAGGATAATGAAGTATTTATTCTTAAGTTCAAAGTAGTGTATGTATTATAACTTTAATAAAGTAAGTGACATAGGAAAAATATAAGGGAAAATGTGTAAGATGTCCTTATTTTATTAGTAAATAAACATTAAACAAATAATTATTCTTTTAGTATACTGGTTTAAACAAATATTGTTACATGATGTAACACTTTTCACTGATAAGATGGTAGTATTGTAACAAATAAATTTCAGTTTCTACTTAGCTTTGCTGAAGATATTTTTCTTTCTAAGGACTGAATCCTTTATATGACTTTGATTTTTTATTGCAAAGTAATTATTCAGAATTATATTAGTTGAAATTCAAATGACATTTTACAGTTATCTAATGAATTGTGGTTATAACTTTGGTTTTGCATAGTAATTCATTAATTAAAATTTAATTTAAAGAAAGATTAAATATTAACTTCCTTTGATTTGGCATTGTAAAAACTCTAGTTCAGATAATCACATTATGTTTTAACAATCATGAAATAACCATATTGACAAAGGAAAGAGAAACTTTCCTTGATTAACCTTCTTTATCAAGGAATATATTGCTTGATCTTCTGAAGTGCATTTGTCACTAGCATATTTCTACACATTTCACATTTTGAGTGCTTAAAAACTGAAAAGCAACAAAGCTACTGTGCACATTACATTGGGCATCTATCGCTATTTTTTAATCTCCGATAGACTTAACATAAGATCTTTCATAAAGGAAGGAGTATCAATTGTTACATCTTGGGGAAATCTTTATGCATTAATAATTTGCTAAGCCATAAGCTTCTGATTTTAAGTTTAACCTAATTACTGATCACAAGTGAAGCTTCTTTTATACTTCGTAAACATAGTTGACACTTATGGTATAATGTCTATGATGTAATTGCCTGTACTTACAAAATCTATCCTCTAGAACATAAGTCTTAACTTGTAAAGTATGTGAAGATTGCAACTCTTTGAAACAATTTTCAGACAACTTAATGTGGTTTCCGCTCATGCTGACTGAATTTCTTTTGCTGAGTAAGCCCTTTGGATATTTATGTTCATCTTCTCTCATCATCATACATTAAAAAAATCACCAATTTCATGATTTTCTTCAATACAGTCTTTGGTTTCAAATGCTTTAGAAATAGGATTGCTTTCGTCAACATTATTGGTATACAGCATATTCATTATTTCTTCCAATTCCAACTTTGTACTATACGTATGTTTCATATTTTATGAGCAAAAAATAAATTGCTAATCCTTCATCATTGTCGTATTTCATTCCTTATTAGTACAAAACCAGTTTCATGCTAACAATGATATACCAATTTTAATTTAATGCATTTGAAGTTTATTGTGTCAACATGTAAGTTACAAATGTTTCATGTTTTAAACAAGCAAAATAAACCCAATAATGAAATAACATGCAGACTGGTTAAGAAAGAGAAAAGAGGGTGGGGAGAACAGCGAAATGCATTTTGCCAAACAGAGTATTACTGTATATTCCTTTCATGGTCTTAATTAAAAAATATCATTTTGTTTATTTTTGACTTTATCATGATATTATGCAATGTCTATATGACAATGCAACTGTGAGAAGTTTAATATGCATAATAAATAAAAAAATGAAAACTCAGGTATAGATATTTCAAGCTTGGTGTATAGAAGTTAATGACACACTAAACTGTGTTATCATAAAGCTGTGAATATCTGACTGCACTGATCAGAATGAAATACCGGAGTGAGAGCTATTGCATATTATCCTTAAGCATTTAAGAGGTCATAGGAAACATATTGGTAGCTTTCAATGTTCATTTTAAGGCAGTGGACACTGATGATACACAAAATGATATTTTTTAGATTAAAGGAAGTATTAGGTTACCTCCCAATATACCACCAGTGGCCGAGGTCATCAAGGCGTGAACTCTTGAGCGGGAGGTTTGGGGTTCGAATCCAGCCAGAACCGCCCTCCCTGAGATTTTTTCCAGGTTTTCCTCAGTCCCCAAAAATAGCAAATGCCGGGAAAGTACCCTAAACTTAGGCCTGGTATGTTTCCTTCCTTAAAAAAAATTTCTTTCCCAATATATCATTTCATTTCATCATCAGTGTCCATCACCTGTGGTGCCTCAGTAGTAAAAACGGCATTAAACATCATTAAAAAAAAAACCCAATATTTATGAGGATTGAGAAAACCTGGGAAAAACCTCAGTCAGGATGGATGGTCCTGGTGGGAATTGAACCCCTGACCTCCTGCTCACAAGTTCATGCCTTGATGACCTCAGCCACATGTTTATATTAAGGAATGAGAACATCTTATCTTTCTGTCTTTCTCTTGTGTATTCCTGCATCTCCATTTTTGACATGACTCATGAAATATATAAAACACATTAACATTTCTAAGATTCCTGCTTTATATATTCATTATTAATACTGAGCAAAAACATGGAATAAGCTTTCCAGTTAGTGTGTTAAGCCTGCTTTTAATTAAATTACTCAATATCACCTTAATATGATTGCAAGCTGTTTTTGGAGAATTAGGGTCTGTTCACATGCTAGTTTTCTGAACAGTTGTAATTTGCATATCTCATTTAGTAATTTTTTTAACAGCTTTCACCATGGAAATTTAAACATTCATAATTTTAATCATAAAGTGTTACAATTTTTTTGTGGATAAATACCAAGCTGTCCTACTTCCTATATAGGAAGTTCATTTATGGAGTTTGAGTCATTGTTCGTGCCTGTTTTGTGTTGAGCATGAGAGCTAGTGTATGTTTTCAGAGTGATTGATGTTGATTGAGCTATGTTTCATTACCATTTTTATGGTTTGTAATGATTTGATTTGTGCATGTTAGCATTTGTGATCTGAAACTATTTCTGTTTCTTCTCACAGCTATTAATAGTACTTTTGATTATTTCAGAACTAACTACTAGATAAATGCGAGGACTGAAAATAACTTTAAATTAAGAGGATAAGGGAAATACATAAAAAGGGCATATAGTATGTTCATTTTTGTTGTCATGAGCAACTTTGCAAAGGAAATAAGCATTAAAATACAATAAATGGGTATACAGTGTTTGAAGATCAATGTCATTAATTTAATTTTTTTATATTCATAGCAGATGTCTTAAACCATGTCATTAATGCAGTTTTTTCATATTCTTAGCATTCAAATTAAATAAAGGATACTGGTAAGTAAATTCTATGTTAATACCAGTAATAAACAGGACCATTAGGAGTTTTATTTCTTTTGCTTTGTATTTGTCACATAATCCTTTTATTTTGTATGAAGTATTTCTCTCTCCCTTTCATCCGTCCATCCATTCATCCATCCATCATCATTTCTAAGTACATGCATTACTTACAAATAATTTTCTATAGATATAGGGCATCTTAATTAAAGCCATATATGAGTTATCTGCTTGTTTTTCATGTAATAGCTATAATATGTAATATAATCTTAGTATTCTGGTGGTTTTGAAAATTTTCCTTTTCAGACTTAAATTAAATAAATAAATTTCTTTGTCACAGGAATGGGTCTTTGCTAAATCATAACTGCAAAAAAATAATTACTTATACTTTCCAATAATTCTGTTCCTAATTTTAATTTATTATGAAGTATGAAACTCAGTATAGCAAGCAACATCACTGTTTATAACTATCCAAAATATTTTGTAAACATTATAGCTATAACGAAGGTAAAGGACAACTAAAACACTTGTTGATGTAACAAGGGTATAAAATTTTATTTAAAAATGTTCAAGTAATTTATAGAATTATAATGATTTTTGGTGAACATTTTTCATTTATGACCAGAATAGAATATTTATTTCAGTCTTTCATTAACAAAGTATAACAATGATTTATACATTTCTTACAATTGAGACTGACCCAATTTTTCTTGAGGCCCTAATATGTCTTGACTTTTGTTTTCGACATGTGTTAAAGCTCTGTTTAAATTACTTTTCCTCTTTTTTTCTCATTACTTTTCCAATCCATTTGCCCCTAACTCTTCCTAAATATTTACCCATACTCCTACTTCTTTCCCACCCTTTTACTGTCAACATTTTAAAATTAATAAGGTTCTCATCCACCCCTTCACTATATAAATATATAATCTATGACACTTTGGCCATTTGCAAAATTTGCCTTCCAAATCCCCCCCCCCCATCAGGCCCAGTGTTGTAGTGGTAACCGCACTTGCATCCTAAGCCCAAGATCACTGGTTCGATCCCAGCCAGGACCAATGTATTTTTTTCAGGCATAAAAATCCTAAGTATGGCTTCCTTCAGATGGGAAGTAAAGTCCTGGATCCTGTGTCATACATTTACGGCATGATAAAGAATCTCAAGCCTGAAAAAAGAGGCCTCTGAGAAAAATTTGTTGGCTGTTTCATTTCCTGATTTGAATGGGATGCTGGTGACCTGAGATGTTAAAGAGTGTTGGTAAATAGACCAAACCAAAAATCAAATCTTTCCTCTTGCTCCATTACACACTAACAAATTATTAACTTCACAGATTACAAACATCTTTTTACCATCCCTATACATATTTTATCCCTGCTTTTCCTTGTATTAATACATCTTTTTCCCATCCACTCTCACTCTCCATTTTTGCTCACTTATTCTCACATTCAAGACCTATATTAGTATAAATTCCACACTTGCTTTTTTCCTGTTTAATTCCTTCATATCTTCCTAGATTTATAAATAGCTTTTAATAATAGAAGTCTAATATCTCTGGAAAGTCAATACATAACACAAAGTCATATTTCACTTCCACATATTTTATTTTATTGATTGATAACCATAAAACTTGCCTTTCTAAACCTACTGTCTCCTCGTTCACACATATATCGCTACTCTTCTTAATAAACATGCCTAATCCCCTCTACTCTTCTTAATAAACATGCCTAATCCCCCTCTACTCTTCTTTATTAACATGCCTAATCCCCCTCTACTCTTCTTAATTAACATGCCTAATCCCCCTCTACTCTTCTTAATTAACATGCCTAATCCCCCTGCAGTTCTCCCCTTGACACTTCTTCTGCTAGCTCTTCTCCCTGTATAAACACAATCATCCATCTCCAAACATTCCTCTTCATCACTCCACATTTCTGCCACTGCTACACTTTCGCCCAATTCTGAAACCTCAGACACTTCACTGCTAATTATTTTGCTTTATCTAGAATTAGATCTTGACACTGTTTAAACTTGTCCAACTTTACTCTAGCCTTGTTATAACACTTCAGCCTGCATCTACATTTTCTGTATTGTTTCTAACCTCTAGGTGCTCCCCTCAGGTGTTGACACAACTGTTAAACCCCTTTCATATCTCTGTTTACCAAGTGATGCCAAGGCCAAGGCTGCTACTTCTTCTCTCTCTTTCTTATGTGACCTTCCTTCTCATTGACGTCACACAACATCCTGCTACCCCCTTCAAATCACCTTCCCTAGTGTACTGGTGATCAGTTTGCAGCATATGCCTGCTTCCTGCTGTTTCCCCTCCTCATGGGCTCTGTTTTTCATGTATGTTTATAAATCAAGTTAAAATTAAAAGAAACAAATATGTTTCTATGAACAGGAAGCAAGGCGTACACCTATCTAGCCATAAATTCTGAAACACTGTTATTTTGTGATTAAGTTAAATATGGTTTTGAGAGCTTTTAATTTCCTTTTATTATACTTGCACATATATGATACTAATTAGGTTTCAAAAGGTTCACCATTTGCCTTCACATCTCTGGCCAATCATCTGCATATACTGTAGCACAGATGGTCTGAATGGGAACATCTGCCACTGCTACCATCATGGAGCACTTTAAAACTTTTCAGTTGTAGAATGCCTCTTGCAGACAATCCCCTCTGTCATTGGCCAGTTTGTAGGCCAGGGAATTGAAATAGGGCTAGCAGAGGCCGATCAGCAGTGGAGATGAAATTGGGTACATTGATCTCCAGTCTCTATAGCGCCATCCTTGCCTTATGAGCTGGGATAGAATTTTGCTGGAAGTTCCAGGATTCATTGTTAAACTTGGTTGGTTTAATATTATCACAAGGTGGTCCAGAACACTTTCCACATGTACTTTGACACTGGTTTAATAGTATCACAAGGTGTTCTAGAACACTTTCCACATATACTTTGACACTGGTTTAATAGTATCACAAGGTGTTCTAGAACACTTTCCACATGTACTTTGACACTGGTTTAATAGTATCACAAGGTGTTCTAGAACACTTTCCACATATACTTTGACACTGGTTTAATAGTATCACAAGGTGTTCTAGAACACTTTCCACATATACTTTGACACTGGTTTTAAGCCTTTTTCTTAAAAATGAAACTTGGTGGAACCTCCATAACTATCTCTGACCACCAAACCATAACTGAAGAGGGGTGATGGCCTCTCTGAACTTTGGAAACTTTCTCACAAGCTTCTCGAGAGCTTCATTTTGGCTATTAAAATTCTCTCCAGTGGTGAACAATTGTCAGAGAATTCTAACAATTTACTATTGTCATACTGCTGCAGGAGCCATCTCAATTTCAGTTTCCTGTGCTTCTTTAGTTGTGACTTCAGAAAATAACAGTACTCCTCCAGTAAGCTCTAAGTCCAAGGTTTTCATAATATACCTTGGTCATTGATTGTTGTGATTGTGCCATAAATCATAGTTAACTCCTTCCAAATAGTATTTTGATTCATTCATTAACTGATTGGTTCTAGACACGGTAACAATAAGCATATACATTTACACAATAATAAACCAATAAATTAGACTATAATAAACAAAAATGAACAATAAAAGGAGGGACAAGAAAGAGAATATAATAAAGAGAAATAACAGGACAATTTGTAAAGACAGCACTGAAATATTATCACACACACTTGTATTTTGTTTTTTAGCATTAAATTTTCTCCTGAATGAATCTAACTACAGGATTTGGCTCCATGAGTAACCCCCAACCTGGAGGACCAGGGATTTTATTTTGGAGTTTCCTTCTCCTAGATCAGCTACTTCCACCACAGTTAACAAAGCCCCCCCCCCCTTTCCACACACTAGTTTAAATTTCCTCAGAGAAAAACAATTCTAAAAGGTTATTGCAAGCAAGTAGTTTCAGTCATTTATTATTATTATTATTGTTATTATTATTATTATTATTATTATTATTATTATTATTATTATTATTATTATTTCCCCCTTTTTTCCCAGAATCTGCCTACATCCATACTTTGAGGCTTCATTTAATTTTAAACTTATGGTAATTTTTGTTATAGATGGTTTATATATACGGACTGTGAAATCTGTCCCCACTTTCTGTCCTGTTTACGCTGTGTACAATGATGTCTGATTTTTTCACATCTGTTCTTCGATAGTACCCAGCATAGTGCTTTAACATTTTTGTCTTTGAGTCCTCTTTTTCCTTAAACAAATGTAACAGCCCTGTGGTGAATTTTCTCTAATGAGCTTATTTGAAATGCTCTTTAGGGATCCCAACGAGTCACTCCTTATTCCATTAATATTAAACTAATTCGAGATATGTTATTCCTTAACATTTTTAAAAAATGTTAATATTTGACACCACTGTTACAAAAGCTCACTATATTTTATGTTATTCCTTTTTTATTTTTTATTTATTTATCTTTTTATCCTCCTAGTAAAATGCCCCTCTCCCCTTCTCTGCCTATGCTAACTTTTTCCTTAACATAAATGTGTTCATCTCATGAAAGTTTAGAGCTTAAGTAGACTCCTAAATATTTACGTAGAATTAACACCTGCTTTAACTAAGAATATTTTTTCTTGTATTTTACAGAATGTTATTGCCTTACATTTTGAGCAATTTATTTTCATCCTGTGCGTAACACCCAGTTACAAATTTCATTAAGGTCCCTCTCTAATATCTCCAAAGCTGTATGGAATTTTGCCAGATGCAAGTCACCACTGCTGTTCATACAAACAAGGTCCACCAACTCTCAGGCGATCTTTCATGTTACAACATTGGTGAATTTTTGGAATGTCTGATACATAAATCTTTTGCTAATCTTCTGGACTTTTAGAGATGTAATATTTCAGTAGGTGACTTTCCAACCTATGCATAGCAATTGCTTTCTCTTTCACAGTTGAACACAAATTGGTTAGAACACAAGCATGGTTTATGACCCTGACAACAAGTTGTACAGTACAAACTAAAAGTCTGATTATGTATGGCTATACTAGGTAATTTATTTCCATTGTTGTGCAAACAATTTTTTAATATAATAGCTTCTACAAATGGAAGATTACTTCATAATAGTTTTTATTATATTCTAAAAAAGGAAACTGTTCAATAGAGCATAGCAAATATTAATAATGAGTCCTGAGTTTGGACACTAAGAAGCTCCAAACAATGCGCAACATTGTAGCTGAGTATGCTGTACAACTGGACACAAAAAGGCAGTGTCTAAAGTGAATGCTCTATTATATAAACAAACCTGCAGGTGTAGTAGCAGAAAGACAACTTCACTCTAGCTCAAACTGTTTTAACTTAACTATGCTGTGTTCAAAGCAAAGGTTCTGTGACTGGCAAATATTTAAACATGTATCCAAACTCACCAGATGCAGAATTCCAGTAATACATAAGCATAGTGGCAGGTATATTGGTTGCTTTGTTAAATATATAAATAATAATTGTAACTGTATTAATTTGCTCTCAGTTATAAATGTGATGATATACATTTTATACAGCTTGAAGCTTATCATTAATATTACTTGAATTTTTTGCATTTATGTAAAGTATTTCCAAAACTATTACAAATAAGGTTAACTTTACCATCCCTCATTTTGGAGTAAAAATATTAAAAGTAAATATTATAAACCCAGATAGTGCTGGCACATACCATCACAACACATGCTTATGCAATGACAACAAATAACTCACATAGCTGCAGCTAGTTCTAACATCTGTCTTGCATATTTTTTACCCTTACAAAGAATCATCTATGGCCATCTCTATGTTATACCCCTCCTTAAAATTCAGTTTTTTAAATAAAAATAGTCCTTTTCAGGCATATTAGAGCATGCTGCATTGGCAGTAAAACTCGAAATCATTACAGTATATTCCAAAGTAGGTGTATGATAGATAAAAGTGCTTTTACATCGATAGTAATCAGTCCTGGTGGTGTAGTGGTAACCATACTTGCCTCCTAAACCCAAGATTGCGGGATCAAACCCAGCCAGGATCGATGGATTTTTTTGGGCGTAAAAATCGTAGGTATGGCTTCCTTCTGAAGGGAAGTAAAGCCATGGGTCCTGTGTCATACATTTGTACATGAAAAAAAAACCTCAAGCCTGAAAAAAGAGGCCTCTGAGCAAAATTTGTCAGCCATTTCACACCCTGATGATAACCTGAAATGTTAAAGAGCATCCATAAATAAACCAAATCAATCAAACATTGAATAGTATATTTGCATTAGGAAGCTGTTGCCGGTCATGCTAGAACAGACCTGATAGTCTAGCAGTGATATATTCTGTAGTTTTGCACAGTAATTAAATGTTATGAGAAATGAAACTGCTAGGGCTGGTTTGTATATGGGATTAAGAGGAACTTAGACTTGTCTTGAACACAATAGAGTGGAAAAATGCACCTTTGCAGGTTGTTCTCTAGGAAGCAGTAAATTATTTTTGTGGGTATTCTCTGTATGCTTAAAATAATTGCAATAGAAAAACGGAACATTTGGATGGACTAAACATATCTAAATATGCACTGGAGTTAGAGTTACATATAAGCTTCACTAAGTTGGATTTCATGTTTATTAATCTGTTGTAAATTGAGTTATTGACATAAGTTGACTGTTTAACTAAAACATGTCTATATATTGCAGAGCATCCATGGCATATGGTGCAGGCAGTTCTCCTTCCAAACAGTTGGGACTCCAATCACCATCAGTAGCACTGCGATCACAATCCATGTTCTCCAAATCATCATCAGGATCTCCTTCATTGAAGGGAACATATAAGCGAGATAAGTCAACAAAGGAAAGTAAACGGCGCTCCTCGCGAAAGAGTGACCGTGGATCTTCCTCCAGTAACCAGCAAGAACCAGCTTCCACCAGTCATTGGTATACTAGCATTGATCAGGAGCCTGTTACACACTCCTTCTCATCTCCAGGGTCAACAACTCCAGTTTTTGAGTTGAGGCAAGAGGTAAATAATGTTGTATGTGATTTAAATTTGTTTGCTCTTGTTAGGTAATCAACTATTATGCCTCATACACTACCTTTCCTGCATATAGGCCTCAGGCTCAGGTTTATTTCTCAGCTAAGTGAAATTTACTCCAATTTTTTCCCCTCTACTTGAAGGCAAATCCTTTACAACTTAAGAGCCTGTTCATTTTAATTATAAACAATCTGATGCTTTTTGTTGTACAGCACAGCAAATTACAGAAAGATTCAGGTATCTGATCTTGCTAACCAAGCTCCATGACTAGAGGTGGTTTTTTATTTAATTGAAATTGTGATGTTATTCAAATGCAAACATTGTGAGTATCTCTGCATTTGTCTCTCGATCCCTTATATTATGTACTTGGAAAAAGAACTCCTGAAAGTATAAATCTGAACAAGGAAATAAACCAAATGCATATGCAGCTGCTGCATATTCCTTGTGAACTTAGGCCATTCAGGATTCCTACTACATTTACTGCAAGAAAACTTCATTTAAACTGCTCCTTGACTTCACCAGGAAAATTGTTTGACCTTCTAGGAATTCTTGTGACTGTGCCTTCTTTAAACATAGTGCATTCTGCTGTATGGTGACCAACTTCAATGTAGAAATATTTTTTGAAACATTATGTTAATTAATTAGTGCTCCTACAGATTCCACAATGTTCTTGACTGGATCCAGGATTTTATATGTTTGCATTTTACAAAAACTGTAGTGATGATTTCAGTTGTGGTGGGAACTCTTGAAATTGCCTAGGAATATTTGCATTCTCTCACTTCCATTACTTAACAGTTTCAGTTTTACATGTCTTTCAGTTGGATAAGATAATCTTTCCAAGAGCATAATTAAATTCATTATAAAGAGGCAAATTTCAGCAACAAACACTGCTTCCACTTTTGCAAGTGTAAAGTCAAAAGACCACACAATTAGCATAGTGGAGGAGTATCAAAATAGCTACAAAACTACCAATTTTCATTCAAGGTTTTCCTTCTGCACTCTGTCCAAGGATAGTGATCAACAAAAATTCTTGTCATCACACTTTTCCTAGCTGAAGAGGTGAACTGAAATTACTGAGATAACACAAAAATAACAAATAATACAAGTTTGTATTTTCAACCAAGTCTTTTGCAAAAGAATTTAATCTTTGGTTGCATTTTGGACTTTTACCTTTGCATTCTTTGATTGTCCTATAGCATTGCTAGGTGACATAAATGATCGACAAAAATTCAGAGAGTGGAGAAGGAAAAATTATGAATGAAATTTCATGAAATGCAATTTTGTAGTTATGAAATATAATATTCTCTGAGTTTTCACTAGCACCATCCAGTTTCTAAGAGCAGATAGGTCAAATTTTTCAACTGGTGTTTTACATTTCAAGAAAGTATCCATTATGTTAAATTCTTTTTTTAAGTCTTTCACTTGTTTTACTTCTTTACTTGTAATGCTTCTCAAAATTCACTGCTTGACATGCACCTTTGCACTTCACATTAACAATGTTTATCAGCACATCTTTTTGCTTATAATCTAAACAACAGTAACAGTAATTAAGATTATTGTATGATTGAGTCGAATTATACACTCTTCTTGGCTCCACTTGCTTGTTTAAATGTAGAACATGTTTCGTCTGCATCCTCAGCTAACCATCAAGTGCTGAATAACTCGTGTCACTTTTGGGACGTGTATTCTGCAAAACATGTTCTACATTTAAATAAGTAAGTGGAGCCAATAATAATGTGTAGTTCGACTCAATCATACAATAATCTTAATTATATGATTAACTTCACTGTACAAACTCCCATTAGTATTTCAAAATAGTTTCAGCATTTCCAGAATCATTTTCCAGCAGGTACAGCCAATCCCTCAGGCTTAAATTCAGTAGCTCTATTGGAAAACTTATACTTGCTTTCATATATATATATTTTTTTTCCCCCCTCATTCATGTGCAATTACCAAAACAGATTCTACATTTTCATTGAACTAATTCAAAATTCAAAATGGTTGCTTGCTTCACTTGGAACATGCCAGGCACCACTGTGGCATTATTAACAGTAGCATGCAACAAATTTGCATTTGATCATGCCACACTATAGAAGCACATAACCTGATTTTAAAAATTGATAAAGTAAAATTCACAGGCACAATTACAAAGTAAAAATTTACTAATCGCATATATATAATTTTAAAATTATTAATATCTTGCAAAAACACAAACTTTGCATTATTTTAAAATTTTACTTCATTTTGTGATTTAAATTCATGTCCAAATAAATCAAATGCCTGAAATGTATAAAAATATTGCCAATTAATGCTTTTGTTAATCAACAAAAACAAACACCCCTATATACGGCACATAACTTCATGGGATGAAGCTGTGTGTGAAGAATTAATGGGTATCAAGTTATCACATTTAATTGTGATAGTGCATAAAAATGATGAAATCTAAGGGAAATATGACTATTTGTCTATAGTGGTAAGATGCATTATCACACATTTCCTATTGTTAGGAAGGTTCAAGAGCAAGTGATTAACAAACTAATTTTCAAAATCTATAGCATTTATATTATGATCAGCTTAGGTGTATATAATGTTTTCAGTTCCCAAACATCAATAATTGGGGAGACTGAACCCTATTTACCATTAGCATGATTACCAAGAGTGCTTTCCTATGGACACTGGAGCTCTTAAAAAAAAGCACATATACAGACATCCCAGTTCTCCCCTTTTGTTGAGTATGTGACAACAAAACCCCAGATACGAAAGTTTGCATAAAGTTGTCCTCTCATAGGAAAAATTTCAAACATTTTGCACATAGCAATTCCTGAAGGAAGGTATGTAACCTTTGTTGTAGAATCTACAAATTTACTGATGGATCATATCACAAATGCAATTGCCAAATTTAATGTATTTTTCCTTTTATTTCGCTTACCCCTCCCCTTTTGCATTTTAGGTCCCTTTTATAAAATCTTCGAGCAGTATGTGCATTAAGTTGATTTCACCATCTCTGTAGTTCCTTATCTAATTTGTTTTTAACAACATATTCACAGAAGACATCAAACAATATTTTATTTGGTTTGTTTAAAGCATCTATACTAACTGTACCTTGAATTTTCGTTCAGGTGTATTTCCTGTTTGTAACCAGGTTTGTTATCACTACCACTAGGTTCTGATTCAGCTCAACTTCCAGTTGATACCCACTTACGCTTAATCCTTCATCCCATAATCTCCATATATTCATACATTTAGCATTTACATCAAATATATTAATTCAGTGCAAACATATGGCAACAAAATAGGGACTGCATACTTTACTTTCCCCATCCTCTGTCCACTATTATATTTATGTGCATCAATGTAGCAGCAAATGATGAAAAGCTATCTTCTAACCGTGCACCATTATCATGTTTATTTGTGGTAAGTAATACTCAATATAGTGAATTCTTAATGGCAACTCTCTACCATTAAAATGAATGTTCTCTGGTCCCTCCTAATTTGTAATTTAATTCCATTAACCCTCCCAAAGACTCTTGGAGTGATTGTGGGCAATTGAAAGCTTCCTTGGCCAGGAAAAGGTTAACAGTCCTGGATATTATAAGAATTGTTTTCATTTATCATGGAATAAAGTACATTTATTTAGAAAAATGTAAAAGAGGAATAAGTTTGAAAAGAATGAAGTGTAACAATGCTTGCTAAATTTTAAGTGTATGTAGTTCTACAGGAATTCCAAAACTAAAAAATATAGTCATTATCCAATACAAAAAGAAATGCTAATGATATAAATCACAGATACTTTAAATTCAGATAAATTTAGTATAAGCTATCAACTAATCTACATCTTTCAGCTTACACCAACACGTCCTCTGCGGTCAGAAGTTGAAAAAGAGCGTCGCTTGAGCAGAAACTCAGGTAGCCAGTTTCAATCCTCTATTCGCTACAGCTCTAGCAATCTGGTGGGCAGTCGTGTAAATGGAAGCATTATTTCTCCAAGCAGTAACCGTGATTCAATAGGTAATTAAAAAATGCTGTGTTTAACTACCTTATGATGCTGTTTAAAAAATAAATTATTTGAACCGAAATATAAAAATGTTGGTTCTTCTAGCATCATCGAGCATGTTCTCCATCGTAGCTTGCCCATTCCTTAAGGCAATATCTAGCATTCTTTTTCAACAAAGTTCCTTATTATATAATGAAATGCATGCTATACATTTAACATTGAACCATTTTAAAGGAATGTGAAATGAATAAAAAAAAAGTATTACAATTTTCCTGTCACTATTTATATAATGTTAATATGTTTAATAATAAATTTACAATTGGAAAGAAGACAAAATGTAGCAGTGTTAGCTGAGAAAAAGAATGGATGGGTAAGCACATTTTTGGTGCATAGTTCAAATGGGTGGTAACTATAATGAAAGTAAGAAGGTATTTTCTATTTTTACCAAAATGGTTAATTTTATTAAAAAGTGTTAACACTTTATAAATGTTACAATTATTTACTAATACACGGTGGTTAACATTGCATTAATAAACAAAGAGCCCAAGAAACTCACAAAAGAAAAGATTCATTCAAAAGAAAATACAGTGAAATCTCAATCCATTGTTTTTTGTCAAATAAGCAAAAGAAAATTATAAATACAGGAAAATGATGAATGGGGGAAGGGGTCCAAAACATGGGCATCTCTGACATGTTAAAATTGGATAAAGCGCCCATTAACTAAAACGAAAGAAAGCCTGCAGAAATATGTTACTATATTTATTAGAGTTATAACTTTTTTACAACCTTATGTTCCTATACTGTAATTTGATGAACATTTGCCTCCACATAAAGAAGTGAATGTCATTACAATATCTTTTTTAAAAAAAATCATCCCCAAATCAAAAGTTCAATTCTTGATTTTTATTTACATGACAACTTACCATTGATATTTATGAACTATGATAGAAATTAGAAAGCACTTAAAAATGATATGACTATATATTTTATTGTTAACTTTTAACTCAAGGGAAAGGTGATGTACACTTAACACAAAGTTTAATACTTTGTTAAACTTAACATTGGTTGATGAAACAGAATTTTTGTTAATTTGAATGTTAAAATAGTATTGCAGTTTGTTAATGTTTTATGTCTATTGATGAAACAGGCCCTATTTGTTTTTCTAAGTGAAGTCCTTGTAAGATGATATTTCAGATCAATAATGACTTTGATTTGGCAGAACTAATAAATGCCATAGTACTACAGAAGTACATTTCCCAGAGTTATTGACTGTCTTTGTTTACATTTTTCACTATAGCTTTAGTTTAGAAATCTTCTGAATCCCTTAAGAAAGTAAATAAATTAAAATAGTTATATTGAGAGGTGAGCATAAAATAATGCAAATAAATCTTACATGTGCTACTGTGCACCATTTAGTATTTTGTGTGTTAAAGATAAATGTTTTAACACAGTTGGCATGTATGTATAAAATGTAGTAATGCATCGATCAGAAATAAATATTTTTATATATACTTTTGCAGATGAAGTTAGTAGCAGCCGGAATTCAATTAAGAATTAATAATAACTCACCAAAAAGTATATGTAACTGCAAGAAGTGAGCAGGACTAGGCTAATATGAGTGATAAGTCCATTTGCCAATCCTCGTGGCTTGAAAACAAACCTACCACCTTTTTGTTGCAATTGTCAATTTTTCAAAAAAAAATTTTTTCACAGGATAGCATTTCCAATGCAGTTAACCTTTCTTCTTTCATTGTGTTCCTTTAAAAATTCTTTATGCTTTTCAACATGAAGAAACACCTCTCTGTTTCTGACATTGTTATTAACATTTTACCTATTATTGGCTCAAGTTCTGTTAATGTGGATTTTGAAATAGCATGAGCGTCATAACCTTCTAGGTTTAAGAACTTCCAGAATCTTTTCACCCACTTTCCCTCAACAATGTAACCTAGCATAGGACAAGTTGAAACTGACAAGAAATGTCTGTATGGTGTCATTAGCCATAATGGAAGTATAATCTACACTGCTTACTTCTTTTTGAAATTCATGGTACACTTTTAACATGCAATCAAGCAAGTCATTCTGAATAATTTTAGATGTTTTCTTAAATGCTGTGGATTTGCTTAAGTGCTCTTTTCGAATTAAAGTGAATTAATTCATGAAACACGCCCCTATTTTCTGAATTTTCGGATTCATCATCCCCTCTTAGTGCTAATTTTAGTATCTCACAGAATCTTATACAGTTTATAATTAAATTTAAATGTATTTGTTTTTATCGACTTGCGTGTTGTGTTTGACAATTGCAAATCTATAATGTGAATTTAATTGGTTTTCAGTGTTCGTTTGACTCACATAGACAAACTGAAAACATTATACATATGAATTTTTTATTTTTTCGTGAGTTTTTATTTTGTCTCATAAGTGTACCAGATCCATAACACCCACTTTAGTCCAGCTATGCTCTACTCCAAACAGAACACAGGGGAAACTAAATAATGCATTACTCAGATCACAAACTCACACCAGTTATTTTTTTAATAAATTTCTGGGTTAAACTTTCAAGACCTATTAACTAGCCTTTTGTTGCTATTGGTGAATGTTTAAATACACCATAGTTCTTTCACACAAAGTTTATTTTCACATGTTAAAGTTGAAAATGGAGTTTATAATGAAGTACCTACTGAATTAATTTTTTCACATCACACTAAACATGCACAAGTCATGACTACATAAGTTTGTTCACACATTAGCTCTCAGAAAAGCACTAACAACTTAACAAAACAAGTAAAGTGAAAGGAGTAACAGGATGGGATTTTTATGATATTATTATTATAAGCTTCAAAGATGTTGGACAGCATGCGTGTAGATAGAATGACCAGCTAGAAAACAGAAGTATCCCCACCTGTGGCTATTTTATGCCAGACACTACATACATCCTATTCAACAAACAGCAAATTTCATGAAGATGCGCGGGCATAATTGAGTTTGATATGGGATGTAGTGCCCAGCACTCTACAGTTACAAACCTCTGGTTACTAGGTGGTTGGTGGGCAAGATTTTGAAATATTTAAGTGCCTGTTTCCCTCTGATTATGGCGCAGTAAATATATAGAATTCCCTCTTCGCTTTGTATTATGGTATTACCATGGCACGATGGCACTATCCTCAAGGCTGCTATTGGCTGAAGTTAATCATAATAATATGTTTCAGCTAATGCCACATAAATGAGTTAAAACAGTTAAGATCATATGTTACTCATCAGAAGTAACAACTGAATGCTGAGATCATAACTCCATGATCAGGGCTGAAAGGTACTCAAAATGTTTGGATATAATTGTTTTAATTAAAATACATAGCATAACATTTTAAAAATCAAAACATTCACCATCAGAAATAAAAATGTTATGTAACAATTTTAATGATAAATAGACATATTTTTAAGAACACGCAAGTATTATGGTATAATCTTTTATTTGTCCTGTTTACAGCTTTTTTTGTTAGTATGCATAGATTTACTTCAGTTTCATTATAGTTTCATGTGTAATGTAGTTAATGAAATGGTAATGTGTTAATTTATTTCATATTAACATTTTTAAGTGACAATATGCGTCGGAGAATCACAAAAAATACTTTTGATGTGTTCATGACTATGTTTGGAACAGGTACGACAGATTCCACAGCAAGTGAGGAAGATGCCATACCCCCACCACTGCCACAGAAAACAAGAGAGGCAGATTACTGCAATTTACCTGGTGATGAAGATGATGATGATTTGGTTGTGCCAGAACGTGCAAGAACACCTGTAGTTTCACGTGTCAGAAACAAGGTGAACTATAAATTTGAATACTTTGGGATTTTCACAGTGAAATATAGTATCGTATAACAAATTATTTATGAGGAAGTCTCTCAAATTTCACTAGTTTTATTCCGTGGAACAGTGGAACCATGCTGACGATGAAGGAAATTTGCCTTTCAAACATGTTCAAGTAAGTGGAATAAAACTAGTGAAATTTGCAAGACTTCCTCATAAATAAGGTGAACTATATCCTAAACTTAGGTATTCCTTTTTTTTACTTTAAACTCCATTTACTTACATAAAAGTAAGACGTGTTTTGGGAGAATCTCTCCCATCTTCAGTTGCTCACCAAACCGCCATTACTCGAAATGATAGCTGGACACCCAGATGTTTCTGTGGTGGCCTCTCCATAGGAGGAAACTGGAAATTCATTAGGTTTTTTCTATTTTTTAATACAAAAATGTTTTCCCAAATGAATAACTCCAATGGATTGTGAAGATGTTTCAGAAGTTTAATTTCCGGTTTTATTTCATGGTTTTTGGTCCAAAAGTGAGCTATTACTGTTGATTTATCCACCTGCTTAAATCAAATATTCCTACAATGTTCTTTCCTCCGAATAAGGTGAACTATGTTTTTACTGATATTGCATGTAAGCGCATGATGATTTATCATTAGTGTCTTTTTCAAGAAAGGAAAGTTTGTTAAAAGCTCAGCCCAAATTTTAACTAGGAGAATAATTCAAGGACTCTTTGAAATGAAATTATTGCAAACAGTTTTATTTTAAGAATATTTTCTAATATTTAGAGTAATAGCTGAACAAAGTAGTTAAAGTAGTTAAAATTTATAAGAAATAGTTTTTAATGTTAATGTAATAAAATTTATTTAGCTCATATTTATATTACAACTTTATTACCATAGAATTAATCTTTTTCTATTTACTACACATATTAACAGTGCATGTGTGTGAATTGATGCACTGTCCAGCATACCGTTCAGTCATTTTCACAATTTCCCACACTGGCATATGAATTGTAAGTCATTATCACTATGGTACAAGTTTTACAGGTTTCATCCTTTTAGCTGTATCCATCATGTGTACCAGGAAGTGTTATGTTTATAAGATTGTAATGAATCTGTTGAGAATATAAAAGGAAATAGGTTGTATTAAGGTTGTATATGTGTTAGGATATAATCATCTACTTTTACACTGGGACAAAAGTGTATTGTATCTGTGCTCTAATTTTTAATAGTCAATTTTCCCCTCTCTTTTTTCGTAAAAATCTTTCTTATTTAATATCCTCTATTTCATTGCATTTCTATGGTCTCCTGCTAGAGGGAAAAGCTCATTTTGTTACTCACATGATGAGCTGTTCAACATGAGTTAAGAATTTCACTCTAAAAACTACGCTGTTTTATAGTTTGTTGTTCTTTTTTAGTCCTTGTCACCTCTCACTCCACCCACCTTTATTGTGGGCATACCTTGATCAGTGAACTCCGAGATGTTTCTTGAACATGTCTATCTTCTCCTCAGTTGTCATGGAGTCCTCTGCCCTCGTAGGGATCCCATGTGGTGGCTAACTGTGCCCATCTGTTGCCTTGCCATGTGTCTGCCCCATTTCCATTTTTATCACTGCAGCTCTGTTCAAGATGCTTTCTGATTCTATGATTGCCTGCAGTCTAACATTAGAGATCTTGTCTCTCTCAGTGTTATACCTAGGATCTTCCTCTGTGACATATTGCTATATTCTGCTGCTGTCTGTTGGTAAGGAATCAGTTTTAACATCCATATTATCACATTGGGAAGACAGATGAGTTGTGTGCCTTGCAATATGAACTTTACAGATCAGAAGACTTTCCAAGCTTATGCTACTCTCCTCTTAATCTCTTTGTCCATTTAATGGTCAAATGAGACAGTCTGGCCGTATTCATCCACATACTGAATCTCTTCCCATTTATTTTCATAGCCATTTTTTGTACGTTGGTAAATATTTTACTTTTAATGGGATTCACCATGAGCCTAATGGGATTACTATACTGTTTAGTTCTAGAAGCATCTGTTGTAGGTCTTCGGGGTTCTTGAAAATAACACCACATCATCTGCAAATCTTATGTTTGGTAACATTTATGCTGATGCCACATTTGTTGTCTCATTGTAGTTGTCTGAAGACTTCTTCCAGAATACAGGTGAAGAGTTTAGGGGAAATTGGGTCACCTTGTCTGATTCCCCTATTTAAATTGAAAGCTTATCCCACTCTCTCCATTCTCACTTTTACTTTGCTTTGGCTGTACAATATGTTCATAATTCTGATATATTTTGATTTCATTCCCTGTTTGTAAAGTGATTATTAATATGCATGTGTGATCTACCAAATTTCTTTTACTCAATCTATTTCTTAATGCCATTTCAGCCTATAGGTTATTCCAATTTTCTAACCTTATTTTGTCTCTCCATCTCTTTTTGAATCTCTACATCATAAATCATTTTGTTTTCCTCCACACAATAGACTCACCTCCATTTTCATCTGTAAAGCTACTTAACATTTCTTATCTTTTATACAGAATCCCTTAGCAGTATGCACCCTTAAACTCCATACATTTCCCATTTCAATACCATCTAAAACAACTTGTTATTTTCTACCCCAGCTCTCTCGATTTTCTTTCTCTAACTAAGAACTTCATTTATTTTTTTGTCCAATGCCAGCCCATTATCTCATGAAATTGTGGGATTTCTCCCCTAGCATGAAAGTATTGTAGCAGACTTCTGAAACTGGAATACCCATAGGGTGCTACTATGTTGCTCCAGTGTAAATAAAGATGGTGATTGGTTACTGCACCAAACTACCTAAAAGTAGTTTATATAAATGAATGAAATAAAAAGATAATACCAATGAGCTTGGAGTTCTTGGCACCTTACAGCTGTCTGGCATGTCTTTTTCATAATATTGCCATCATTTAATTTCCTTATTCTATACCAAAATATTATCACACTTTCAGTCACCTTACTTTTATTTCCTAATCTCTTGGATTTAGTTGATTCCATTCAATTCTTTATTTGCTGCTCATTTAACTTTAATTAAAAACATCAACTGCAGTCAGAAGCTATGCATTAATAATGCTCACAGGCTTAGTTAACTTGTATCAGCAATTAAAAATGTCCAAAATAAACTATCAATCTTATAGTGAGAGTAAATATATTAATAAGTCTTCTATTCTGTATGGGCATTTATCAATTAAATAGTTTATCAGTTATTTCTTGAAAGAATTGTTTCCAAAGCTGTCTTTTAATACTTTTGGTAATGTATTATAAAGCATATTTACCATTTTTTTCAATTACATTTTTAAATGCACTGTATGGTAATGTTCATTTTCTCTAGTGCTATAAGAATAAAATTCCTTAGTTTTGGAGAAAGAAGCTTTATATGCAGAGGTAAGCTATTAGTTAATATTTTGTTTCTTTTGAAAACTTGTTTGCATGTTTCATAGATTTCATTATCATTTTTCATAGATGATAGATAATCTGTTAGCATCTCTTGTAAAAAGTATTTAATTTAATTTAGTTACACCACATCTACTTCATCTATAGTATCACTGTATGTCAAACATTTTATTTTCATATGTATAATAACATTTAAAAATGCAAATCAATGCAAACAACATTCAACGATTATGAAACTCTGGTTTCCTACATAATATTTATTTTAGTTGGCTGCTGGATGTAATTAGGTCATAGTTTGCCAATTATTTCTTTATTATTCTAGAAGAAAAACTAAGTGTTGGCCTTCTAAAAAAATCAATCAGTTATACTCATTCTTTCAATAATATCCTACTGTAATTTTTTTTCAACTAGAGGCAGTTCTGTGATAATTTGGGCAGCTATTGTCTCTATTAAGTTCATCCTTTAATTGCTATAAAAAGCCAAGTTATTACTAATTGAAGATCTTTGGTGATCACATTCATTCTACAGTGAGTTGTGTTTAGGTGATAAAAATGTAAGAATCATGCTCTCATCACATAGAGTAACTCAGTTCTGCCATAAGAATTAAGATGAAAGTAAAATACTCCCCAGAATAAATGTCACCAGCACACTGTTAGAAATTCTGAAGTAGAATATCAGAAGTAGATTTCTGCTTTAATCTTTGAAGTAATTTCAAAATGTTGTTCTAGAAGAATATGGGAACATTATCCAGAGTTTGTTCTGGGCCTGTATGTCTCCAATATCATGGATGTTTGAATGTGCATCAAAGACAAATGTAACTACTCTTAGTTCCTAGGTTCACTGTTGTTGTGGTGTTCTCTAGCACATAGTGTGGGTTGTGTGTGTTTACGGACCTCATTTCAGGTACAGTAAAATGAGGTATTCAGATGTGGAGTTGGTAGATGCTCATATGATCTGCGGATTAGCCCAAGGTATAGAGAGCCTTTGTGCTCATCATATTCTGTAAGGCTGCCAGACAATACGAGATACTCCTGGGTACATCAGCGCATTAGGAGTCCATGTGTTGGCAGGTTGGTGGGTGTATCTGTAATAATGGAGAACATTTTGAACATTTCATGTGATTTTCTGTTTTCACAGTTCAGTTTTTGAATATTATGCTTTTTTTAAAGATGTAGAAAAAGGGCTCGTACAAGGGAAAAAAAGTAATTTCAATCCCATGTTCATTATATATTTTTATTCTGTACATATGAGGAATGTCTTGGCAAACTATCCAGTGATGCAATGCAAATTTTAAATAAGTGGGTAAAATCTAATGAAATAATGTTAAATATTCCAGAATAACTACATGAATTTCAACAAATATACTGTTCTTAATGATTCACACTGCATTAAAATTGGAAATATATCAGCGAGATATATTTTTTGGTTTATTCTTAATTAGATAGTGGGTCATTTTAATGATTTAATACTCTTATACTCCACATGCCATTGAATTATACAGAACATGTTTCACAGCCCTTCATCTGCATCATCAGCTGTGGTTGACTGCCATTATGGTTGTTGGTTGAATGGACTTTGTGTAGCTCTCATGGACATTTTATGAACTTCTGGATTAATTTGTCTTCTGTTGGGATCTTGAAGTTCAAAACCTTATCTTCATATTTTTTTATAAAATTTTCCAATATTCCCAGCTCCAGGGTCAAGCTGGGAATAAGGGAAAAAATTTGCATGGTTGCAAGTTTGATATCTTTTTCTTGTGCCAACTTGTGCAATGATTTTAATGGTCTCCTCGCATAGAGTCAGAACGAAGCTTCTCTTCTCTTCGTTTAGTTTAGTTTAGATGGTCTTGCAGTTCGTTCGGCATCTAACACAGGCTTATCTCTCAAAATTTCTCTATAAATGGTCAAACTGCATTACAATGAAATACAGATGTTTCTGGGAATTTTTCAGCAAATTCTCCTGCACTAAATCTGTGTATTTATCGCCTTATCGACAGACATGTTCAAAAAAATATGTTCCTCAATTGAAAGCATCATAATTTAAAACTAAGTTGAACATTTAGATGCTCACTACACATATTGCTTTCAATAGCTTTTATCAACTAATAATTTAACTAAACAGTAAAGCCTATGCAGCAATGGAATGAATTAAAAAACAATCGTGCATCTATATAAAATCAATTATGCCAACTTGTGTTAAGATTGTATGTAGAAAAAACCTAACCTTGTTTCGAACTTTCAACTTAATCTACGTCTGTAGTCTAAGTGCACTGTGACTTTCTGAACACACTATCTAAATAAAATGATGAAGGCACTGTATATCAAATGCACTAATATTAATTTTTTTTCTACAGCCTCCACCACCAGAACCTATAGAAACAAAAGAAACCAAAACTCCTCCACCACCTCCACCGAAAAAGCCGTCTATGAAGCCTCCATCAGGATGAATAATATATGTTCGGGAATTATACAGGTGATTTTCATATATCACTTATGTACTCTTTATTTTGAATTATTTGAGACTGTGCAGATAGCCTTTGTGGTAGAGCAATAATATTAAGTGATGATAATTATGTGATTAGCAGACTATAATTTTAAATTATTTAAAAAAAACTGTATTTTCATAATGGTTAAACCCATTAGTTTATGTTTTAGAACCAAAGATTAGACTATGTGGTAGATTTTGCTTAGATATGATGTACAGAACCATTCACGAAGAAAAGATATTTGCCATTTCAGCTGCTTTCTTCTAACTCTGTGTTGTCTTAACATAGATGTGATTCCTATCTCAAATTATTTTAAAAGCATTTAAAATGGTCATCAGAAAAAAATATATTTATGACAATAATTTAAAAATAAGCTCATATATATGTGCTCTGTTTAATGTGAATGTATTCCCTTAATAATATTAATCAAATGGTTAATGAGCATAATTTAGGAAAGTACATTAACTGATAACATTGGCAATTTAGTGAATTTATATGTAATTCAGGAGAACCTTATTTGATCAGAATACATACTGTAATTCTGGATGCTGCATAGCATTAAATAAAATTAATATATAAGAATATTAATTTTGGGAAATGCCACATATGAATGAGGACTACTAATTTGCAGTCAACAAAATAAGTAGGATGAATGTGAGTTCCAGTACTCTATGCAGCAACTGTTCTTTGTATGTTATCTAGTACAAGCAGATATGTTAGACTAGACATTGTCTAACACCACAATTATTTACAGATGTAATAATAAAGCCTCTTTGATAGCATAGGTATATACTTTGCTGAAAACATCTATCCATTTATACTTTTATAAATGCCATTCAAGTAGTCGGTTTAAAACTAGTCTACTTTATAATTTTTCACAAAAATTAAATAGTAGGTGCCACATTACACACAATGTTTGTGAAGTTGTAAGCCCTTCTTAAAGAAAATGAAATTCATTATATTCTATATTCTTGGAATTAAATAAAGTAAGTGAAAAACTGTAGTATGGTTTGAAAAGGAAATAATAATAATAATAATAATAATAATAATAATAATAATAATAATAATAATAATAATAATAATAATAATAATAATAATAATAAACTTGAGAAACATCTTACAATTCTAATGCTGTAATTTTTTTTTTTCCAAGACTATGAAAATACTTTCCATGAACTGGCATTTAAAGAAATTGGCAATATTGTAAAACAATCTTTAAAAAAAGTATGAATTATAGCGAAGCCACTGAAACTTTGCACTTGGCCATTTCATTTGGCAATCATGAGATTAACAAATGAAGAATGCTACCTGCTGCCTATTGTGTGTGCAACTGATTTCTATCACATGTCTAAATTGAATAATTGAAATGGTTAATTCGTAGTTGTTAGAAAGTGTCCCAAAAAGTAATTTGCATAGTGATTCATAGAGTGACACCTAAGTCTTTGCACTGCAGTATTACAAGAACGCAAAATGCTGCTAGAGAATGGCACATAACATAATGGCTCATAGTTCTTTTGTACTGAAAATCATGAGAAAATATTTACATAATAGATCTCTTACTGTCAAAAACTTGTTCTTTATTATGCTTACATTACTATGTAGCAATTTAATTGCAGTTATAAATAATTCTGCAGCGAAGTAATTTATTACTACATACAAGTTTACAAGGTGACATTGAAAACTATTACCACTCATTGCACAATGATGATTGTTGCAATCTCGCAAGCACAGCAAAGCCAATATTACATGAACTAATGCTGTCAAGTGCAAAGTTTCATCTACCCAGATATACACAACATTCTTTAAAAAAAATATAACCTATATAAGTCACCTTTTTTTTTAACTAAAAGCTAATATATTTAAATTTGTTTTTAACACTTACAAAAGATTTTCAAATATAAATTACTGGGTGCAACATAATATATATATATATATATTTTTAATACTATTAATGCCATTATAGATATTTTAATTGTTTTTATACTTTGCTCCTGCATCAGTGTATAAGTTATTTATATATTATACTTAAAATAATAATTTATACACTCTAACAAAATTATATCTAATAAATCAAGACTAAAGAAAGTCTTTCATTTTTCTTTTTTCCATTATTTATGAATAAGTTTTTCACCAATGATGAAAATTGTTATAAATATACTGTATTTACCATGCAATGAATGGTGAATGGAATAGTGTGTAACCCCTACTGAGGCACTACAGGCGGTGGACATTGATGATACATGGGATGAGATAATCTGGCAAAAGATTTTTATTTTTAAGGAAGCGTTCCAGGCCTAAGTTTAGGGTACCTCCCAGCATTTGCATTTATGAAGACAGCACATTATTCTGTTTCTGTATTTTTTTTTTACTAGTTTTCTGCAAATTTTTCAATTTCGCAAATTTCTTTTTCGGATTATTTACTTTTTTCTTTACTATGATTTTTGTATGCTCTAGCGCATTTCTTATTAAGTTGTCCCAAATGACATAACCTAACTTTTTGGTGACTCTCAAGTATATAACATAATGGATGCTTCTCTGATGTTCCATCAACCTTATATTGCTTTGTTTTACTAAATAGATTTTTTTCACAGTCCTGATGGTTGATCTGGTAAATTCCTCATTGGCTCTAGAAAACATTTTGTTTAATTTTAATATAAATTTTCACATTGCACTTTAGAGTGCAAAGATGATAGTGTAATCTCAGAAAAAATTGTGAAATTTATGATTGGTACATAAATTTAAATAATTTTTTTTCTCTGCTACATCAATAGAGTTATGATTTGTTTAATTCTTGTTTGTTTTAGCAATTTTTAAATCTGTTTGTTGATCATATCTTTGCTAAACCCATTTGATTTCTTCTATTATATGTGGATATTCATTCTTGTATTCTTTTTGCTCAGTGGCAGGTGGGTTCCCTACCCCCCCTGATGAATTGGGAAAGGAATATTTTTTTAAAGGAAGGAAACATTCCAGACCAAAGTTTAGGAGACCTCCCTGGCATTTGCCACTTATGAGGACTGAGAAAAACGTGGAAAAAACCTCAGTCAGGGAGGACGGTCCTGGTGAGATTCAAATCCCAGATCTTGCGCTCATGAGTCCGTGCCGTAATGACCTTGGCCACGTGTGGCAGTCCTCAGTGTTGTGTTTGCTAATGTGTATGTCATGCTGTTGAATGTTGCTTCTTTATGTGATATAGGAATGAAACTATCGCTTTAGTATAATTATCTGTTTGTGTGTTTTTCTGTTTATCTAAATTAAAGTTATTAGTTCATTTTATTATTTTCAGTTCCAAAAATATCAATATATTTTCTGTTTCAGTTTTGACAGTCAATTTAACTGTAAGTTCTTATAAGTTTAAATTTTTTAAAGCATCTTCCCCATAATTTTTTTTATTTGTTATGGCAAATATATTAACTTTATATTAGTAAACACTTTCAAAATGGGAGAGGGGAAACTCTTAGTGATGTGCATTTTAAAATTGATTGCTCATAAATAAGTTGACTACCTATACTAGCCCCCCCTTTTTTTAATTACAATATCATCTTAGCACCCCAAAAATCAAAAATGATACAGGATGAAAATTTTATTAAAATTAAACAAAACACATTTCAGGCCAATCTTAAATTTACAAGAATAATTGTCAAAATTGTGAAAAATTCTAAATAGGTAAAACATAGAATAGGCATAAGGTTGAAGGAACATGGAGAAACTTCAGTTACAACCAAATAGAAAAATTGGCAATAACATTATGATTTTGGATGAAAACTATGAGATAGTAAAAAGTATCAAATTATTAAAAACAATTCAACAACTAAAGGAATTAAACATCTGGGAAAGGATTTATATAAAAATACGAGTAATCCCTAATCAATTTTGACATTCTGAAAGAAGATAGCTCTTTGAAACCATGTATGATTGAGTCGAACTGCAGTCGACAATGAGCTGACAATGTGGACAGAGGGTTCGTGAAACCGGTTCTACATATTTTGAACAAGTAAAGTGGAGCAAAAGAATGTTAGTTCAATTCACTCGTAGAGTGATCTTAATATATGATTAGCTTCACTGTGCAGTGTTCCAATTAACAATTTTAGATAGCTCTTTATTCAAGTTTATCTGAAGGCCACCAAAGTCAACTCATACACCTTCCAACAGCCATTTGATAGCTGAGGATGTGCACAAAGGTTCATAACCATCCTGAGTAAATTACCAGTAAGTGAAACCAGGAAGAGTTTTTAAATAGTTCAGCTCAAACTTATTAATGCATGGATTCACTGTGTTGGATTAATTGATATTGAAAAAAATTAGCACTTACCTAATGTACAACAGCTCAATGCAGCTACATTTTAGATGTGGGTTATTTAATTTTCTTGCTTAATACTCGCTGCAGATTTTTATGAAAAAGTGTGTATATTTTATAAAGAAATATTTGTACTATGAGATTCAATGGAAATACTATAGACTGACTATACATTAAGTTTACAGCTTAAGCAAGAATGAAACCACATTTGTAACCATAAAACATGCTAATTACATATTATTAATTAAAATGCTTTAATATCAGTTCATTTAGATCTAGTTCAATATCCTGTCAACTACCAAGGTATTTTAATATTTACATATTTTACATGGGTATCACGTTCTGACTATTATTGTCAAATTAATAAGGAACTGAATGTGCACCTAAGCACAAGCTTTATGCCCTTTTGGGGTTGCTACTCACTTTGGCACCTTTTGTTATATGTACTTAAGGACATAAATAAATAAATTTTAAAAAAATAGTGACAAAAATTTTTTAAAAAAATTGATAACATAATTGATCTAATTTATGAATAATATGAATTTCTGTACATATGAGTTATAATTCATTAGTGTGCCAGAATTATTTCTGAATGAGATGACAGCATTAAGAAAAATTTATGAAGCACTGATAAATTGACTACGTGGCATTTTGAACAACAAATACATAATGCTGCATAGAGCTGGAACACTCCATTTTGTATAATAAATAATGTTTTATAAGGAAAAGTTGGTTATTGTTTCAAATTGTGTTACAGTTTGAACATGTGGAAGACAACTTGAACAAAAATGGTTTACTACTTGATTCTAATGGCCGGATAAACTACTTTTTATGATTGAGTTTGAAAAATATTAATGAATGCTAAGATCACTAATTCATTTTCGAAACCGTTATCAAGCATTTATTTTCATAAAAATAGCATTTAGTGAATAGCTTCAGTGGTATTAGTACCAAGGGCATAAATAACATTTATTTATAGAGATGGTGAATTTGAACATTGTAAAATTAAAAATGTACCTTGTAGAAGGGAGATAGAACAGCAGATAACTATGTTCACTGCATCTGAAATCTAAAATACTTCAGGATCAAAGGTAAAATTCATTTTATGAGAATTAAATGAGATTATATAAGATTTATCTAACCAATTGAGCATATGGGAAAAGCTAACATGTATGAAAACAACATATTTCAGCATTAGTTATGTAATGCATCATAATAAACAGCAGCACATCAAAAACAAAATTAATAAACAAAAAAATTTTAAATGACATTAAGATTAGTAAAACATTAGTTCTTTCATTCTATTGTTTATTTTTCTGCCAGTCAAAGTGCATTTGTCATAGCAACTTCCCCCATATGGGCAGCTTCATGATTATGTAAAATTCTGAATTCTTCACTTATGTTACTAAAATCATCTGCAGTCAGTCCATGTGTTCTCTTGAATGCTGCTTAGCATTTACTTACAGATATAGCTACTTATGAAACTCTGATCCTATCTAATTTAAAAATAAATGTTTTTGCTACTACATAACAGAACTTGCAAATCTATCTGAAATTGATCATCTGAAACTGCTGCTTTGTAAAAAAAGTTCTATGCATGTGTCTTCAGCTTTTCACCAGTAAATGATTGAATATTTAAAAAAATATAAAGTGGGAATTTCTCAATGTACTAAATTAAATTTTGCCTTTTAAAAGAAAAAAAGCGTTTTGTAACATTGCTGGAAAGTATATGTTCTGGATTCAGTTGATCAGAGAAAATAAAAAAAAATATGGTTATAGTATTATAAAACTATGGTTTTTAATGTGTTTCATATTTATTACAAAAATTGCACGTTGCTAAAATGTACCACCTCTAATTATTAATCAATAAGTAATGTACTTGTAATTTCATTGCATTTGCATTTCAACTTTACTTGTTGATAATAATATAAATTTGAAGCATTGATGTAAAATTGTGATATTTTCTGTCTTTGGGACGTTTTTCCTAGTTTGCCTTTTTGTGAGTTATAAATTTGTACAGTGATACAGTTTTATTTATCTTCCAGCACAGTCATAATATCGTAATTTTACCTTCTTCCATACAGAAACAATCAGCCTATATACTCCTTTCTTTCTGGGTATGGAACACTTCCTAAGAAATTTTTTTTCAACCTCCAATGGGGCATAACAATAAGAAAAAAGTAAATCACAAAAATGGTTTTATTACCAGGAGTCAAGTAGAGGCACAGTTTGTTAAGTGTGGTGGATTTTTGTAACAGTACACTAACAAATTTAATATATTTGAGTCAAATTTGTAACACTTATATCACTTATTAAATAAGGAGGAAAACAATTTTCAAGAGCTTCCATCCTCCCATCAGTCAACCTGGAACTGAGGATGGGAGCAATTAGCTCTTGAAACTTGTTTTCCTCCTTAAATTATAAGTGTTGTAAGTGTTACAAATTTGACTCAAATATATTCACTTCAACAAGTCACAGTTACTTTTCCGCATAGTCACCATGAAGATTAAGACATTTTTCATATCAATAGATGAGCTTTCCAATACCATCTTCATAGAAGGTTGCCACCAGGGAGATGGCATTTTTTTGGGAACCCAGCGTGCACAAAGTTTTCATTAGCTTAGGTGTTCTATAACAATCGTGTATAAAGCAGACCTTGAAATGTCCAGAAATTCCACAGATAACTCACTCGGGGTAAACATCTGTCTCTCTCGAACCATTTAATCAACTTGCTGAACAAGATCTTCACTAGTGACAGACTTGCGTCCTTATCCATCTTCTTTAAATTTCCTACACCATTCAGGCATAACACCCTTTCTCATACAGTTGCACCATAAACATGGGCATTTTGCGATGAATTTCTGCTGCACTATTCCCTTCTGCCTGTAGTAAACGAATGGCGTTTTACAACTTGCACTTGGCAGGAGAATCAATCATGCTGGCCATGTTGAAGTGCCTGTAGCTGAGCTCCAACTTGTATATATTGAACTTGGCAGACATTATGGTGGGGTAGTAGCACATTGAGTAGATCTGCCTCTTTATGCTTGTCTGGTCACGTAGCAAAGCGATTGGAGGTTGAAAAAAAACATTGACCTTGTATTTTGCTATCACATGAAATCAGCTTTTTCTTCCCATAATCAGCAAAATGCCCTTAGCATCTGAACGCCAATGCCATGACCTTTCCTGCCGATGGAACTGACTTAACCTTCTTTGGCACTGACCAATTGGCTTTTATCCACTGTTTTGACAGCTGTTTGGATTCTGGGCATGATGATGAACCAAAGTTATGTTTTCAATTGCAAGCACCTGAGATCACAACTGGAAAATATTGGGTCGATGCAGTGGAAGAGTATGAATTGGACATCCCTTAACTGTAGTTCAGCATTCCGGATGCATGGAGACAATTGACCGTCTCTGTGTTTTGCAGGGATGAAAGCTAAACAAAAATGACTGGTGTTGATGCAGTGATTAAAATACAAGTTCTTTTGGCACCATGCACAATAAATAATTACATCATTTTCACATTCTTCTTCACATATTCTCAAACTTGTTTATAGACAGCAATGAACTCGGGGGGGATTGCACTGTTGTATATCTCGTTGCAAACGATGACTATTTAATCATATCCCGGAGCCATGGGAAATAAATTTGGCAATGAATAAATGACTGCATTTCCAAAATACTGTCCCCCTGAAAAAACTCAAATTGAATGTTCTCATTTGCTGTCAAAATTTTAGTTTGATGATGACAAAGAGATTTCCACTGCCAGAAGAAAAACTTTTCCAAAGGTTGAAGTTTCCCCATAGTTCCAGGAAGAATCTGCAAAACTCAATAGTTTTTTTCTGGAAGGAATATCTTAAACAGGTGTAGTGTCATTATAACTCATTCACGAATCAAAAAGTAGAGCACAATTATTTTCAGAGCAAGGGAAAAAGGCCTCATTAAACGAGGATTGCAACTCTGTTTTCCAGTTTTTTCCTGATTTCCAGATTTGCTTTCATAATTAAATTTCCTGCCTTGAAACTTTGGACTGGAAACTGTCTATATTCTCCTGCAGTACAGAAAATAATTCATGAAAAATAGACCCATTGATACTAACACTCCGATCAGTGTTATAAATACAGGAAGGGGGATAATTTGACAGTCACTCTTTAGCTGTTTCCGTAAAGCTTTCTCCCACTTTGTCTTTTTTCTTCTTCTTCCTTTATGAATGTCCTTGAAACGAATTTTATTATCTTCCTACTTTTAATTTTATGAATCTTTTTTAAACAACAGACCCAAGAAGAGGATGTGCTAAAATCTATCCTTCCAAATAAATAGTTTTTTTTGAAATTTCTAAGACCCAAAGCTTCAAGTCTTCATCGGTTATACTTTTCTTTGCTCTTCTTGCTTCTACTAAGCAAGCATCTGTGCTATGCTGTTATAATTGCTGCATCCATTGGCATAAGCCAATAACACTCTAGGATCAAAGCACATGCAGATGAAAGACTGTCACACTTCAGGGTTGTCCAGTTCCTTCTCTACAGTACAATGTTATGTTTTAAGAATTTGTCACCTACCTTTAGTGCTCTTCCAGTTGAAATCAGCAACTCATTTTTGGAACATGGACTTCTTATAGCACAGGAAAATTGTTGAGGTATGTTCCTCGTAAGCACAACTTAGAGGTTCTCACACGCATTCTCTGTTATGATCAGTGTCAAATGTGGCATCTATCTTGTGCAAAACTTTCTCATCCCCAAATCTTAATGCAAGATATAACCTACTTACTCTTTAGATATGCCTATAGCCTCAGCAATTTCACTCACCTTGACTTACCAACCATCCAGCACCATATCGTGCATTTTTTTTAACCATTTCCTTCCAGTATCTAGCACATTTTGGGCATCCTTTAGGCTAATGCCTCTATGTTTAAACTTCGCAGGGCACTTTTTCACTATTGAAAATGAAGGCAAAGCTCCACCGTATCCTTTAATGAACTTCGCATGAATTTCATTTAGTGTCAAACCTTCTTCCCCCCCAAAGAATTTGATAATTGCATGATACTGGATTTTATCCATATAAAGAAATATCTTACCTTAGATAGCTGTATGCAAAATATGGAAAGGTTGAAAAATTTTCAGAAACGCTTATAACAGAACTACCAAGTTATTGGAAAAACATGATTACATTAGCACTGCCATTTCTGTTCGAGGTCAAGAAATTTTCAGATACCCCTCATATAATTCTATACAGTTTTGTGGTTTGCGGGATAAGCTACAAGGTCTTCCTCTTCTTATTCCTATTGGTAGCCAGCTATAGCCAAGGCCACACAGCTCACAAAATGCATGAATATATATTAATTACAGCAATCATCAGATAGTTCAGAAGTTGCAAAATGCTATTCAGAAACTGAATGGCTAATGTTACACATTTAATACACACAGATTTTGATACTTTGTTTTCCTGACTATAGTATAAGAGAAAAGTTGAGATTGCTTCTCAGTGTAGTGTTTTGTTTTAAACAAAATTGAAACAGGAAATAAGACTCGTCCATTTCTTTTTTAATATTATGAAGATTGTGTACAGTATTTAGTTTATAGTAATACAAAGACACATGCTTTCTGAAATATTTAAATCATTTTTTTTTTTTTTTTTTTTATGAGAGAACAAATTGTGAATAAATTATATATAAAAATATTAAGGTTAGGCAAATGCACAGCAGTGTGTTAATATGTGATGGAAATTGCATACCCCATAACATTTTTTAGTATCTTCATTCAATGTGAAACATGTTCATCAAAACATTTTATGAGTAACACCTACAATGAAGTTCAGAAACATTACATAATTTTGAAGTGAAACATTATAGTTGAAATGTTCAAGTGCATTATATTTTGTCAAAAGCTCAAAAGGCAAGTTTAGGAGTTGCTGTGAGTACCTTCATGCTCCTGACCAATACTTGAAAAAAAAAATGTTTTTGTTATTTGCTGGAGTAATGGTGTTAGCAAATCATTTGTGCTTTGCATAAACATTTTAAATATCCATGTATTCTTCATTTAGATGCATTTCACAACAAATCATGGATTTTTTTTTTTTTATAGAAAAGGTTATAATTTGCTGCTTCCTTCTTTTTCTCACCTTCATTAAAAGAATACGGTTTGATTGTATCTATTACAACAGAAATAAGCATATTGGGATGAAACATTGTGATGGTACTTAACCCCCTTACTTATCCATTTTTGTAGGTAATCTGTATAAATTGGTGTTTATAATAATTTTTACATCTCATTAAAGAAATGATATCCTAATTCAAAATGTTTGCTATATATTTTAAGTATAAATTTGCAGTGAAAGTACGGTTACTTTTATTATCCCAAGATTGCTCGACAATGTCAAATAATAATATATTGTCTGCTTCAAAATTATTGTTGGTTTATTATTTGCTCTAAAGAGTACCAATATCTTTATAACCATATTTATACAGAACAATTTTCATTATTCATGCTTTATTTGAGCTATAACTTATTATCTAACATGCCAAAAATCACTTTATCCTCTCCTGAGGATAAACATTCGAAGAATAGTAAACATTTGCAATATTAATTCAATTTGAAATCAAACACAGTGAAATCACATTAATGATCTCTTCTGAGTCAAAATATTTAGAACACCCTTTATGGTTTCACCTACATGAGGCCAGTCCTGGTGGTGTAGTGGTAACCATATTTGCCTTCTAAACCCAAAATCGCAGGTTCAAACCCGGCTAGGATCAGTGGATTTTTTTCGGGCATAAAAATCCAAAAATCTTTTGAAAGGGAAGTAAAGCTGTGGGTCCTGTGTTGTACATTGACAGCATGTAAAAGAACCTCAAGCCTGAAAAAAGAGGCCTCTGAGCAAAATTTATTGGCCGTTTCATGCCCTGAATAGAATGGGACGCTGATGACCTGTGATGTTAAAGAGCATCCGTATAAAATCAAATCAAACAAACTTACATGAGATTTACTCAGACGTTTCATGGAACATTTGTCTATATCATCAGTTGTTAAATGACTGTTGGATCATTCGTAGAAGTTGGATAGGTAATGAATGTGGGTGATACCATAAAGAGTGATGTAAATATTTCAACTCAGAAGAGATTATTAATAGTAAACATTCCAAAAATGAAATTTCAATGTAACTGGCTTAAAAGTGTCTTGTCACTTTCCATATTTCTAACACTTTTAACATGGTGATGTATTACAGGGTTATAATTTGGGTAAGAATGGCTATTTTGGCATGGCAGGATCAGATACAACAGCTGGCATCTAACTATGAAGTCCAAATTAAGTGAGGGTAATAAGTTGCAAAATTATTGTGCCCAAAATTATCTCAGTTTATTTATAATGTTTTATTATAATATATATTATTATAAATTTTGGGATAATTGTTAGGAGGTTAAACAAAGAAGAATTTTCTGTATCTCTACCTACAGCAGATAAGATCCATAACTTGCCTTTTAAGTTAATTATTACCACATATTCTTAATGAAATCAAAGCATCGGTGATCTTAAAGACTACATAATGCTATTACATATAGTAAATTTTATCTGCCATTGTTGTTTATGGGTGATAATCATATTGATGCAAGAAATATCAGAGCACAAAGTTAAAGCCCATGACACTTTTTCTAATTATATGATCGTACTGAGTATACAAAATTCTGCTCAGTTGTAGATATTACTGCTCTTTTTGCATCAGTATATGTTACCAGTGCTTGATCACTCTGCCATGTGGCTGCCATATAGTTGTTAAGTTTTGAATTTTAAAATCTTTTGTATTACTTAAAATGCATTTAATAGGTACTTTGAGGTTAAAAGTTTTAAAAGAGCTTTGGTGCTTAAAAACACCTAAAATAAAATGCTATGATGTTCCTGCACTGCCACTTCTCATTATAAGATCGTTTTTGCCTTCTGTAAAATTAGTCTCGTATAGAATACCAACACAAAATATTCTTTCACAAATTTTACCTGGAAAGGATAATTAAACCTAAAAGTTACTGTTATTGGTATAAAGAGTTGCTGGTAAGTAAATTCATCATTCCTGAGTTTGTGTTTTGCTGGACACTTTGGTAACTATTGATTAATTTAACATTTTCCTTGAAATATTGAGAATAAAGGTTACAGTAGTAAAAATAAATTTCTGCCCATAAGTAACATTAGTGTAATTAACTTTCATATTGAACATGCTTTCTTTAATTTCATAATTTAATGGTTTTTGTAACTGGGCTAGTGTTTTGTTTTATTCCCTCTCTTATTACATTTTTAAATTTAGTATTTATCCACATTGTAAAACACTTATTATCATGTATTCTGTGATCTTTACTCAGGTAGTTTTATCTTTAAATACAACTGTGGCATATATGGATCATCATAGCAGTATGTGTATTTACTAAATGTGTGAATTTGGATGCTTTTATAGGCTGTCCAATGCCAATATTCATATGGGACCAAAGGACAGCTGTAGTTCTGTATCATTCTTTGTTTGTAATTAATTAGGTTTAGCAAGATTTTGAAATGTACAATTTTGAGTATGGTATATATAAATATATTAAATATGTATAAATGTGCTGAAATTAAGTTATACAGACCAAGGGTCACAGTGTTTTTCATTGACGATATATATTTATGTAATTATGAAATAACAGCTTTATCTTTTCAATTATTAAGATTTTGTAAAAGGCAAAACACTATATATTTATACATAATTCAAAAGTTGCATTAAAGCGTGACTCATAGAATTTGAGTTAACTCTCGCAAATTAAGGGCAAGAAAGTGTGATGTATGTAATATGTGTTGTGAAATACATGCCATTTTTATTCCATATATTCTTATTCTTCCTGAAATGGATCATCACCCAAAACATGATTTGAAATTCTAGCTGTGTATGTGCTGCAGTTTGAAGAGCAACCATCTCTGTGGCTCTCTCAGTTGGGACATTTCAGTACCAACCTAGGTAGTAGATAGAAGTCCAAACTGTGCATAGACCATAATGCCCCTAGTTGAGCTTTGTATCCTACACAAATGCCAGAAGCTTTGGCTGCATATAAAAATGAGCTTCTCAACCTTGAGGAAAATAAGTAGCAGGGGATTTTGATAAGTAGTTTATGAGGATGAGAAAGCGTATAGTGTGTGGTGGAGAGTACTTGGAAAAGCTGCAATAATTGAAGTAATTCTACCCATTCCCAATTTGATGTGTCTCAAAATTTATAGTAACTCTCATATGAGATAAATATGTAACAACTTTATTGCTATAATATAAGAAATTATTTATGAGGAATTCACTCAAATTTCACTAGTCATGTTCCACTAATTTGGACATTTTTTGAAGACTGTTGCCTTCATCATTAGAACAGTTTCACTATCAGCTTCTCACCATGGTATTAAGATGTCTTTCTTTGGATTTTATGATATTTGTGATGAGGTTACTGTTAAGAATTTAAAATGATTCAGTAGAATTTGTAACACTTACATCACTAAAGTTTAAAAAAGGAAGACTAAGCTTCTGGAGCTAATCACTCCCATCAACTGTTCTAGATCGGCTTGATTTGTAAGTGTTCCAAAATCGACTCAATCATTTTAAATTCTTAGTATTAAACATCACTGTTACAAAAGTCCACCATATTTAACTAATTAAGAATTTACTGTTGTTTGGAACATTTTGAACATTTCATGTAAGAAAAAATTTCATGTGATATGCTGGTATGTTCTGTTTCTGTGTCTTTCCCATGATTAGTTTACTATGAAGAGTTGTAGAAAAAGAGTTCTAACATGGAAATAAAGCATTGCTGGACCCATGTCCATATAACATATTTTCTTCTTCTACTGGTAAGGAACGCTGATGACCTGAGATGTTAAAGAGTGTCCATAAATAAACCAAATACTTGTAAGGAATGTGTCCTGGAAGTTGGGCCGACCTTAATGTTACATTCTGTATATATAGAATGGAAGGGAACTCAGTACCATAAATAAAATTGGTAATAGTTTAATGAGGGAAACATTAAAGTCTAAATAACTTATTTATGAGGAAATCATTCACTAGTTATATTCCACTTACTTGGACATGTTTCAAAGTTAAGTTTCCTTCATTGTCAGCATGGTTTGCCTTTGAAACATGTCCAAGTAAATAAAGCTAGTGAAATTTGAGTGAGTTCCTCACAAATAATTTGTTATATATTTCACTGTGAAAATCCCAAACTATTCAAATTTATCTAAATAACTGTTTCTCTATCTTATATAGAATTTTTGAAAAAAATAAATATTTTATATCAAAACATAAAGCAATGCTACTCCATTATAGCCAAGGGCTGCCAAATGGCAATGATGCATTCTTGCACTTTCCTGCAGCTGCATGCTAATTTTTTGTGCACGAGTCACTGATAATGGAACTTAAGGTTCCATCATCTCTTTATATTCACTTTTTCTTCATGTTTAGATGAGTTCATATTTTGTTGAAAACAAAGATACATCAGATTTCAAGTGAAAGTAAGCAACTAATCACTATTTGATCTAATATAAAGGGTCATTTAGAAGACACTCCTCAGCCATTGTGTAGCTGAGATTTCACTAGGGAAACAAATTCAGGCGGCAACTGACCCATGCCAAGCATGTAGTTATTGGGTTCACTTAACCACCAAGGCAAGCATACACTCCAAAGTCAAACCTTAGCAACAGAGGGCAGATTACCGTTTTAAAGGAAAGAAGAAATAGAAATATAAGAGTACCAACTTTCTCATGTGCTTTGCACATTACCTGACTGCAGAGGAACTTGTCGATGGCCTGTTATTATATAGAATACTATAATTCAGAGTAATCTAAAATATAGTTTGAGGTATCTATTTACAGTGAACAAAGATGATTTTAAAATGAACCAAACCGAATGTACAAGCATTGTCATATGCTTGGATGTTTGCTTACTTATTATTATATATGTATTTCAAAATTTTGTTCATTATTTATAATTCTTGATGTTGTAATTTAATTTTTAATTTTAATGATCTGACTGAATATATTCATCCATATATAACACCAAATAAAGCTCAATACATTATAATTATGGTTTCCAGCATTCACCTTCATATGTTTTGACAAGTTCCCTGCTCTTAATTATAAGCTTAACTCTTTATCTCTGCTTCTATGGCCATTATTATGATAATTTTTACACACTTTCCTACTAAAATTTTTTTTTGCTTCTAGAGTTCTAATTATAAAATATCTGTGCCTCTGCTCAGTTTTAAATTTTTTACTTTTACTGTATGTTACTTTCAGCTCAATAATAAACTGTCTGTTATCTCTTTTTCCAAGAATCTCTCTCTCTCTCTCTCTCTTTGCCCTACAGGTAACATATGATCCCACATCACACAAACAAATATCAACATAATTTTACATTTTTGCTAGGATAACAGTTTAGACTTTTCTTAACACTATCAGGTTCATATATCTGAATCATGCAAAATATTTGTATTTTATAACAAATAATTAGAACCACCATCCACCCATTTCTTCCACATATTGGCTACTATTTAATTCCAGCTTTCAAGGTCCGGGATCTTTGTATATCACATTATTACAGATCATATGCCATCTGAGAATATGAATACTGAGGGTTCCAAATAAATGTATACACATTTTCACAGGAGATATCTATTTAATATATTTCAAAGTTGGACCGAAAAACAACAGTAATGTGTAGTATGATGGTCTGTAAACAGATGTGACTCACATACATTATGATATCGTCATTACATGACAGGTAAATCAACAATGAACAAATGAAGCCAAGATTATCATATGATGTTCTGTAAACAGATGTGACTCACATTACATTATGCTACCATTGCTACAACAAAATGGAGCCAAGATTATTGTTTGAACAGTGGTGCGGATTGTCATCCAGAGGTCTAATTGTATCATTCTTTTTTGAAGGAATAGTAACTGGCCCAATGTACCTGAACATGATATGCACACATCTTACATGCGATTCATGGAATTGAAAAATTTTACTTCCAACATGATGGTGCACCACCACATTACCATCGAGGTGTATGTACGTACATTGATGAAAATCTTCCAAGGCACTGGTTAGGAGGAAGAGGTCTAATTGAGTTTCCACCACTTTCTTCAGATCTAACTCTGTTGGACTTCTACCTATGGGGAACTCTAAAGGATGTTGTATACTGTAGAAAACCAGCTGTGCTGGCAGCACTTCTGGAAGAAATTGAAATGGCATGTGCTGCAATCACTGAGGACACTTTCGCAAACGTTGCTGAATCAGTATTTCAACATACTCAGAAGTGTATCGATGCCCATGGTGGGCATTTTGAGCAACTGTAAAAGTCTAATATAATCAATGCAAATCATTTTCTGTTTGTGTGAATTCAGTTTTGTTATGTTAACACAGTTGTTTCTTTGCTTGAAGTGCGTATACATTTTTTTGGTACCTTCTGTATATATTTTAGTGCTATAGGTAATTATATTGTTGCTTTTGGCAATAATATAATCCACTGTGAAGGCTTTAAGGAGAAATCATCTTTTGGAGGATCTATCCTCACAGACCAGAAGAGGTTAAAACGTTTGCACTCCAGTCCGTGGTGTGCCCAGTTTACTGACTCTTAGCCGTGAATGTTTTATTCATTTAACAAAAGCAAATTCAAAATTTGTTTGAGATTTGCAAAAAGTTAACTTACCAATTAATCTATATACGGAAATGGAGAAAGAGGAACCAGTACATACATGATGACTTTAACATTCCTTAGAACTGTTTTGTGTTTTAAAATTGAAAAAAGCATAATATTTTTAATCCAACATTTCTTAGCATTGAATCCAGGAACTTTATTTTCAATAAAATCAGCTTAGCAGATAAAATTTTTATAGTACTTTAAACTTTTTATTTTTTCTTCATAGACGAAGATTCAAGGAAAAAAGTTACATTTATAAGCAAGATCTAATCACTGTCTTCAGAGTTAAGGAATCTCCGATACAAATTTTTGCCATTGCTTGCTGATATATCACATGTTGTACTTGATTTGTAGTTTACTGTAGGAGCATCAGTCATCAGTGAGCTGCTCTGTAATAAATGTAATCATATTTATGTAAGAAAGCCAGATAAATTATTTCAAATAAATAGTGTGATATATGGAACAGTAAAAAATATGTTATTGCTTAGAAAAATATAAGGCCTGGGTGGGAAATCGCATAGGAATTTTCAAAAAGATAAGGTTTTAAGACTTGTATCTGTAGAAAGTTCTGGAAATTGATTATAGCCTTGCTATGTTCTTCACACTTTAACACTTCAGATTGCTAATAAGTTTCATGCACTGATTGCAACATAGTGTCTCAGGAATTATAATATTTAAGCGTCATGTGTAGGACTCAGAGTGTAGCCAAATTTTTGGATTTGTGAGTACATGCTATACCTTGCTCAAAATTGTGTACATGGATTGAACATGAATATATTCATTGAACACCAAACAACAGTACATTTTCAATTCCTGCAGAGAGAATTATAAATATTTATACGAAGGTAGGTCCATTTTCTAGGTATGATAAAGACACTTTTCAATATAGTTACCCTTTATTGCAATACACTTCTCACATCTATGAATTAACATTTCAATCCCACCCCAAAAATAGTCAGAAGTCTTGTCTGCAAAATGGGCATAAAGAGCATGCATGCATCACTTCTTCGTCCTTGAGTTTTTAGAAGAGGAAATAGTCGCTGGGAGCTAATCAGGGCTGTAGGGGAAATGGTCAATTTCCTTAAATCCACATTTCTACACAGTTTCCTTTGCAACAAGAGCTGTGTGCACAGGTATTGTCTTGAAAAAGGCACACACCACCACCCAGCTTTCCTTGCCTTTTCTCTTTGATGGAAGCACGTAGTCTGTGCAATTGACCATCATAGTACTCTCCATTTACTGTGGTGTTCCTTTCCTGGAAGTCAAGGAAGAGCATTCCTTCATAGTCCCAAAAGATTGTGGCCATGATCTTCTTGGTTGACTGAGTGACCTTGACCTTTAGAGGTGTTGCTTCGCCAGGTTTACGCCACTCCATTGATTCTCTTTTGGACAAAGGATCATAGCAGAAGATCGCAGTTTCATCTTCTGTAACAATGGTTTGCCGAACTTCTCTCTCGTGGCCAAGGCAGAACTCCAAAAATGCTTGACAACAGATGACTCGTTGCTGCTTTTGGACTAAGGAAAGAAGTCTAGATACCCATCTTGCACTAACCTTATTCATGTTTAAATGCTTGTGAATTATTCAAAAGGACTGTTGTTTTAGAAAGGCCCAACCTTGCTGTCATATGTGTAACTTTGAGCCTCCAGTCTTCCATAATTTCTCCTTCCACAAGAGCGATGTTTTCAGGAATGAGCACCTCCAAGGGCAGGCCTGCAAGCTCTTTGTCTTCAATGCTTTCTTGACTCATTCGAAAAAGTTCAGCCCGTTCTTTTACAGTAGAATATGAAGGGGATGCTTTCTGATATACACCATCCAATCGCTGTTTAATTTCATGTGGAGTAAGTTCTTCTTTTGTGAAGAACTTAATAACAACTCGGTATTCCATTTTGAACATGTCAGAATCTTGTACACATAGCCTTCTTTATGCAACTATATCTAAACAACTGAACATAGTAGAGCAGAAGTTACAGCTGCAATTTTATTTTACTTAACAGATTAGCTATGACACCAGATAAGGGTTTTGTGAAAGCAATAACCCTTATCGGCAAGACCGGAAACTTATGAACCTACCCTTCTACATGGAAAATGTTAGCTGAGAGCTAGGTTACAGGTACTATATCAGTTTCTTTGGTAGCTAGGGTTCGGTTTTCACATAAGAACAAGGAATTTTAGAGCATAAAAATATACATTTTCTCAATTATTCTGAAATATTATTAATGATTTCATTACAATAAATGTATTTTCATTCTGAAATAGCAAAGGATCAAACTAAGAGCTGTTAGTATGTATAGAAACATTCTTATTGTGTGTTGATTGCTGATACAAACTGTTAGAGCCATTCTGTTATTGGAAACAGCATTTCTATCTTATAGGCAATTAGTTTCTGCTTCACTGGTGGAGTGTATCTTGCTGCGGACAAACCCCAAACTCTTAACTGAGGTCCATGACTGCAGATACTTGTCTATGGTCAAATATCCTCTTTTGAATATCTGAATACAATAATTTATTCAATGTACCATTTATAGAATTAATCTTATTTCTCCATGCAGAACTTAACAATTGCAGCTGTCCTTTGTTCTATTGGTACTCCTCCATAAATTATATTGTACTTTCCTAAATGCATTTTTTTTCTGTAATTATGCCTATATACATTTTTCTGGTTTAGAGCTCATTATAAAATTCATATACTTTATATGTAAGACAATGTGCTGCTTGTTGGTGTTGTGAAATTCCAAATTTCTTATCCTTATTTGTTTGCTTAGGCCATTGTAATTGATCAGTTCAGCTGTTAAATCTTTGGAGCTTTTGAGTAATAATTTTATGTTCTTTGGAGGTGTTACCAACACCAAGCAGAATTAGATTGGTGGTAGAGCTGTCACCTTCTGCCTTTCTATCAGTCTTATCATTTAGCGATGCTTTCTCTGCCCATAGCCAGCCATTGAAGTCTTCACTCTTGTTACTTAGGCAGGGTTTCCAGCTTAGACCTGGAGAAAGGGTTTGTTATGGATTACTTCATTTCCTCTTGTCTCTTAACTAGTTGGTAGTTTACACTTCCGAACATAGCTGTCTGGCTTATTGAATAAGTACTGAGCTCCTTCGCAATAACCTGGAGAGTCTTATGAAAAGTGTTTTCAAAACCTATAAAAGCTATTTAAAACATTGGCACATTATACTCTTGATTTTTCTCAATTATTTAATTAGCTGTGAATATAAGTCACTATTTTAGAATCCTCCCTTGGACTTTTAAATGGATTTAAATGTTTTTTTTAATTCAAATCTTATAGTATAATTGAAATGAAACAAAAAATAAATTTGCTTTAAAAATTAGCAATCAATGATTTTAATGAGATCCTTCAGTAATTCTCATGAAAGTAATATGATTCATTTTACCATTTGCATAGTACTATTTGTCAATAAGTTCCACTTTTTTTAAACTGGTATTAAACTTACCTGGGTTGTGACAATGTCTTGACTTGTGAAAATGAGCAAAGGACAGTAGAGAATATTCAGCAATCCTACTGAGCGCATTAGCCAAGGAAATCCAATAGCTCGTACTAACTCACCGCCAGCGAGAGGTCCTATAACAAAGTTTTATAAAATTAAATTCCATTTTATTTCATGTATACTAACATACACTTACTGAAAGAAAAAATGGCCTCATTCTTGGATGGCAAAATATGAATAAGTCCCCTTCTAATCATTTTTTTTTTTTAATGATTTATTTATGGACGCTCTTTAACAGCTCAGGTCATCAGCATCCCATTCAACTCAGGGCATGAAACGGCCGACAAATTTTGCTCAGAGGCCTCTCTTTCAGGCTTGAGGTTCTTTTTCGTGCCGTAAATGTATGACACGGGACCGACGGCTTTACTTCCCTTCCAAAGAAAGCCATACTTAGGATCTTTACGCCCCGAAAAAATCCATCGATCCTGGCCGGGTTCGAACCCGCGATTTTGGGTTTAGGAGGCAAGTATGGTAACCACTACACCACCAGGACCGACAAATTCCCTTTCTAATCAATGCTCCTACAGATAAAGATGGATTTCAGAAGTGCATGTTTAAAGAAAATGCTAGTACTCCTTAAAGCAAGTCTACAGATAGATTCCAGCTGCAGCTGAGTGGTTTAAATGACTTAAAATAATTTAATGTTTGAAAATATATAATTTCAAATTTTGCATCTTCTTTTTACACTTGAACCTCATATTTGTAATGCATTTTTTGTTTTATAAACAATATAATTTCTCAAAAATTAATAAAATATTTTAAAATAAGTTATATATAAATCATCACCTTCTTTCTTTCATTGCTAACATCCTTCCTCTGATTAAGAAAGAAAACGTGTGTGATTACTCATTTCTCAAAATAAAATATTTCTGTCTAGGCATTTATTAAATATGCATGTCTTCTGTATTTATGTGCTGTGGTATACTATTACCTGTCTCAGCAACTGGCCAAACTAAAGGATACTATATCCTAAACTTAGGTATTCATTTTTTACACTAAACTCCACTTACATAAAAATAAGACGCATTTCGGGAGAATCTATCCATCTTCAATTGCTCACTGAACCGCCATTACTCGAAACAATGGCTAGACATCCGGATGTTCCTATGGTGGCCTCTGTTGGTTGAAGTAGGAAATTGCTGAGTTCATCCATAGGAGGAAACTCAAAATTTATTAAGTTTGCTCTATTTTTTAATATGAAAATTTTTTCCCAAGTGGATAACTCCGGTTGTGAACATGTTTCAGCAGTTTAATTCATGGTTTTATTTAATGGTTTTGAGTCCAAAAGTGAGCTGCTACTGCTGATTTATCCACCTGTTTAAACCAAAAAACAAAACAAAAAGAAATTTGGAAATTCGCAGGAAAGAACATTTTAGGAATATTTGGTTTAAAGGGTGGATAAATCAGCAGTAGCAGCTTACTTTTGGACCAAAAACCATGAAATAAAACCAGGAATTAAACTGCTGAAACATCTTCACAAACCATTGGAGTTATCCACTTGGGAAAAAGTTTTCATATTAAAAAATAGAGAAAGCCTAATGAATTTCAAGTTTCCTACTAAGGATGAACTCAGCAACTTCCTATTTCAACCAACAGAGGCCACCACAGGAACATCTGGTTGTCCAGCCATCGTTTCGAGTAAAGGCGGTTCAGTGAGCAACTGAAGATGGGAGAAATTCTTCAGAAGTGTGTCTTATTTTTATGTAAGTAAGTGGAGTTTAGTGTAAAAAATGAATACCTAAGTTTAGGTTACATGGTAGAATGTTACTATTTTTGCTTTGTACACAAGAAACATGAAAACTATAAACATTTCAAACCTTCCTCATTCTCTGTTGCCTTAAACCATTTATATTTAATTTATATATGCTGAAATTATTTGAATTACGTACCTAAAGAATAGGCCAGACTCACAGCCATTTGCTGGAGAGCATACACGGATCCATAGTGTGCAGCATATCGAGAATCCATAAGACTTGCCAGAAGTGGCACCAATGCTGCATCTACCACTCCAATACCCAATCCTAGGCCAAAATGTGGAACAGCCAGTTGGCTCACAGCTTGAGCACTGGGTAACTGTAACACATTACATATTTTCCTTCATTGCAACAGAAGGATAAAATTAGAATGTATTTAAAAGATTACTTTGATTTTAAGAAAGAACAAAATCAAAGATTTCTTTAATTGCTTTACGTTATCCTTAGGCCATAATTTGTATGAACTCCAAACATTTTAAATGGTTATTAATATGCTTGTGGTGAGTTGAACTAAACACTCTTAATAGTTTCAGTTACTTACTATTACTTTAGAACATGTTTCACAGACTCTTGACCATGTCATCAGCAATTTGTCAACTGCTGGAAGGATTTCTGTAATTGAGTGACATACTGCTATCTCTTATGATCAGGAAAATGGTACTTTCTTCTCCTGGGATCTGAAAGTTCATTAATCAACTTTTTTTAAGTAAGTTGTTTCCCATATGTTTAGTTATGTATATCCTTCTACCATTTTTAGCAAATGTACTTTCTTTTCAACTTTGTAATTTGTTGTCCAAAAGTGAGCTGCTATAGTGGATTTTTCTGTTTGCTTATACTAAATAAGTAAGTGAAACTACAAAAGTGTTTTACTCAACTCACCATAGCATATTAATAATTTTGTATTTTGCTTCAGTGTGGCCATTTCAATTACATAATACTTATGAATTTTAAATTGTGTTATACAATTTATTTTAAGTTTCTTATAGTAATAATCTTATCTTCTTCTATGAAAAATAATAAAATATTCTTTTTATTATGTTATAATCACCCATTGTCATAAGGAGAAACTTAACCTATTGCCATTTTCTGTACTTACCAATACTGAAGAGAGTCCAACTATCATCATGGCAGCAACTGCTACCCTCCAACGTCCAAGTCGATATGCTACAGAACCAAAAAAGTTGGTCCCAATAAGATAGCCAACACTATCAGGAATGAATACCATTCCTAGCTGCCACCTCTACAATCCAAGAAAAAGAAAGAAGGAAACGAGAGAAAGCTCATTTAATAAAGCTAGAGAAGCAACATTAACAGAATTATAAGTTCTGTTCTGAGGCATTAGCACCCAAGTATCTACTTAAGAATTTTATTGTAAATTATATGAGAAACCATTTGCATTAGGTACAGTTGGTACTTACATAAAGAAAACAAAAAACTGTGCAAGTGTCTTAGATATATTTTATTTGGATGTGGGATGAAATACAGTTAGTGATGGCACTTCAGCCTAATTTTAACAAAAAGTTTTCATAATTTATAATGATAGCTGGAAGGACACAAATTGAAAAGATAACTTGTTTGGTAATGCTAAAAATAAACTGAAGATACAGAATATAACAAATTAATATTGAAGTAATCACTCAAATTTCACTCAATAAATAGTTTCATATTCAGATTAACAAACCTACCAATAAGCAAGACAGAATACAATTCAGAGTACCAAAAAATCATAGATATAGCACAGAAAAATGGCTACACAATAGATCTGGTCAACAAGAAAATAGAAAAATTTAAAAAACAAAAACAAATAAAAGATGTCACCACACTAAAAGACTACAAAGGAGATCATATATTTAAGAAGCTCACATTCCACCCATGTGCACACTAAAAATTCCAGATTTTTAAAGATGCAAACATCATTTTGACTCCAGCAAACAAATGTAGTTTAAAAAACTTCCTAAAAACCAATACAAAAGACAAAATCCTGCCAGGAAAACAATCAAGCATTTACGAAATCAATTGCAAAGACTGCAATATGAAATACATAGGCAAAACAAAAAGAAATATTGCCATACAATTTAAAAAACACATGGGAAATGTAAAATATAAACACACAGAAAAATCAGCAATAGCAGACCATTTCTGGCAAAAGAACCATGAATTCCAAAAGGTACCAAAATCTTAAAATCCCTTCGAAAACTCATAGGATTAACAGTGTGGGAAAATGTATTCATAACCAAAAACAAAGAAAATTTGGTTAATTTCTATCTTCCAAACAATAGTAATCCTATCACGAAGCTCGTAAAATCCACAGAGCAACTTCTTAATACCAACCTGGGAAGCAGACAGTGGAATCATATTAATTGATATCATTGTATGATTCAATTGAACTACACACTCCAATTTTACATTTTAAGTGGAATCATGTTGAAGATGAAGGCAACAACCTTTGAAATATGTCCAAGTAAGTGGAACAAAATTAATGAAATTTGAGTGATTTCCTCAATATTATATTTCACTGTGAAAATTCTCGCTATTCAAAACTACTAATGAAGATATAGAACTCTGAAAATATAAAAATGTTAGCACAGAATTTGTTGGAATCTAAATTTACTTCTCTTAAGAACACACTTTTTAAATATGGTTCTGAAAGATAGCATATGTAATAAAGAGCATTAAAGATAGTAAAGTTATAGTGATGTTGCTTTATCTTTTATATTGGGTGGCCCATGAATCATCTGCCTGATCATAGCAAGCCAGTCTCAAGCATGCATACAGCCAAGGTCTTTTTTGTGGGCCAAACTGTATAACTTTAGATCTACTGTTAAGTATTCGAGTCACCTGAGGCTTCAGAGTTTCAAGTAACCAAATGGGAAGGCACGGTTCAAGAATTGCCATGGTGGAGGTAGAAAGGCAAATGGCTCCTGCAATAAGCAGCACATGTCCATCAGAAGCAAGCTGCTGCCAACTGGTGCTAATCAGCATTTGCTGAAATATTAGTACATTTCTGTTAGAAATACCTTAAAGTATAACAAAAAAATGATGAAAACAACATATGATCAAATGATAATCGTGCATATTTTAAAGCTGTTTTTCTGCTTCTTATTGGTTAGTAATTCGAAAAGAAAGTAATATCTGTTGAACACAAAGGGTTAGAAATACTAACCTACCTAAATTTGAACAAAAAAATGAAAATATTAATAATGACATACTACATAATGATGATGACAATGATAACTGCTTAATGTGGTTGTGAGCTGAAAGTTGTTATGAATTGGTAAATTGCCATACTTACATCTTGGGCTGGCTTCAGATCCAAGAAAAACAGCTGCAAAACTGTAAACAGATAAAGGTTAAGTAAAATATAACTAAGTGTAATTAAAATTAAATAAAAATCTTCATGTATAATAACTTTTTAATAATATGCACTAAAATTGGAAAGATAGGGTGAAGAATAAGGTGGTATGTAGAGGGAGGATGAGATCAGAGGTGTTGTGATGAGATACATGTTTTTCAGACTAATGCAAAAATAGTGTGAAATTTGTGGACAGCAAAGATGTTTAATTAAAGATTATATTTATCTTGTCTTTACCTCCATTAAAGAATACAATGACAGAAATGATAAGAAATGGTGCCATTTTTCCCACAAAATCATATAGAAGGCCACCAAAGGGATATCCAATGAGCACCCCAAGGGCAATGCTGCCCAAAACAATTCCCATCACACGGCTTCTTGTTGCATCATCTTGGAACTGCTCTGCTACAAGACACATACCTGTTTTAAAAAAGAATAACTATTACAACTTGGCACCCTTTCTGGTATAATTAATTTGGAAAAATCTGTAATTTTTCTACATGTTAATTAGTATTATCTTGTTATTTTAATAATTATTTTAACCAGGGTTTTCTTTCAGCCAAATGCACTGAAATGTTTTGGAAAATTTTTTAAAGGGACTCTTCATGTTATTTGCTGCAAAAGCAGCCAATGTTAGGCTTGGCACTCATTCTATATTTCCTGAGACAGTCCTATTTTTTGGTAAAATGTCCTGATATCCCAACCTTTTTCCAACATCCCATTTTTTAAAAACACTTCCTAAAATACTGAATTACAGAATTTATTAATTTTAAATTATATAACACCCCTGGTTGAAGCATTGTTTCACTATGATGTTGTCAATACTTATGAATGAAATATTTGCTCATTTTAAAAAGCAAGATATAAATACTATGAATCTGATATGCCTGGTAAATTGTTGTAGGTGCACTGTGGACAAATGAGAAAACACAGACTTAAAATTGAGGCTATGAAAACCTTAACAATTGTAAAATTGCATTTTATAAATTTGTCTTAAGCTCATTTCTATGCCCAAATATCAAAAGAAAAATATTTTCTTGAACAGGTTCATAAATGTGACAAATACTCTGATGAATAAATGTGCCTTTACTTGGTGTATTTTGAAGTTCTTTTTTTTTTATGAGAGTATGCTTGTGACATATGAAAAGAGGTGGATTTGTTTCTTTTATCATATTTTTAGCCTGTCCCATTTGCTTATATAAAATGACTCTGAGTTTTAAATATAAATGTATACAGTGCTTTATTCAGTAAGTTTTAAGAACTGTACTTGTCCATTTTATGAACAATAAATGTTCTGAACCTTCAATATTTTATTGATAATTAATAATAGGAGTAAAGCATAGGCAGAAAACCACACAACACGAGAAATGTAATACCTTTTTTTCATCCCAGCATACCCAATTACCTGTGTAATATTACATTCTTTCACTTTCTGTGTTACACAATTGTGATATACAGTAATTACATTTTTTTAAGTTAATTTAAAATGTCTATGTATGTGCCCTGTTATCACAAATTTATAGATTTTATAAATTGATGGAAACTTTTATGTAACTGTTTATGAGCGTTGACAAGTTACTGGCCAATTCCCTTCCCTGCCATTCTTCCTGATGTCATCTGTAGGATTGTGTCTGCATATTCATAAATCAAATGGTTCACCATTTGTTGTTCTCCATCACATGTACATGTTGGGTTTTCTATGATGTCGAATCTATGAAGGCATGATTTGGTTCCATGAAATGTGATGATTGCTGTGAACTCAGAAGTTGAAAGTATTGTTTACTTCAGCTTCTCTGCTTTTTGACCAGGCTGCTTGAAGCTCTAGATGTATGCTAGCTTGAGAATGCGCTACCTGATTGGCTGCTTAATTTGTTTATTTCCATGTAGCTGATCAATGTAATAATGAGCATAAACACATGGCAGTTTACCTGAGGTGTTTTGTGATTCGGTTGAATGCATATAGCTATTGAAAACAATCTCACTTTGCTTTTTTTTCCCCCCTGAACGAGTATCAAATAATTGTATTTTAAATGCCAAATTTTTGTTTTCTATATCAGCACATATCAGTTTAGTTTTGTGCTCAATGCAGGAGCTATGGACATGTTTTCCTGTATCAGCAAGTGGCAATTTATTTTGTGCTCTACATATCCTCTACAGACACATTCTCACTTTATGCCAGATTTTGTTTTCTGTAAATATCAGCATATGACCGGATTTGTGCTCAACATATAGCTATGGATACATTTTTTGTTTCCTATTTCAGCACATGGCAGCTTGTTCCATGCTCTTTGCATACTCTACAGATACATTTTTGCTTTATGCATGTGCTTTTTCTTGTGATAATGTTAATGTGGTACAATAATGTCTTCTGAAGGATTACATTCTGTTTTGATGTCGCACCAGCAAAAACCTCAAAACAGAACCATTTGGACAAGCATCAGAGATATTGAAGCCTCTAATTGAGCTATCTGAAATCAACTCAAATTCATTATAACAAGCACCTTCCATACTGCAAAATGTTCCTAGTCCAACACCTTTGCAGCAAGAAAATGACAACACATAACCTAGTCTTATTTTGATTTAAAGTAAAACACTAAAAATCATGTCGTCACATTAAAACTCTCTTTAAGTTTCACAAACACACTTATAAAAGTAATTTTAACAAAAGTTTCACTGTGTGGATTCCCAAATTCCGTAAACATATTACAACGGCATTCGAGTCATCGTCCAAAATTACTTTTATAAGTGTGTTTGTGAAACTTAAAGAGAGTTTTAATGTGACGACATGATTTTTAGTGTTTTACTTTAAATCAAAATAAGATTAACAAAAGTTTCACTGTGTGGATTCCCAAATTCCGTAAACACATAACCTAGTGTTCAGTCATTAGATAAAGTGGGGGGATCTCAAAAAAAAATAATGGCAATCTGGGGTGTTCTATATGCAGAAGTGCACGTACTACAGGTGTTTACAGAATTGATGAATGACATGTAAAATTTTTGCATGATATTCACAAATTAGCCAAAAAAAAAAAAAAAAAAAAAAAAAAAAAAAAAAAAAAAAAAAAATCTACAATTTGGAAAATGAGATCAAATTTCACAAAATAAATGGAGTTGATATGGGCAGAATCCTTTATTCTACAATGTATGTACATATTGAAATGATCCCTGGCTAACACACTGAGTCTCTTGAAGCTGCAATATCTCTCAAGTTCTGTGGAACTGATCTTCACAACAAAGGGAAAGCTGCTGGCATGCAATTTTCACAGTGACTTTTATGGGAGCCTCAAGAATTCATAACAAGAAGACTTCCTTCTAATAAGAATTTGGAATAATATTTGTCAAGATATATCACTCTACTTGACTCTAAGAAATGGCCTACAGGAACTGAAAAAATATTAATGGATATCATTGTATGATTAGTTGAACTACACACTCTTAAAGCTTCACTTACTTTTTATAAATGTATTAAAAAGTAAGTAAGCTTTAAGAGTGTGTAGTTCAACTAATCATACAATGATATCCATTAATATGATTGGCTTCACTGTGTTTAAGTTCCAATTTTACATTTAAGTGAAAAAATATTATTTATGGAGAGCAAGAAGTTTGTCAACTCTATCAAAGATTTTGGATTTAAGCTTCTGAGTGTATATAATGTTGCCAGAAGAAGTTCTTGAGAATGTTACAGACTTAAGAGGCATTCTAATAACTGTTCCTATATCCAAGTGATGTGAGAGAGACTTTTCCCAGATAAACTTGATAATGATGCCAGAGAGGGAGGCCTTGCATGTCAACACGCAATCTGCTCTTCATTAGGATTGCTGCACCTCTGTTAACATCCTTTGAGTCCCAAAACATGTTAAGTCATGGCTTCTTCAAGGATGTCATTCTGCTCTGGAGACCAAATTTTTGCTATTTCTTTTAGGAGAAAGCATACCAATTTTTTTCTTTTGGAAATGAAAGCTGCAACAGTTGCTGCTTCTAACATGATGACGGAAAGAAATTTCTCACCTTGATCTGATTTTTAGATCTTTTTAGGTATTCTCTAAAGGAAGAAAACTTAAATGCTAATATACAGCTTGCTTTCAACAGAGATGAACATTTCATGAATGAGAATGCAAGTGATGGTAAGAACTAGAAATTAAGAAATATTATTTATTCCTGAACCTCCAGTTCATAATAACAATAACTAGAAAAGCAGAAAAGGAAAAATCACTTAGAAAAGTCTTCTTGCCATAGAAGAACTCAAGCAGTTTGAGATATAAGCAATGAGAAATCTGTAAATTTTTCTAAATGGTTTTTTTTTTTTTTTTCCTTTTCTGCTTTTCTAGTTATTGTTATTTTAGTTACATTAGTGTTACATTATTATATTATATAATATATATAAATATATATATATATATATAAATTAACAGTAATAATAAAAGTGGATAAGGATGAAACACTTGGATAAAGTCACACTTGAAATTGCTATATTTCGAACTACTGGAGTTCTTCTATGGCAAGAAGTTAGACAGTTTGCTGTTTTGAAAGTACAGAGAAAGTGTATGTGTAAGTGATCCAGATATCTGATCATGTCTTTTCATATTTTGAAATAATGTGTTAAATAAAAATCAAATTACATTTGATTTTTAGAGGTAGTGTTATCATCAGTTCTAAAGTGAATGTAATTAAATTATTGATATACCAGATACTCCTATGCATGCAGAAGCAACTCCTTGAAGGCTTCTTGCTAATAGTAGTGAAGAGTATAGCTCACCAAAAGCAAACACTGTAAAAATAAAAAGTATGTTGAGTTAGTTGCAAAGCTTAGTTTAGTTCAACAGTCATTTATATAGAAAACTGTATATTTTTATAAGATAAATTATTTAGGATTTGTCAAACATATAAGTTAATGAAGTTTATACACATCAATATACATTTGCATGGGTATGTTTTTGGTGAAGAAGAAATTAAATGTTACAAGGCTTTATTTTCATTAGAACCAAAAGAATCATTGTTAGTACATTTTACTGAGAATAATCTGTGACTTTTACATTTTTATTAGTTAAGTGCTCACTTAAAAATGAGTATGAAAAGTGATAATGAGATAAAAACAAATATAATTTAATTAGTATCTTGTTTATTATACTGATGATTATAGATTGCCCACACCTTTAAAATGCATACCTTATGAAATAATTTCACAACAGCAATGATGCTTAATTTCAACAATGAATGTTTTGCTTTGTTTTTCCCTCTAACAATTCAAAACTTAGATATGGGCATTTATCCCAATGAAATTTCCTCTGAATGTTATATGAAGCATTTCTGCAAATTATATACATTTCAGAAGTGAATAGGTATCATACTATATGCCAAATCTGAATGCTCAAGATAAAGCAAAGTTGATGTGCTGTCTCAACAATCATGAAGCTGGATTTTTTGAGCTATGAAAAGTTTTGTAAAGCATATGTCACACAAAAACTGGATTTGGCTACCCAAGGTGCACTTAAGCCAAGGATGATCAGTTTATAAATCTGTGGGCATTGCAGAACTGGTGTATACCATCAGTGGAAGCAAGGAATAATTTTGAAGACCTGTTCCACATTGCTGTAAATCAAGTAAATTTAACCTCAGAAAATTTGCCAGAGGACTGTATTTGCACCCAAGTAGTGAAGAGCCCATAGTAATTTTTCTGCTTTATATCAACACTGGCCTGAGGAGAAATGGGAACACAAGTTGAGCAATTTTTTTAGTAGTGTTTAATGCCCATTTTTACTACTGAGGCACCACAGGCGGTGAACCCTGATGATACACGAGATGAAATTATATATTGGGAAAGGGTTTTTTTTAAGGAAGGAAATGTTCCAGGCCTAAGTTTAGGGCACCTCCCGGGCATTTACCATTTATGAGGACTGAGGAAAACCTGAAAAAAAACCTGTCAGAGAGGATAGTCCTGGCAGAATTCGAACCCCAGACCTCCTGCTCACAAGTTTGCTCCTTAACAGCCTCGCCGTGGCAGTAATGTTCAGTAATGAATCTAGATTTGATGTTTTGTCACCAAATGGAAAAAAAGGAAATGAAGAAATGCTCTGAAACCTGTATCTTTTTGACAATAAGCTGGCTTTGATTAAAAATAGCTCTTTCAGGAACAGTATATCCTTGGATGTCATGCTATTCCCTTTGATCTAATAAAGGAAGAAACATTTTAACTTAGGCATCCATTTATTTATTCATCAATAGAGACTGAGTAGCAGGCTTTCTGACTTAGCCCACCCAAAACACAATGGAAAATACTTAACTTTACAAATTAGGCAGACACTAAAATATTCTTTAACACTACATGGAGGCATATTCAGTGAGTACTACTTCAGTTTAAGCTTAAATCTAAAGCCCTGCTCTATATTGATACATAATTATAGTATGCCCTTGCTGCTTATGTGTGATGGATTTACTGCATGACGTTGGAATCAATATTCTAAATTGCTGAGCAAAGGGTTCTGCATCTAAATGTTCTTGAGCAAATGTGTGATGTGATTTGAGGCAGGATCCAATTTTCCACATCTTTGGGAAGCAGTTCTACAGATATGGGAGGAAGTACCTCAGAAAGAAATCCTGCACTTATAATATGATTAGGTATGAAAAATGAAGGCAGTAATTTTGGATACATGTGAAGCACCCCTGTTAATTTTATTTTAACAAGTTATATAACTTTTATCCTTGCATTAAAATGTACATTTTTCAAGCAACTTCAACTATTACGATGAAGCTAATCTTAATTATATCATCTGATTTGTTTAATTTCATTTTTTTTATGATCCTGTAACAACAAAAAAATGTTTTTACAGTTGTGTTAAAAGTCTGTAAATAATATAAACATTAAGATTATTTGTTGCATTTATTTGTTAATACATTTGTTTTAATATGTAAATATATTTTTCTGAGAAAAATTTAAGTTGTTACAGTTTTTTTTAAACTATTTATGGAATAATTTACAAACAGCTAACATATGCTGAATACTCTAAAACACTTGCATAAGAATAAAAGGATTTAATCCATGTTCCATAAAATATTACATAACAGGAAAGGCACATTTTTGCATTCGTTTATTAGAATAATCATAAACTTTCTTTAATAATAAAACTGTGAAATAATTACATTAAGTTTTATTTCATCCATCAATCTGCAAAATAGATCAGCAGAAAGTGGTTTGGAATTCATATAAAATACCACATTAAATTCAAAAAGCTGCAATACAATGCATTGCTAGAGGAACACAATCAATTTACCATCCTAGGAAGTAAAGGGGAGTGGAAAATTCATAATGAGAATAGAGCTTTCAAATGTACATGATAATTTTTGCAAAGCATCCTAATAAATGAAATTCCATTGAAGAATTTATTAAAAAAAAAAAAAGAAAGAAAAGAAAAGAAGGCATATCTTTAGATTACTAAATTATGGTCTCTGGCTCATGGATAAATAACAATGTAGTAAAATTGTATTTAATATTTTTAAAAGAGCAGTGATGCAAATTATTGAAAAGTGAATTATTGGCATCTTCTTCTGTTTGAGGTCAAAATAAACATTTATGAAGAAACCTCTTTCAAGGTTTTCATGCAACTATGAATACTTTTGAAAGTGCATTATAGTTAAAGCTTGGTTTCTTATCTCTCCTGAAAAAATACATTTCAGTGGACAAGCACCCTTTTTAAATTAAGGAGTTCAATATTAGATAATAAGCTTTTTTTTTTTTCTTTTTTACCTTTTTACTGTTCAGTAGTTTGAAAAACAGGATATATGTGTGACTTTGTTACAAACTTTCAGGAAAGATAAATATGATCATCATGAACAATTTTAATGTTTGGAAATTCTCTGTTCAGGAGCTATAAATTTTATTGCACACGCATACTTAGGTGTATCAAATATAAACAAGCCTTTTGCTACAAACCTTTTTTAATAAAAGTTAATTGAAATGAACATTTTTCTTATTTGTCTACAAAGTTTCTCATCTTATCTATGCATTTGTTCAAAGGATAGGCAATTTTTAATGCCACTTTCAAGGAAAGTACGAGGACAGATGTGGAGCCATTTGCACACAAAGTCTTTTATCTCCTCATTGGTTGTGAAGTGCTGTCCATTCTTTGAGTGGACCGAACATTAAGAAATCACATGGTGATAGATCCGAAATGTGGAAGGGCAGTTCAGTGGATATCAACCAATTTTTGTTGAGTTGCTGCTGCTGTGTATAGTTTGGCATTGTCTTGCTGAATCAACACATTTCTAATTGGGCTACTGCGCCTTTTTGATCAAAAGGTGGCTCGAAATTGACCAAGAAGGTCACAGTAGTAGACAGGATTAATCGTCAGTCATTCTTGGAGAAAATCAATCAGCAGGACACCTTTAGAATCCCAGAACACCATGGCCAAAATCTTCCCTACAGACAGCCGTGTCTTGGCTTTCACCAGTCATTCCATATTGGCCAGGAGGTGTAATGGTGTACCCATGTCTCATCACACGTTTGATCCAAAAAGCCTCACCTTCCTTTTCTTAATGCGGAGAAGTGTACAAAAAATTTGAACTCGCACAGCTTTCTGTTCTGCAGTGAGCAACTGCAGAACCCAGTGAAATGACACTTTTCATTTTCTCAACGCCCTCCAAATGATTGATTGGACACTCCCATAACTTATGAGAAGTTCTTGTGATATTGCAAGCAATGTGAGTGGCAATCCTCTTCAGAACAGCTTGGATGTTGACATGGTGTCGGCCTGTAATACTGTCAAGAACAAGACCAGAGTCTTTGAATGTGTATGACAATTGATGGCAGAGTGTTGCAGTGCCTTTAGGCTGATGGAAGACATTTTCAACATTTTCTGTAATGAGTACTGGAATTTGAACAATAAATTAAATTTTATAATGATTATTATTCACCTCTCTCTTCTCTAAAAGTTTGTAATAAAGTCACGGATACATCCTGTACGTACATACATACATACATATATATATTTTTTTTTTGTGCCATCATTTTATCTTGGCTTGCTCTAAGTAATATAGTGTAACACTACCATTATTATGTCATGAAGAGTAAGCCCAAGATAATGGTATAATATATAGGCATTTGATTGTAAAAATCATTCCCTAAAGTAAAAGTATAGTAAAGAGGTAAAGAAAAACAATAAAGTTCTTATGATCTTATTTGTTTTCAAATAACATACTCACATAATGATGCTACCAGAAGATTTATAGAACCCAGAAAGAGGGGTAAATGATAACCAGTATGTCCAGTCAGTGAACCAACTATTGGGTTCATAATAAGCTGCACAAGAGCTTTTGAAGAGAGTAGCATTCCTACTTTACCATTTTCATCATGGATACCAAAATGTGGCACATACACAGCTTCCAGCATTTGCTGCTTGTGGTCACTAGATGACATACATATACAAAAAAACTAATTAAATATATAGCTGTGCTGTGCAATTCATAATAAAAATGTAGATTTATGTAGCACATATCTAAAAAGATGATAAATGAGTTATCTGGTGCAAATATGATTGCATTTACAGTAGATCAGGGTTTCTCAGTCTAATGTGTGTGTACCATTCATAGTACATGAACAGGTAATACTTAAAAATTTAACAAATTAGATAAATTAACATTTGTTTTACAAACATCACATATTTGAAAGACTACTATAACTAAATGGAAACAATTGATTTTACATTATCATAAAAAAACATTGGTTTGATGCTGTACAAACATAATAGAAGCCCAACTTTAATCCTTCTACAATGACAGAGCACAACTCAAATATATTTAATCAGACAACAATGGGATATATTTTGTCATTTGTTTAGCTCAGAAATGCATTTACAGTTTTGAAATCAGTGGAGTTACATTATTGTTGTTGAATATGAGATTTGAGTTGTTAAATTGTCAGATTTATAATTATGTGATTTGTGCCAGATTCAAAGAAAGAAAGAAAGAAAGAGAGAAAGGAAGGAAGAAGAGAGAGAGAGAGAAAGAAAGAAAGAAGGAAGGAAGGAAGGAAGGAAAGAGAGAAAGAAAGGGGGAAAGAATGAGTTAAAAAGAGAAAGAAAGGAAGGGAGGAAGGGAGGGAAGGAGGAATGAATGAATCTGCTTGAAAAGCTCAAAGGTAGAAATGAGTGTAAGCGTGGTAAATAATTCCATTCTGCCAGGCATTTTACTTCTAATACTTAATATCCAACATGAGGAATCAATGTACAAGAAAGCAACAAAAAGCCCCATATCCAATTAATACATAAATACAATATAAGTTAATGGATATCATTGTATGATTAGTTGAACTACACACTCTTAAAGCTTCACTTACTTTTTATAAATACATAAAAAATCCATAAAAAATCCATACATTTATAAAAAAAGTAAGTGAAGCTTTAAGAGTGTGTAGTTCAACTAATCATACAATGATATCCATTAATATGATTGGCTTCACTGTGTTTAAGTTCCAATTTTACATTTAAGTAATAAATAGGCCTTCGAGCCGTAGGAACAACGACCCGCATTAATTCGTTTTACAACGACGATAAGATGGAATACACATAACCATACATTTATAAAAAGTAAGTGAAGCTTTAAGAGTGTGTAGTTCAACTAATCATACAATGATATCCATTAATATGATTGGCTTCACTGTGTTTAAGTTCCAATTTTACATTTAAGTAATAAATAGGCCTTCGAGCCGTAGGAACAACGACCCGCATTAATTCGTTTTACGACGACGATAAGATGGAATACACATATCCATACATTTATAAAAAGTAAGTGAAGCTTTAAGAGTGTGTAGTTCAACTAATCATACAATGATATCCATTAATATGATTGGCTTCACTGTGTTTAAGTTCCAATTTTACATTTAAACAACATAAGTTATTTACCATATCGTTTCACATGCAGGGTGGTTCTGAACTCCAATGCCTCATTAACTTTTTCAGACAATTGAATGATGTTATTGATACAAGTCAATTTGCTGATGTACATTGCATCTTAGATGGCAACGTGTTACCATTTAGACTTGTGTACATTCATGGGTAGTTAGTTTCTTATATTTTATTTATGCTGCAGTCCAGTAACATTTACATGACTAACTTTGGCAGGTTATTCATGTTGTGAGTGGCAGATATGATCTTAATATAGGGCCATGCAAAAGGTAGTGAATGTAAGGCAGCACAGCTGTATGAGATGGCACACCCAGGCCAAAGACAGTGGAGTCATAAAATATTTCCTGCAGTGTTATACCAAGTTTCAAGTACATGAAACCTCATTTCTCAATTTGCTCTTTACTTTACACCTACAATCAGATGTAACATGTACTTCTAGAGAACACTTACATAAAAAATGGTAGGATTTGGTGCTCAAAGACAACCAGCTTTTATCAGTCCATCTTGGAGTCAGTAACATTCAAAAAAATTCTGACTGGGATAATGTAGACAGAATTACTTACAGCACTATGTACCATATACAGACGAGCATCACACTACAGCAAAAGAAATTTGACACCTATATAAATAATCAAGATACAGCACTGATATTGGACACAACTAGCACTGTGGTCTGTGGTCAACATCTCTGAAGGCCCTTGGAGGCAAGTTTCCCATGCCAAGACAAGAAAAAATGTCATATAAACATATGTTGGTGAGTTTTTGTTGAAAGAAATTATCTAATGCATTTCTAGGTACACTCCAACAACTTAACTTGTTAAAATAATAATTAACTTTTTTCAGATAATTGAGCAATGTTACTGATACAATTCATTGCTGATGTACCTTTTACCTTAGATCAGCAGGGTAATGGATTGGTTACATTTATCCCCTTTGTTGATTACCCTTTGCTGATGACATAATATATATGGAGGTAAATAAGAGTATTGAGAGGGTTCAGTAGCAGACTGTCAAATATAAATGATATGCATTTTATAAAGACAATACTTATTAAATTCCATTATGAAAAATGCATTTTGTAAGCATTAATTGTTATTTAGAAATTTAATTCAATTTGCAATTCTTCTTAGCGACTATCAGTGATGGGTTCTGTACTAGATATGGTTAAATGTAGTGGCCAAATTCACATCATTAATCCTGGATCTTTGTTTGGTCTTGGTATTGTTCATAGCTAAGAAAAACTGTTCACACCTATAGGTTATAGATGTTTTAAAGTAGGAAAATTTGGCTAATTATTTTGTATAGTTAAAGCCCAGATTTGCCACAGCTTTTCAAACATATATCGTGTTGTAAATCTATAATTCACAACTGTAAATATAATGGCACTTCTTTGGTATTTATGATAAAATGATTATTTAAAACTAATAATTCCATGTCCATCTCTTTATATCATGAAATCTGCCTCCGAATTCAGAATACAGGTTTTCTAGAACTTATTAGTATTTGTCTGAAGTGTGGAATGCAACATTTGAAACTGATTTCAAAAGAGGAAAGTGATATAAATCTGTATTCTGAAGCTGTTGCACCCATGTTTTCAATTTGGTCATAAAGGTGTTGATGGCACCCATCATGTCACTTATGGAGCGATCTTTCCCTTATAAAATGATGTTACTCTGATTCAGATGATCCCATAGATCTGTTATGAAAGCAAGATCCATGATTCATTGGGTAAGTGCTGGGTAACAGTATATATTACATTTTACACATTTTGTCTTCATAATATGTAACAAAATATTGATTTTTCCCATTTCTGGTGGATAGTAATGGAACATGTTGACTGCCTGACACTGACTGCCTTTTGTTTCGAAACTGAAAGTATTGCATGTATACAGTGCTAGCCAATGACATTCATCTCTACTCTGCAAAGTCACCCTACTAAGCAAAACTGATGGAAAAGGAAAAGGAGGAGACTAACCTGTGGTGCCACATATTGCCACAACTGCCTGAGATGGTAACGTGCTGACATGAACACCAGTTCTCACCGAACCTCTCTCTTTTAGTGAATAGAGGATGTTTCATCATGCCTACCATAATACCAGTATAGAACATAATCTGTAGCATTGAGCCAGGAATATGAAATCTTCTGCAAAATACAGCAGAAGAAATTAGAAGTGAATCAGCTAGAACACTCCAATAACCAAATTACCAAAGAGTAACCTAACCAATAAAGAAAAGAATGCACTAGAAAGCCATATACTAATAAAGACATGATTATACAAATGACTGACAAAGGAAATACCACAGAAATCCTGACTCCTAAGGCTACTGGAAGAAAATACAAGGCCTTAGAAACTTTCTCAGGATCTGATGACATCCATTCTCCAAGAAATTAATAAATTTATCAAGAATTTATTAATCTGAAAGAAAATTAGCACATAATCAGAAAAATGAAAGCTCTATCATCAAGATTTGATCATTTGCCCAAGGTCCACAAGACTGGCATTTAGTTTTGATCCATTGTAAATACCATTGGTTCTCCTATTTACACTCTTGAACTGCTCATGGACAATTTGATTTTGCACATTGTTTTAATTTTGTCCAGACACTACAGAAATTAAACTTGCAGTCCAAAGATCTTCTGGTTATATAAAATATAGTGAACTTTTGTAACAGTGATATCAAATATTAACATTTTTAAAAAATTGAATCAAGATTGTAACATACACACCACTAAAATTTGGTATGGCAGATTTTTCTTCATTTCTTCACTGGTGTCTTTCAACTCAGTTTTTTAATCACTTATTTTCAATATGATCAAGATCTATGAACAGATGGAGTGGCCATGGGAGACCCTCTCAGTTCAATGGTGGCCAATTTCTGCTACATGGAGTTTTTGAAGAAACTGCTTTAGAAATTGTGACTCTCCAACCATTATACTGGTACCAGTATGTTGCTGACACATTCTTCATATGGAATCATGAATAGATAATTCTCATGGATTTTCTTTGCCATCTCATCAACTTACATCTGCACATGCAATTCACCATGGATATTAAGGAGGATGTATAGCCTCTTTGATGTTTTGGTCACCAGAAAAGAAGTTGATTTCCTTGGATGTAAAGTTTTGGGAAACGTATCCATGCTGAACTGTTATTATCTACACAAGGACTCTAATTATCATCCACATCAAAAACAGGCCATGATGAAGATGCTGGTCAACTGGGCTGAACACCTCTGAAAACATCAACACCTATGAGAAGAGCTTCATCACCTGGACTATACTTTACAAACTAAGGCTATATTGCCAAGGAAGTCAAGGGGGCTTTTCACCCTAAGAAATCAACACCGGCTATTTCTAAACAAAAACAAAACAAAAATAGCAGCACTACCTATTTATCTTAAATCAAGAATGTTATAAATTGTATTGGAAGACCGCTGAACTAGTGGAACATCAAAACAATCTACAAATCAAGCAAAGATTTTTAACTTCACAAAGGATTCCCAGTACCCACTATCACTGCTGGAGTACATAGCATACCCTGCTCCTGTGGGGTAGTACCTACCTATATGTTTGCATGACAGGGCAGTATAAACACATGACTGGCCAAACCAAGAGGAACTGTTGCCAAGGTCCAGGAGATAAATCAGCAGTGGATGAACATGCCCTTCAAGATATAAACTACACTACCCACTTAGAGGACACCGCAATTTTTGAAAAACTTCACTTTCCATGCTCTCCTACACCGGCAAGCCATAGAGATTTTCAAACACCCATTCAGTTTTAACAGAAGGAAGAACACCTTTGCTTAAATAAAATCTAGCATCCTATATTACATAGGATCCTTCCAAAAAATTGTAAAAGAGCAAAGCAATCAGAAATCAATATTTCTGCCTTTCAATTAGAGTTCAGCCAATCAAAAGTTACCCAACTGAGCAGCCAACTTGCTCAGGGCACAGATGCCAAGACAACCAGAAAAGTGCTTTGGAAATATCAATGTTCCACTGATAAATAATTACTAATGAAATATCTGGAAAAGGAAGGAATTTCAGTTGACCATGGCTTTGCAGCCCAGAAACTTTAGCTTATAAATGCGATATCAACCATGAAAGGGTACAAGCTCTATTGAGACTTCATAGAAGATGGATTACTGTACCTAAATGAATGCAGAGTGCTGGAGAAGATGCATCACCTGTACTGTCAGAGGTGCTCCATATAATTTCCTTTGGCCTGGAAAAGAAAGAACCAGAATTTTCTGCTCATAAGACAGGCAGTGCTGCCTTCGTGATGAAATCCTGAGAAACACTGCCAAATCTCATTTGTAACATGAATCTTATCACCTGCACTTTCCCAAATGACATTGCTTAGCAGGGGAATCCAAAAATTGTTTTACTGGAGCAGCTGATGACATTTTATTTTATTAAGCAGAAATTTTTCAAAATAATGATCATTTAGGAAAATGTTGCCAGACACATTCATTCCATCAGAATGTAAACTACTATTTTGGGGTACTGACTTTATATTAGCCAGCCACCACAACATAATCAAAGAGATAGTAGATATGTTCGGCATACCAAATCAATCTCTATTGCTAGGGCCAAAACTATTATTCAGAATAAAAGCAATGTCACTCCCTGTCATTCTTAAAAGCCTACTTCCACCATCTACCTAACCTAGAGTCCATGTTTCTGATAATGAGAGATGCTAAAGATGTCTTTACTATGGTGAAATGCTTGCAAATAAAATATAAATTTTCATGCATAGAGCATGTGGTACTAAATCAATGAGAAACTTCAGCAAAATAATATCTACAGTTATTTAGGAGGAGCAATTAAAAGAAAAATTGCCTTAGGGGTCATAAACAGTGACTCAGTGAAACATGTGCCATGACTTTTTGTCAGTAGTATAACTAAGGAAGCATGATTCCCTCTGGAAAAAAATTTTTGGCTAGCTGCCCTTCTCATATTGGCTCATACCAGAAGGCATTGTATTGCTGTGTTAACAGCATATATTTCATACCTATGCATGTCAAATGCAATACTCTATCTAATCTGTGACATTGTACAATGCAGGTAAAGTGAGGAAAAATTGTAGAACTGTACACAGATCAGGAACAATGTTGGCAATAGCAGGAGTTTCAGCAATTAATACTTTGGCCAGTTTCTTTATTGTTGAAAATTTATGAATCTTCCATCATAATAGATTTAAAACTAATTAGTTATTGAGGAAAAGTAGGAGATAAATCTTAGCATAACATTCACAAAGTGTGTTGGCTTTTTTGATTATTTCCATTTTAATTAAGAATGCTGAGTTTTGATGGCTGTAGCAGTGAGAATTTAACTGAGATAGTATTCATGTTTTCAAAATGTACATTAAGCTGCAGAATTATGATGTCCAAATAATTGTTAAAAACAAATACTTGGAATTTTTCTTCTGCATACTGTATTTGTTCATCAATTGTCAATTCATTAAAAAACTTCTTAATCTGGCATTGTCATGTTATTTTGAAAAAGGGTCTATTTTCCAGGAATGTGGGATTTCTTTTCCTTCCTTTAAAACAGTAATCAAAATTCGCTGCCTGTACTCTATCATATTATTTCAGACTTATTTTAACAATGATGTGGCCATTAATAAATCAATGCATTTTTCTTGTATATATTTTGAAACAATATTGGTGTACACTGGAAAACAAACATAACTACAAACTGAAATGAATTAAGATCTCTTCAATGAAAGAGCTGCATGTTTTTCAGAAGATTTGTTCGGAATCAGAAGTACATTCTCAAGGCATATCATCATTTCATAAACTCCTTTTTTAATGTGAATAAAAAATCATGAAGGTCATTTGTAGGGCAGAATATTTTCAGTTTGCAATTGATTATCCCATTATCCAAGTCACTGTTTAATTCCTGCCATTATGGTAAACTTTTAGGAAAAGACACACCCATTTGCTCTACGGTTATGCAAAAGCCCCTTAATTCTGAAATGTCACTAATGGAATAATTTAGAACAAAATTTAAATTATTGCCTGCACATGTACATAATTAGTTATTCACACTCTATCTTTGATATGTGCTTGCAGACCATGATATTTTCCACTCTTATTAGCTGCACCGTCATATGCTTAGCCATGATACTTGTTTAAATCCAATTTTTGTTTCCAGTATCTTAATGCATTCATTTTTGAACAATTTTCCAGTTTGTGCATGTGCATGAATTTTATAGAATCCAATAAAAGATTCGCAAATAATTACTGATTTTCTCAATTCTATTGTAACATATAAAAGCATTACACTTTTTTTTAATAGTGTTTTTGCTGCTGAGGCACCACAGGTGGATTTCACGTAAATTATCACTGGTACTTATGTTCTGAATTATATTTAACAAGATACAGAAAAATGTGACTATGAGACTTGTTTTTTACAAAAAATTTTAATACTGAGTGAAAAGTAAAATTAGCTCATTTTGTATTTGGGGGCATACTTTTTGCTGTTGGAAATGGTCAAATGTCACTTGGTGAGAGTGATAATTTATTTCTGATTGAAGATCTGGTACAGAGTTTAGGTGTTATTGCATTTTTTCATTCATACCAATGATATTTTTAGAACAACAAAATGTTACAGCAGTATTTATGTGAGATGGATCAGCAAGAATAGTAGCAATACCTTCATAAGGATGTTGCTGGAAGATTTAGCTTGAAGAGGAGAGTCACATTCACGTGAATTTACCGAGGAAGCATGTGATATAAATTAGATATTGCAGAAGTGGAACGCTGAAAATGCTGCCTTAATAGTAGTTATAATAAATTTTCCTTGATGATACCATTCTTGAACTTCAACAATTTACCTTTATTAACCTTGCTTTGTTTTGTAATTGCCTTTGAAAAGTTTCAGATATTAAATTTAGCACTAGAATTTTTTTTTGCATCAAAATAAAAAGAAAATTTCAATTTTAAGTAGGGTTTTACACAAATGATTCACTCAAACCATGATACATTAACATGTTAAGCTCCAAGTCTTTTTATTAGGTTTATGTTGTGAATGTGAGAAAAGCTTTTATTTTTTTCTTTAATTTTTACCAGATGAAACAAGATTATTGTTAACCTATATTCATTGCTGACAAACTGAAAATAAGAGACAAAAACAAAAATGCACAACTACATCCTTTATTAACAAAAGAACCAACTCCATGTATACATAAAGTATGTAGCACTACATTTTTGCAATAACAATGTTGGCAACAGGAAGAAAATTAATTCAAAAAGCATGTGCTTTTTGGTTCACAAGCAAAATAATTCACAAGATGGATTGAGCTTTTGATCTTCAAAATGGGATTCTGAAAAATTTAAAACTGCATTTAATTTAACATGTCATGTTCTTTTAACAAATAAAAAAAAAATTGCCAATGCTTTGGGTCATCAATACATCCATTGAATTGCTACTAAGAATCAAGGAATAAATTAATGAATTTCATAAGAGAGTTTTGCTTCCCATCACTGTAATTATCCTCAGCATCATAATCCTACCATTGCATTTTTTATTATTTTTAATCTTTTTAATTATTTTTAATAGCAAATAGAATAGACAATTAAAATGTATCATAAAGTTGTAGCAAAATGTATGAACATACCTATAATTATAGTTTGTGCTTTTAGAACTGTTGGCAGTAACTGATGAATCGTCTATGACTGTTTTATTCTTCAACCATGCCTGCAGCAATGACTTTGATTTATAGCCCTGTTCTAAAGATTCTGAGCTTCTCTCTATATTTCTCTTTGATGTATAGTGGGGATATGAAATATCTACAAATTTCTCACTTACGCTTGAATCTGTTTTGTTACAGCCAGTGCAATTATGATATTTGTCATTATTGGTAGTATTTAGAGATTCAGCAGCTTTCAGTTTTACACTTTTATTCATTTTTGGTTTTGTTGATAAACTCTTTTGAAATTTGGATCCATTGCTGCAAAAGATATGATTGCTTGTTTTGTCTGTTTGTGGTAATACATCATTGCTGTGCTTAGGGTAAACTGTAAATGCTTCATTCCAAGTGCTGTTTGTTACTTCCTTTTGTGAGGGAGCAGTAGCTTCTTGGTTCTCTGAAGTAAATAAGTAATCAGGAATGATGGGAACTGAAAGGAAAATAAAAATTCTTTTTACTAAAAAGGAAACAGTAAAGCCATTTATCTCCACAAAGCACTAAATGCAAGTTGCAGATGTGTATTCAATTCCAATTGTTTAATTGTGATTCATGCATGAAGTTACGTTATTGCAAAAGCAGAGGCTTAACGTTTTGTCACTGACAATAATGCAAGTAAATATTACTCATATCTCTTCTGCCTTTAGCATGTAAATTTAATATATGAACGAATTTATTCCACAATTAACTTTATAATTTGTTACAACAATCAATTTACAATAATAACTATATTTTTACATACATTATTAACCTACTCTTTTTACTCTAGATCCTAGATGCATCCCAAAATACAGTTTCCTTCCTCGTTAACCATGTGGTTGTCTGACTGTAAGAAACCTCCTTTTACTTTCTTCCTATTTCGTTCTCACTTATCCTTAACTTTATCTAAAAACTCTCCCATTTTCTGGATGTTCTTTATACTCTTGTTATTTAACATTTTATTTAACACTAAATCCTTCTGTAAATTGTCCTGTTTATTGTCCCAAACTTTTTCCCACCACCATTTGACTTTCTCTCATTCCAATAAATAATGGGACATACTGACTTCTCCCCCACGCATCTACATCTATCATTATTGTCTCCTCTATATCCTTTCAGGAGTATTGTTCCTGTACACATTCATGTCCAACCCATCCTACCCATTTGATCACAAATTACAATATATTTCTCTTGTCCCCAATTCTCTTTGATTCTTTTATATATGACCAAGGAACTTTTATCATCTAAACTAGCCCAAATCTTTTGCTTTTCAATATCTTCTATCCTCTGTCTCACTATCTTCCATAATCCTTTAACATTACTTTCATCTGCTCTGCTATATTCCCCAAACCTCTTTCTTCTAGTAGCTTCCCCACTTCCCTATACCAACTCTTCCTTCCCAAAACCTCTTTTTGATATTTCAAGCATTCCTTTAATATATTTGAGCTGTCTAATTTGAGGATACAATACCAATACTTCATTACTCTCTCTATAATCAATCCTTTTCTCCCTATCCTTCTTAATTCATGCAAACTAACCTCCCTCGGAGAACACTTGGGTAATCCCAACACTTTCCTACAAAACATTCTGTGTACCACATCCACCTTTCTCCACCCCTATTTCAATTCCCCAAACCTTGACAGAAGTTTCTGTAGATAAATATATGAATAAATAGATTACCCTGCACATATCATGTCTTAAAATAAATAAGTTGCTGGCAGAATCTGTAATTATTACTAATATTTTTTTAACTAGTTTTTAACACTTTCAGTACATCTACCTGTATCTTTTTGTTCTATCATAAGGTAACAAATAGTAAATCAATATGCATTAACAAATATAATCACTATAAAAATATTTCCTATGATAAGACTCTTTGGCACAAATTGGGGCTGGTGAGGATATTAAATTGAGAGTATCATGTCAGAGGGCATATCAACCAAAATTGTGAAAATGAGATTATTTACTTATTAGGGAAAATTATTGATACTTCATATCATGCAAAAAGGGCAAATAGATAAAGAGAATGGATAGTTAGATTATTACTATTTTCATTTGGAGTACCAGCGATGATAAACCCTTATCAACATGCTAAAGGTACAGACATACTTTTGCTCTTTTAGCACATATTATATTCATAATTGCCTTTCTGACATAATATTGTTCTTTACCATTATAATACACTTTTTATTTATTTGTTTATTTATGTATTTATTTATATATTCTGGTAGAGCTAAGGCCATTAGGCCTTCTCTTCCATCCACTCTACCAATCTAATAATAATTACGTGAACTTATAGCAACAATATTACAATCACAACATTGACAGTAAAGTTGACAATACTCGTACGCATATAAACCAATGTTAAACATTATGCATATAAATAAATATATGCTAATACATAAATATTGATAATGAAAAATGAAAAATATTAACTTAAGAAGAAGAAAAAAATAAGAAAATAAAAGAACAATAATATACAATGGGCACCAGCAATTACAATTTATACATATATCAACTTACAAAAATCCTGAAAGTGGAAATAAAGATACAAGCAAAATATAAAATTAAACCCTGACATACTATGAAGCAGATAGGAACATTAATGATTATAATAAAAATAATAGAATGAATAATTCTACAGCAGGGTAAAACAAATAAATACACGTACTGTAACAAAAGCATTCTGAATCTAGGGTAATGGATTATTTCTAATAATATTAAACAATTTCTTATGAAATGTTCCAAAAGTTCAGCATTCTCTGACAATGAAATGCATTCCAGAGACGGGCAGCGGTTATGGTGAATGATGATGAGTAAAGTGATGTATGGTGCAATGGTAACAATAGTACGTGCTGGGATTCAGAATGTGTTTTAAGATTATGAGAGGAAGACAGATTTTGAAAACGAGAAGATAGATAAGATGGAGATGTATGGATAACTTTGAAAAGTAGTGTGAGACAATGAACGTTTCTTCGGTCTTCCATGCAGAACCAAGACCGCATATTGAGGGAGGGTGTTATATGATTGAACAGACGCACATCGCAGATGTCACATATGCACATATTATGAACATGCTGTAGTTTTTGCTTTAGTTAGAGTTTAAATCTGAGCAGAAAATCACAGTTTTCATTTAATTAGTTTATGTACATATTTTAAAAAGATATATTAAATTGTTTATCTTTATTCTTTTTATATCTATTCCAGATTTCTTTTATATTCAGTGTGGCAATATTGATACTGACAACAAATCATTTTTACACTGTTTTGTGAATTATTGTACCAGTTTCTTTAATCTTTAGCACACTGTGTTATGATGTAAACAACATATGTTTAATTTAGTGTATTTTATTGCTCAGTAAACTTCAATAGAAAGCTGTCTACTTTTATGTCAAGGGGTAGGAAACTTATTTATTTAACTTGTTCCTTAAAGCAAGGAAAAGATGTATGATCTGTTTGACAAACACTATAGAGAAACAAATATACAGCACCTCTGCAAAACTCTTTATGAAATGAAGATCTTATACGAAAACATTAACGTGTACACCTAAAATGGATCTATGCTGGTGTTACACTTGGATATCTGAAGAAGAAATGCAAGAAAGACAGGAAGAGTATGATCTACACATAAATAGGCAGGAGGCTGCACAATCTGAATAAAAGAAGAACAAATTATCAGCTTTAAGTGATTCTATAATAATGACAGTTAATTTCAATTTTCAGACTGAGTATTTCCCACTTGAATGTAGGAAGCCTTTATTTTACAAAAGAAAATTAGGCATCTTCAATTATACTATTCATGAATTGACAAAAAAGAAAAGACATTGTTCTCTGTAATATAAGTATAATGGTTAGAAAGGAATAATTGAAATAACATGTTTGCACACATTAGTTCTGAACAGTATTTAATCAGCCTGTAAGATACCTGATATTTACTGCAAATGTTGTGCTGGTCAGAATTTGGTTTGGTTTACTTATGGACACTCTTTAACATATCAGGTCATGAGCATTCCATTCAATTCAGGGCATGAAACAGCTAATAAATTTGCTCAGAGGCCTCTTCTTTCTGGCTTGAGGTTCTTTTTTGGACCCATGGCTTTAATTTCCTTCCCAAAGAAGCCCATACTTAGGATTTTTAAGCCCAAAAAAATCCATTGATCCTGGCTGGAATTTGACCCACGATCTTGGGTTTAGGAGGCAAATATGGCTACCACTACACCACCAGGACTGACTGTGGTCAGAATTGGAATAAGATTGTGTCTATGATAGTCCCGTATGGTACAGCAATATCCCATCATGTGGGAGACATGTATCTCTTAAGACATTCATTTTAACTGTCTTAAGGAACATTGGGAGTGATTCTTTTGGCCAAAATCAGTCAAAAAAAAAAAATAAAAAAAATAAAAAAATAAAAAAAATAAAAAAAATTGTTGCGAAAGGTTTCTTATTTTTGGGCATCCACAGAGAGTCAGCATTTGCATGCCCCTCCCTCTCCCTTTGGGCACTGCAGCCTTTTAAAGACCTCAGCATGCCCTTTTAAATTACAGTTTCCCAGCATACTTTTTTTTTAATGAAACTTTTTTTCAAAACTTCATTTTTACACATTCAAATGTTCCACACTTAACAGCTTTTGTTTATATGCATTAACATTTCCCATTATATTTTTTTAATAGTGTTTAACGCCCATTTTTACTACTGAGGCACTATAGACGGTGGACACTGACGATACATTGAGATGAAATGATAAATTGGAAAATGACATTTTTATTTTTGGAAAGAAACATTCTTCCAGGCCTAAGTTTAGAGTACCCCCCCCCCCGGCATTTGCCATTTATGAGGACTGAGGAAAACCTGGGAAAACCTCAGTCAGGGAGGACAGTCCTGGCAGGATTCGAACTCCAAACTCCTGCTCACTTCTCGGAATGTGTAGAACGTGCAGCCAGTTCGACGATAAGCGGGCGGGAGCCCAAGTTAATGTCCCAGACCCAAACCAACTGACTTTCGGGTTTACAAAGTCACAGCCGAGGATCCGTCTCAAATCTGCAGCCGGGGTTAACATCCCACTTAGGCGCGTTCTCTTTTGGAAGCGTCGGGCCCACTCTAGAGCGCCGGTGGACATCCGAAACAATGGACGTCCCTAGCAACAGTATCAATAGCAACAGCCAGGTAAACCTGACTAACCAACTTCTGCCCTCTACCTACCTTCCCTGTTGGCCAGACCGAGAGAAGGAAATTGATCAAGGTAAGCTCCAAGGCCAACGAGGCACCGGGAGCGGAGCGGGGGTACCAGTGGCCTCCGCCCCTCCTACTGTACCATTCTCCCTCCTCATTTCCCTGCCAGAGAGTCAATCATGACTCGGAGTCGTAGGCGATACATGACGTTGACTGGCTTGATGCTGGAGTCACTTCTCCAGTAACGAATGGCAGGGGCGAAAGCCGAATTCCGCTGTGTCGATCAGCAAGGAGAAAGTGGAGCGTGAATGTGAAACGTCTGGTTAGAGCAACATTTGTTAAAGACAAGATATTGGACAGGCTCATTGTGCTTACGAAAATAAAACTGATCAGCAAAATGAAGGGACATTCGTTGTAGGCACAAAGAAAGTTTGGAATTAAGCAAGGACATCGTTATTAAGGAATATTGTGGTTGCAAGATCCCATCATCGTCGAAAGTACCCTAGATGTATTTCGTAAATTGCAAGTTAATGTGCAGTGAATGTAATACATGCATGCACAAATATTCTTACACGTGCTTTGATTCCAGCATTAAATGGAATATGTGTAAATACATGCACAGCATTTGCAGTTTCAGGTCCGTTACGAACACCCTATAGGATATCCTAAAGATATTAATGACTTTATAATCAATACTGAAGAAGTTCCTGTTCTCAATGAAAAAGAGGAAATACTAGTCCAAGTGAGCAAATAAAGTCCCAACCTCTCTGTGCCCCTATTAGAACAAAAGAAATCATTTATTGTGAGTTTTCCAATATAACTAATAGAAATTCCACCACAAGAGAACGAATTTTTAAGCTTAATTTTAAAAAAGTATATGTGCGCGAAGCGTGTGTTAAACTTGCAGTGTTAAAAGCAAAGACTTATGCCTTTGCCCCCTTTGATTATTGTTTACTTTGAGTGTTACATTGCTACATTACAATTTAACCATTAAAATATATCCTAAAAAGTTAAATTTTGGCGTACAATTATAAGGATAGGTTTCCGGCCTGGACATAAGGATTATCGCCTTCACAAAACCCTTATCTGGTGTCACACCTTATCTGTTAAGTAAATAATTCCAGCTGTAACCTCCGCTCCGCTGTGTTCAGTTGTTCTGATATAGTTGCATAAAGAAGGCTATGTGCAGAACATTTTGACGTGTTAAAAATGGAATATCGAACTGTTATTAAGTTCTTCACAAAAGAAGGACTTACTCCAAATGAAATTAAACAACCATTGGATGGTGTATATGGGGAAACATCTCCCTCATATTCTACCATAAAAGAATGGGCCAAACTTTTTCGAATGGGTCGAGAAAGCATTGAAGACGAAGAGAATTGCAGGTCGGCCCTTGGAGGTGCCCACTCCTGAAAATATTGCTCTTATGGTTGGACCTTTCTAAGACAACAGTCCTTTGAACTATTCATGAACATTTAAACATGAATAAGGTTAGTGCAAGATGGGTGCCTAGACTTCTTTCCTCAGTCCAAAAGCAACAACGAGTCATCTGTTGTCAGGCATTTTTGGAGCTCTGCCATGGTAACCAGAGAGAGAAAAGTTCTGCCAACCATTCTTACAGGAGATGAATCTACGATCCTCTACTATGATCTCTTGTCCAAAAGGGAATCAATGGAGTGGCGTAAACCTGGTGAAGCACCCTCTCTAAAGGCAATGTTACTCAGTCAACCAAGATCGTGGCCACAATCTTTTGGGACTGTGAAGGAATATTCTTCATTGACTTCAAGGAGAAGAACACCACAGTAAATGGGGAGTACTATGCTGGCCTACTGCACAGACTACGTGCTTCCATCAAAGAGAAAATGCAAGGAAAGCTGAATGGTGGTGTGTGCCTTCTTCGCGGCAATAAGCCTATGCACACAGCTCTTGCTGCAAAGGAAGCCGTGAAGCAGTGACTTCAAAGAGATTGACTATCCACCCTACAGCCCACATCTAGCTCCCAGTGACTATTTCCTCTTCTCAAAACTCAAGAAGGGCCTTCGAGGAAGGAAATTTAAGTGTGACGAAGAAGTGATGGATGCTGTTTATGTCCATTTTACACACAAGACTTAAGACTATTTTGGGGGGTGAGGGGTTGAAATGTTAATTCACAGAATGCGAGATGTGTATTGCAATAAAGGATAACTATAATGAAAAGTGAAATGTAGTTTTTATCTTTATCGTATCTAGAAAATGGTTAGGACGGATACTTATGAACCTGCCCTCGTAAACACAACCAAATGCAAAGCTATTATTTTTCCAAACGCACCAATCATCACCGATATCCATGTCACGCACTGCAACCGGCCCAACTTTTTGACATTTCCTATTCTAATGAACTTACATATCTCGGACTAACCATGGATCAAGGCCTCATATTACAAATCAGACGCAAAGCTAATGCCCAATTAGATGCACTCCCTTAATTAACTATAACAATTCCTTTAAAATAAATATGGGCTTTTTTGAGTGGTGTTTAACGTCTGTTTTACTACTGAGGCACCACAGGCGATGTTTGGGCCTATGCAGTCCCACCGCACATTAAAACTTTCGGAAAAAAAAAATTATAAGCATCATAGCCAAAGTGCCCCGAGTAGCGCCGGCCAAAACTCTTTCAAGAACTACGAATACACAATTGAACAATTTATCAAAAAGCTTACGTTTGACTTATATCAAAATCGAACCATAATAAAACTCATCTGTAATATAGGAAAGTACGAAACGGTAAACAATTAATACAAAAGACCAATATGTCCATTCGACAGGACTTTATACCCTGATATTAACAACAGACGTACAAAAAATCTTAATAGACTACCTCCTTCTGTCTTCATACCCGAATATTTCTATAAAGAAGACGATTGACCTCGCCTCATACATCTCAACAGAAGTTGTTAGACTTCCACTTATAGGCAACAGTGAGGCGAACAGTTGATCCCAGGGTACGCTGCATCATAAGAAAGTGCAACAGATGCACCGAAGACCAATGAGATCTGGCCAGTACGCCCGAGGAACTCAGACCCCACAGACAGAACATCATTCTCGCTCCACCCATGTATTCCGATCACTACATGCATGCACACCATTAGCTATATTTTAAACATAAATTAACTCATTCTTTAACATCCCACAATAGTTTACTAATATTTTAAACGGACAGGGTAGTCTAAAATAATGAAAAGTTACTCTTTTAGAATTTATCATTAAACAGCTCTGAAATTTCTAGTTAGAAAATACACCTTTTAGATATTTAAATGGGGTTTTAAATGCACAGCGCCGCTCTTTAAATCAACTTGATACTTCTTGCTACACCCCCTTTTCAGTCTTTACGTTTTCTGTTTTCTGAAATGATAGGAACATTGGATAACTTTGTTTGATGATTGATACGTCGGGTACATTTTGTGTTGGCTGCACTGTAGCATCATGATGCGTCTTTGTTTCATGGCTGCCTTTTGAAAATAAAGTGTACATTGTGTGAGAAATGAAAGATATTTATGGTGCTAGTAAAGTATTTTTGTCCTGCCAGAGCTTTATAAATAAATTATCTACAATGTCCAGAATCGATAGAGCTTTAAAGAGACAGAAATTCCGTGGACATCAGTACGCATCTATAAAGAAACAACGTAGAAGAAAAAATTAAGTGCTCAGCCTACCGATGCTTTGGTAAGCTCTTCAAAGAAAAAATTCAGTTACAAGCAAGATAATGACTTAAACAGTGTATTTACACTAGTATTAGTAATGTAAATAGTGTTGGTGATAATTATATTATCATTAATTTACTTTCCAATTTTGTAAGTAAACATGCAGTTTGTGGAAATTGCCAGCAGATTCACTTTATATAAAAGAAAATATCAATAGAAACAGATCTGTGTTCTGAACTTGTTTTGAAGTGTAGACAATATGATATGGTGGTGTTGTAGCTAATTCCCTCACCACAGCTAAAGTTTTGGAGTGGAAATTCTCACAAACAATTGTAAAATTTGTAGTATACCAAATAATGTGATAGGAGTTTTTAGGAAAAAAGTGAAAATTTGGGGATAAAGGAGCTGGGCAAATTTTCATACGTTCTCTTGGTGACCGTAGTGTGAGATACATAAAACTCTTAGGAGACGGGAGCTGAAAAGTGTATAAATCAATGTGTGATAGCAAACCATATGGTGACAGTGTATTGATGTAGGTCAGAAAATTGTTTTCTTTCCTTAACCTAAATTATTTGAAACCAACATTTTTAGATGTTAATGTTCTTTGTATTCTGAAACTACTAAAGGTAGAAAGCTGAAACGCTGTACACTGTTACATATTTTATTGAATATTTTACTGCACTTTCATTAGGTTATAAAGGAAACCACGGAGTCATAAAAATGTGCAAAAAAGAGAAAAATTTTCATTGCACATTTTTAAAAATGTACAATTTTTTTCTTCAGAAGTATCACAAAAGATACCTACACGAAATTGCATAATTTTATACTTGACTATATTGAGAAAATTCGTTAATAATTTTAATTTTGTGCTTCAAGTAGTTAGGTGAAAAAAGGATCATAAATATATTCATATTTTAAACAACTGTTACTTGATGCTTTTTTAGATTTCATATTTTTTTTATATATAAAATGAAACACAGGAGCTAAAAGCGCATACTACAAGCCTAAATATTTTGCAAAGTACGCTGAATTTTATAAAATTAGAAGTTGTTTCATAAAAAGTGTATGAGATTTAGAAAATTTATTCCGATGGTGCATAGACACCATATATTCAGACTACTCTATCCTCTTAACATAATCAGCTAATACGTAGAAATTCTCACTAGCTTCCTTCTAACTCCGGCAGGCACTCTGGACGCGTCATGGGTGCCGCCAGGGAATCAACATTGAACGCGCTTACATGCACTGCATGCCAGGACATGCTGTAACCGATTACTAGCCGGGCTGCTCAAGCGGAACCAATTAACAGCTGCATGAACGGGCCGCATAACAAGTTCCTCATGTATGTTAACAGTAACTGCATGGGAGGCGATGTATCCTCTGGGATGATCGCGACCGGAGAGTGTGGGCCGCGCCTTTAAATATATGAATAAAAAAACCGATAAATAAAAATCAAACACCACAACGATCCACCAGCCCCTTCATCAGAGCAAAAATGCGGTACGGGAGCTGTTAAGAGATTTTGCCACCCCAGGAAAGTAGAAATTCACCGACGGTTCAAGACCCTAGTGAGATGGGCACAGAGCAAAGGCCTGAGAAAATACAATAAAATATTTAAACCTCCAAGAGAGGAAGCCTTGGCGAATGGTTCGAGGACTGCGGAAAGACAAGATCCAGCGCCCCTTGCATAGCCATCTTCTTGGAGGCTTTGTGTTGGAGCACCAAGAGAATACCGAGACTTTTGCAGATTATTTGGAGACTCAATTCCAACCCCGAGAAGAACCCCAGGACGATGATCAAACTTATCTCGTGGAGAAAACTATCTCAGCAGTCTTAAAAGTTGGGCTGATTCAGCAAGAAAACTTTCACTTCCTGATCTCCATCCAAGAGAAGTGGCCTCCCAGATCCAACACCTAAAATCCCGTAAAGCCCCTAGAACAGGACCGTGTCTTTAACAGCGGAAATGCTCCAACAACTTCCTAAATGAGCCGTGATCTACTTGAGGATTTATAATGCCTGCGTACATTTCCTTTACTTTCCATCATCACGCGGAGGCGCGGGAGGTGTGCATATTAAAGCCCAATATAGAACCCAAGACTGTAGCAATGTTACTAGACGTGGAAAAAGCCTTCCCAACAACTTGGTACGATGATCTCGTCTACAAGCTCCTCGTGCACGACATTCCTGCCCCTTACATTTTCCTGGTGGCCAGCGAATGCAGCTTCCGGGTGAAGATAGAGTGCAAGCTCTCTGCAGTCCGGTCCATTGACGCGGGAGTACAGGAGGGCAGCTTGCTGTCCCCCTTGCTCTTTGTAGTTTATACAGCTGACTCCGCACCATACAAGTACCATTACCTACCAATACACAGGTGACCTGTTAATACTCGCTCAAAACAGAAATACAGAATTGGTTTTCAGACAAATAAAGCCCCACCTCCGAGACAAAAACTCATCGAGCGGGAAATGGCGGATGGCCGTTAGACTGGAGAAAATCTCAGTTATTTTCCTGGCTAAGAGCAGACATCCTCGGCTCAGCGCAGACGGATCTCATGGGTTAGCAGAGCGAAGTACTTCAGCGTCACGCTGGAACGTAAGCTAACCTTCATGCAACATGTGCTAGACAAAGTACAATAAGACCACACAAATATCTGACATCTATATCCCATCCTCAGTTACATTGTACCGCGCAATAATACCGGCGCTGATCATGTAGGCTGCAAAATCTGTGGCACTATTGCTCCATCCACAGTCCGCAGAATCCAGTTCCTGCAGAGCCTAGCTACCGACTGGTTCTTCCCTTTTACATCCTACACACCCATTTTAACATCCCGTACATTATAGACATCATACGGAAGAGAGGCTGGACTCTATATGACAACATGCTCAACCACCACAATGAATCGGTGAACTCATTAGGAGACTGTGATCATAGAATTCCACGAAAATACAAATCATACCGACTCCCAAGGAGAACGCCATGGGGCCCCTTGGATTAAAAAAAAAAAACAAAACAAAACAAACATTAAGTTAAGTCAGCATCGAGCTGCCCAATATTAAGGCCTCCTGACCCCAGCAAAAATATGACCATTTTACAGCCCATAGCATCTTTAACCAAAACAATTTTGCTCACCTTAGTTCTGTCTATCCCAATAAGGGGGTCTATCCACCTTCTCAAACTTAACCTAAGTACAAACATTTTCCCGTGAACATATAAGTTCTTCGTCCACTTACAGGTAAAACCGCGAGGCGTCCAGAAACTGCTGCACAGACATTCGTCTGGGATAGGCCCAGGTGTTTTGAACTGACTTCTGTGTTGCGTTCTTGTTAGTCATTAGGGCTGTGTGGATCCAATACTAGAATGTTCGATGAACAGTGAGTGGCGACAATTGTTCAGTGAAATACTGCGGCACCTTGAGAGAATAGATAGTGCAGACGCTCTTGCAAAATGTTTTCAAAATTGATATAAGCTTGTAGATCAAAACTGAAGTTGCACGAGGTCGTGGTGCTCAAGACTGTTATCAGGAACTACGCGAAGCATGTGGTGATGCAGCGTTGCCAATCTCGCACAGTGGCAAGATAAGTGAAAGTGTTTCGTGCATGCGGGGATGCTGTTCAGGACAATACTCGTTCAAACGAACCCGAACTGACAACCACACATTTCAGCTCCTTGCTTCCTTGTTGGATGATGAACTGCGCGAATATTAGCTGAAGAGGTCGGCGCCTGCAACAAAACCTGACTCCATATTCTGTAGCACATTCTTGGGTTCTGCAAAAGTGCAGCATATTGGATACTTCATGCCTTCGCGGAGGCGCAATAAAGGCACCGTTATGTAATTACACAGAATTTGCTGAACAGTTACCAGAGAGGAAGTGACGACTTTTTTTGGGGAGGGGGAGGATCCTCACTATGGACAAAATCTAGGCTCATTCCTACGCACCACGCTTGAAACGTCAATCAAATGGAAACATCCCGGATCTTCTCGTCCAAAGATAGTGCGTTCTGAATATGGGTGAAGGTGACCGCTGTGGCGTATGACATTCAACATGTTGTACCTAAAAGGCAAAGGATAAATCCTGTATACTGTTGCAATTTTTTGGAACACCACTTTTGTTTCAGCACTAATGAGAAAGCCACAATGCTTGCTGGCAGTGAAATCCAAAATTCTTTATGACAATGCGAGGTGTCACACTGCTGACGCTGTTAGGACTTCTTACGTCGATGGAACTAGGAGATACTGGAACATCCACCTTACTCACCCAACATGAGCCCGTGAAACTACGATCTCTTGGCAAAAATGAAAGAACCACTTTAGGGAGGCGTTTCGTTTGGCCATTATCAATACTGTAGGAAGGTCACTTCAGGACATTAACAGAGATGAACACGCTGACGGAGTACGGCACCTTCCACGTATATGGCAGAAGATGGTAGACATGGCAGGAGATTACATTAGGTATTACCCTCTGATAACAAAACTCTCTCGACATTACAGTACAGCTGCCATTACTTTTTATCCAACCTACGTAAATTACAGTAAAATATTTACAGGTAATCTATTCCCTCAACTCAAAGAACTTATTAAGTAATGCATATTTATTCATACCATTTTATGTACCCTTCATTAGTATTTTTTTTTGTACCAAGTGCCCCTGATATTTGCAGAGTTTAAAATTTAAAAGCTTTACTTACCAACAACTGTCAGCAAGATGTTGTCGAGAAGTAATGAGGTGTAAACGATTGTGACCAATATTTGTTTTGAGTTCCACCATCGTTCTAGGTCTAACAAAGGCATCTTGTTAAGTTTCTGAAATTTAAAGATGTTGTAAATGTTAATGTAAATTTATTTTTTCTCTCAGAAAGTGTAAACAAAAATATAATAATTACTATTGGGTAAAACCGATTAGTATTGCAATTACAAACTAGGGATCGATACTATTGAAAATATTAGTACATGTACTCATGTACTCATTCACTGAATAGAAGATATGTTGTGAAAGAAAGTATTTTGCTCTTTTTTTATTTTTTTAAAGTTTTCAAGTAATTTGTTTAATAATTTAATCTTTACATAGCTGCATTGTTTTCAAGTGATTTTACTCTAGACAGCAAAACTCTGAGCATTATTTTCCCGACTATTATTATGAACACAATAATTTCTGTTTTTAAACTAATATTTTGAGTCCTAATACCCTATTATGTGAAATGCAATTTTTGCAATAAAAATTGTTTTAAATTAGAGGTAATTGGTGCTAAATGTAAGAAATAAAAAATATACACAATATGAAGTTATTTAAATACAAAGTTATTCTAAAGTCTGTTTCCAGTTTTTTTTGGGGGGGGGTTTATTTACGGGCACTCTTTAACATCTCAGGTCATCAGCATTCAATTCAAATCTGGGCGTGAAGCGGCCGACAAATTTTGTTCAGAGGCTTCTTCTTTCAGGTTTGAGGTTTTTTGTCGTGCCGTAAATGTACGGCACGGGACCCACTGCTTTATTTCTTTTCCGAAGGAAGTCATACTTAAGATTTTTACGTCCGAAAAAAATGCATCAATCCTGGCCGGGGTCGAACCCGCGATCTTGGGTTTAGGAGGCAAGTGTGGTTATCACTACATCATCAGGACCGACTTTACAGTTTTAAATGGCCACAATTTTGTCAAATATTTAGATTCTGAAAAAATAAAAACACTAATTTTTGTAAAGATAAGAGATTTAATTATAACAAAAATAATCAAGAAAATATTAAGTACTGACCAACACCTTGTTGTTCAATATGAAATAGTCGTTATTTGACATTAGTAAGAGCATTTCTAAGCATGTTTTCAGTCACATTCATTATCAATTGTTTCAATTCCTCACGAGCGCTAGGTTTACTAAGAAACATTCTTTCTTTGAGGTAGTCAGATTCATATCTAGTGACCTAGAAGGCCAACTATTTACATGATAGGCAAATGTGTCACTTAATAGTGATATTACGGTATTGTGTATCAGAGGTGTAAAACGTTTTGTGGATAGCTTCGCTCATTGTGACCCCACGTTGGGCGCCAAAATTTGAAGCATTAATTAAGATGGATGCGTTACCTACGTTTCATCGGCGAACCGTTCTCAGGTCACTTCCGTTTTTTTCTGCTAACTGTAGGAGCAGGGTTCGAGGAAAATGTAAAAAAACTGGTTGGAACCTAGGTAGAATGTGTGTATTGTTTTGGTACAATTGAAAAAACACGTCTGCTCGTTGGAAACCGGTTAATAGCTTCCCTTCGGAACTTAACAATGGCAAATAACAGTATGTGTAAGCGGGACGCAACCTAGTGACCAGAGTTGCAATGATACATAATCAGGGCACGACACTGCCTTTAAGATACACTCGAGCTAATTCCTTTGTCGGAACTTGTGAATGCACGTTAACTCGCTTCTTCAATGACTTTAAACAATCCACGCCGTCACTTGTATTGCTTACTGCTGATATGCGTGCTAATCTGCGCGTTATTAACTGAATGCCGCGAAATATCTCCTAACGCCTATTGAGTGCACACTACATGACTGAATCTTACCGTTTGACTGTTGAATAATTATTACTGTATGAAGTGTGCAATAACTGTATCACGAGTGAGTGCCGAATGCCGTAAGAAGAACATGTTATATACTAGCCTAGTTCGTTGGGCGTACATGGACAAACGACGTTCCCGGGGCTAACATAAGACAGCTCACGGGAATCGTGCTTCTTAAACCTTTTAAAATCTCCCCACTCCATTGGTTGCTTTGAGTTTATCTAGTTTGTTTCAAACTTCAGGTTCCGGGAACTGGCAGCGCCCAAAGCCCAACGATCTCTCGTAGAAGTTTCTCGAATCCCATTACCACGTGACTTCTTCGTCGCTTCCTTGAGTTTATGTAAGGTTGCACAATACCAGCTATCGCTCCATTCAGCTACGTGAAGTTTATAATATTAACATAAAAAAGTAACATTATATACAATATTGATATAGATAATGTAATACTTAAATACAAATTAATTTATTGAACACTTATCATTTATTACATTAAAGAACCCCCTCCGATTGTGTGTTATTCTCCTCCTTTTATAATTCAATAAACAATTATCATATAACATAATAAATCTGCCATATATTTACAGCTATCTGAGCCCCATATAAATGCTGTTTCAGGTGGCATACCACCTTGCATTAAAGCAATGTTTTCAATATCATGATTCTGTAATACTGGTATTACAAAGTCTTGCAACATTAAAAAATATCGCTTTCCAATTATTATTATTATGTTAACATTTGTCCATTTAGCATTTCTTCATAGTATTAAGGTCCTATTATAACTAACCTTGACAATGTATAATCTTTGCTGAAAAAATGTGTTTGGATTATTTTCTTTCCTTATCCTGCAATTTTGAATATTAACACCTCCATTTAATTTTAAATGTGCCTTAAAGTTCTCAAGATTTTGTCTAGCCATTCAATATTATTCTGAATTTCTAATAACATTTGCAAAGCAAAAATGATGTAAATCTGCACATCTTATTCTTTGAGTTTAAAATGTATTTTTATTTTATAAAGATAGAGCCAAAGCTGCCTTTTCAAAGTTTGTTACATGAATAAATAACTCATCTACAAACTCTTTTCAACTTTATTAGCTTTTCAAACATTATCTGTTAAAGTTTTAGGAACTTCCTGAACTGCTTGTAAAACTAGAGATGTATTTACTTCTTTCTGTACCTGCTAATTTTAGTCTATCCAATATTTTTTAATTGGTAATTACATCAGTTTTCTCAAAATTGTTCATCAATAGATTTTACAGGTTCAATTTCTTAATCCATGCAATGTTTGAGATCTTAGTGCATTTGAATATTGTCTATTGCATTCTTATTAATTCTGAATGAGGAAGTCGGTCCTGGTGGTGTAGTGGTTACCATACTTGAATGAGGAAAGCATAAAATTAAAAGCAAAATCCCTCTGAAAATTATTGTTAAAAAAATTCTGTTAGTATTCTAAACCAAATTGTTTACACAAGCATGACACAGTTACCATAGCAATGAAAATTCAACAAATACATATGGAATAAAAAAAACCCAGTCCCTTTAAAGCATAATGGGTATCTATATGCAACCAAACTGTGTCTGTTCATTACTAGAGGTTAAAACCTTGTCACCCATGAATATAATAGTTTTTATATATCTTGTATTTTTAAAACTGTCATTTCCTATGAGTTTCGGTTAATGAAACTATGAAATCAATACATTATCCATACAGGATTTTACTTTTTACAGCCTGATTGTTCTTCTACTACAGTGGTTTCTATTGTTTTCAATAATCTTGTTTTAATATATAATTTTTAATACTTTTATATTTTTTATTTATAAGTAATACACTTCTTCTATAATTTTTACAATTAGTTGTATCTCCTTTTTTTAAAATTAGGAATTATTAAAGCATCTTTCCAACTATTAGCAAGTGACTGAACTTCAAAAAAGAAAAAGACCCAAAATTCATAAAATTAAACTGTTCTTCAAAAGGAGTATAAAAGAGACAGTTCCAGATAAGAGAATAAATAAATGACTCGGCTTTCATATATTAAATAAACAATTTTGCTCATGATCTTCATTTGTGCTTAAGAAAAATGTTCTTGGCAAATGAAAGTCGAAAAACACCACTGTAAGTTAGTAGAGGATATACTTCCCAATTTTAATAACTTTGACTTTAATATAACCATTAAGATTTATTACCTATATTCTGATTTAGGTGGCTTTTCAAAAAAAGTCAATAATTTGATCAAAGAATAAGTAAAACAGTTTCACCATAGCATAAGAACTTGAGAAAAGAGATATTAGGGAAGAGGGAGTGTCCATATGATGGCATGTTGAAATCTTCATCAGGATTCTGGTAGATCTTATATTTTCATATGAAAGTTACTTAATTATAGTGTAGTAAGTAATACCAATGGTTTTTAGCATTATCTTCTTCGTTTACTGCATGCTGCATTACCATAATAATTAGTAATATTACATACCTTGCTATCTTTTCATTGTTACATGTTATCCTTAATACTATTTTTAACACTGTTACATTCTTATTCTAACCTAATCATCATATTTTGAAGATTGTTGAATTTGGGTCTATATATGGATTTATATTAACAATCTTAGTCACCACATTTTCTAGCCTATTAGTCAATTTGTGTTAATTTGAAAATTGTTCATTATATTTTAGAGCAAGTTCACTATTGTCTATTGGCCATTGCCTAGTTACTTTTGCTAATCTTTACGGAATATTTCTCGCTCATTCTTCAAGATTTTGCAATCCCTCAAGATGTGTTCCATCATTTGTATACCCTCCTGACGTATACATGATGGGTTCTCTGCTATTTTGAAGCAATGAAAGTAAGCTCCAAATTTCTCGTGTCCTGAGAGGATTGTTGTAATATTGAGGTTTAGAAGGATGTTGGTTTTTAGCCTGTTAGCTACAGTCGGAAAATATGATTTTGTAATTGCTCTGTTCTTTATCATTTGCCACTCTGTTTCCCATAGTTACTGACTTTCTTCTCTTAATTCATTCCTCATTTCACATTTTGCGATGAGTTGATAATCCACTGGCAGGTCCTTGCTTTTCGCTGCTTCTTTCGCAATTCAGCCTGCTACTTCATGCCAACCCAAGTAAAATGTATTTCCCAGTTTTCTTGTTGGAGTGATTTTAATTTATTCCTTATTCTTTCACAGAGATTACTATGTTTCACGTGGTTGTTAATTAAATCTCAAGTATCCACGTGGATTGCTGCTGTTTGCTTGCTAAAGATTACATTGTCTTTATTTTGCAACTATTCCAGGGCTTTCAATATAGCGAACTCCTCGGCTTGATTATTTGAGCATTTTTCATGGAGCTTATACCGTAGTCGATGAACTGGCATATTATTAATATACATTATTATCCCTGCCCCTACACATGCATCGTTTTTGCTGCCATCAGGTATATGTTCAGTATATACTCTTTGTCATTTTGTTTCTCCTTTATTTTAGGCATATCAGTAGGGTGAGGCCATTCCCTGTATGGTGATTCACTGTCTACTGCTTGTCCTCCATTTATGATTGATCTTCTCTTGATTCCTCTTGTGAAATTATGTAATTTGGCGATTTCTTCAAGTGTTAAGTCTTTAGCAGTCATATGTATAGATAATAATATTAGTGACTTCAGTAATATTTTTACAGCAGGTCATGCAATTCAAGATCCAGAATTCATCTGCAGAAATGATCAAGATTGCACATAAGATGGTTATGCTGTATTTCCAAAACCAGAGCTGATAGAAACAAATTGATGCTCATTTTGAAATCACCATCCTAAATATACACAATAGCAACTCTAACGTAAAGCACGAAAAGGTGATGGCATGATGATAACTATTTATTATTTTCAGTAAGTTATGATTTGTTTTATTTTATTTATTTATTTATTTTTTTGATAGTGTTTAATGTCTGTTCTGACTACTGAGGCATCATGGCTGTGAACAATGGTGATATATGAGATGAAATGATTAATTGGAAAAGGATTTTTAAAGGAAGGAAACATCCTAAGCTTAAGTTTATGATACCTCCACAGCGTTAGGACTGAGGAAAAATTGGAAAAAATTTATCAGGCAGGATGGTCCTGGTGGGAATCCAACCCCAGACTTCTTGTTCAGGAATCCATGCCTTAATAACCTCGACCACTAGTGGTGGAGTAATTCATCATGGAATCTCTTTCAATGTATATTGTATTTCAAATTAAAAATTAGCATAGCAACATTTGCTACAACTCTCTATTCCCCTCAATGCCACCATAAATCATTAGCTGTATATTTTTCTAAATCATAATATCATCGAGTTTCTTTTCAGTTTCAACTCTTATTTCAGTACCTATTATCCAATTTCTAAAATAAATGCATTTAAGTGAATTTAAACAAATCACACTGCAATTATAATCTACATAATATTTAAATTTTAAAACCACATTTATATTTTTGGCGAAATACTGAAGTTTTGGATTATTATTAACATATTTTAAAAAATGCATCTAGTTTTATTTCAGCTTTAATGATCTCTGCATTATTAATTTCTATCATCATACCATTTATAATTAATTAATAAAAAGGTTTATATATTTGATGCAAATAAACTAAGAACAAAAACAAGCTTTCCTGCATGTATATATGAAGTTTTTGCCTAGTCATAGTATTAACAATGGAAATTTACTATATAAGTGCTACTTTAATTTTTTGAAGTAACTTGAGGGTTACATTCAAGGCTGCATCAAAATTATATTGTTAAGCTAATAAGAATACGTTGGAAATATTTACAACTATTTTTACTTTCAAAATATCCTGGTAGAGGAACTGACATTACATTGCCTGTAAATCTGAAATGGTTTGCAATAAAAGAAGAAGAAATTATTTCTAATGTAGTATTTGCATTATTGACTCGGTGTGTATTATTTCCCAAAATTCTTTAATCATTAGCTCTAAACTCGAGTCTTCACCATTAATTTTTTTTTAAACTATTATGTTAATATTTCAGATGCACTTTCAAAATGTATAGTTGTGCCCAGTGTGTTAACAACCTATTTATAACGGGTGCAATGGAAAACCTGGTCATAGGCACAGCCATAGAATTTCATGCCATTTAAAAGGTATGTCCTTCTTTCTTTTAGCTGTCCTAGATTTTTACAATAAACATTTTGATATTGATAAGTTGAGATGAGTTTAAACAAGAACCATCTATTAGTATGGGACAAACTTAAAAAGAATAACCAGAAAAATGTAAAATGAGAACAGGAGAGGCTAGGAATAAAACAATTAATATCAATATAAACAGCTTTATAAAAAAATAATTAGAATTGCAAAACGATTTCACAACAATAATTTAATAGCAAATCTGGGAAACAAAATAAAAAACTTCATGATTTATAAATACAACCTGGAACATAAGGGTCAAATTGGGTCACATCCTTTTCTGGTGGCAGAAATTTTTAATAATTACTTTGTAGGAGTAGCAAAAACATAAATTAACAATTCTACAGTTCAAAAAAAAAAAATAAACATATAACAAATGAAATAAAATACTTTCTCACTATTTTCTTTACAGCTACAACAAACAGATCGTGAAGTAATGTCTATGAAAAGTAAAAAAATCAAATGGGTTAAATGGCTGCTCCATTGTTTTGTTAAAAGCATGCTAAACCAGATAGTAAACCAGATACTGTCACCCGACAAATATATCAGTTAGTAAAGGCAGTTTTCCGGAATATAATTAATAGCATGAAACGTGAAAAATAATATGGGTTAAATGGCATGGATATACTTAAGTTTTATTTGGCAAAATTACATTCTGATAATGTTTGTTTGTAGTGTTCTAAGACGGGTGAAAACGTTACTAAGACCAACAATGAGAAATAATCGTCGTAACAGTTTGTGTATAGTATCAAGTTCGTTGAGATCAAGAAATAGAAATCAGAAGATTCCTTTAATTGCAAAAGTGATAGACCATATAGGGAAGAAATCAAGACGAATTCAATATTTGCTTAAATCAATTCGACATAAATGCAAGTACAGCAATTTCATGCTTTTTCATAACAGACTTTCATTATTGGCGTTCTTTCTTGTCTTTAATTATGACAAAAGCTATTTCAGATTTCCAACTGTAATTGCATTTGCAACCTAAGAAATTATTTGATTCAATGTTTCCTTAGGCTTCTCGTTACATTGTATGTATCTGCAACGAAAGGTTTCATTACAATACATAGCACCTAGTTTTTACGTAATAATGTAATAATGAATTCGTCAGCGATTATGGTAATTTTAATTATTATTTAGATCAATTAGCACGTGCAGAATGCAATATATGCTTTTGTTTTGCTATAACATGTTGATAAACTTCCTCGAGTACTTAAAAAGCACAAAGCAAATGCTATTGAACATTTTAAACTATTAATTATCACTACTGAGACGAAACTGTTATTCATCATAATTAGTTTCTATGCAGCCCATGCATTGTAAAGTTTTGCTAAATATGAACGACAATTATAAAAAATTAAACAGGAACGTTCTTATTTAGTGACATCTAGATATTGCTCAAGTAGGAGGGGGAGCCTTGTTTCAATGAGATGACCATAGATTACTAAAATAGGCACCTTATTTTGACGTTCTTAATTATCTATTATGAGCATAAAATTTTATTCTGACCCTTTAAAGAAATTTCGCATTCTTTTTTTCAGCACAACTTATATAGGTATATCTAGGGTGTTTTTTGAAAGAGAGGTTTCCCGATTTTAACTTCTAGAGCTCTTGTTCCCAATGAAGAAGACGCTAAGTGAACAATCAAATTATCTTTTAATTCCATGTCAATGGAGGTCTAGAACGCATATCAACGAATTTCAATGTATCGTAAAAAGAGGATAGTGTTAGTTCTCCGAAAATATGCATTTTATTTCTCTTTTAAAGCAATGGTAATGTAATTGATAATGATTCATATCTCGTGGATTAAATAATTACATTTTTGAATTGGTGATAAAAAAAATGAAAGCTTTTAAAAACCTCTAACAGTGCGCAGCATATAAGGGGCCATTCACAATGAACATTAAGCGTAATGTAAACTTAAAAACTACATGCTATTTATTGTAATGAAACCTTTCACAATGAATCACGTAAACATAAAATAAACGTAAACATAGAAGCTTGTAAGGTTCAGTGTTTTGCATCTACGTCTAAAGGAAAACGTAAGAAATCAGCCAATCAGGACGCATTGCTGTTCCGTTGATAGAACGGCGTCGGTGGACGAAAGATGAATTGCCTTATAACCTATCCTTGCTTGTATGACCCACTATCCTTTTCGCCGAGATGATAGATATTTTTTTTTTTTTAAATATATTACTCCAAGCGAATTAGTTATTGCACTTTGCATATGCATAAACGCTATCGCTGTCTGCTGAGAAGCAGCCATTTTTCACTTGTTAGTTGATCTTCGCTTGTTTTGTTTGTCTGTTTTTTTGATTGGCTAATACTTACGTTTGCATCTTTCATTGTGAACGCCTGCATACTACAAAGATTTCACGTTACATCTTATTTTATTATATTTACGTTACATTTTTTAAGGCTGTTTTCAGTAGAAAGGGTTTGCTTCAACCTGTACCGAAATGACAAGAAATGATCTCTACTTTCCATTAAGATATTCCTAGCCCCAACCCTTTATAATATTTTTATTTTATTATTTTGAATATCAGAATAATTAGGTCACTATAACACTAATCTTTAGATTTTTAATAAAGTGGTATTATTAGAAACATATATATGTTCTTGTTTTTATGCTACTCTATTGTCTTTTTCAAAAGTTGCAATCCCTTGGGCTGATGATTTAATTTTCCTTTATCCAATAGATATTGATATAGGATAGAGTAATGTACAATGTAAATAGATGCTAATAAATAGATTAGCACACTCGACTACTAAAATATACTTACCAAGAAAGTTTAACTATTGAATACTTGTTTAATTAAATATTATTTCTACACACACGACCACATTCAATTACTTCAAGTAAGGTAACAAAGACCATCTTCCATGTCTTATATACATACGCTGTTCAGCCGGCGAGAATGCGCAAAGCGCTGCAACGGTGGTAGCTTAGCAACAGGTGATTGGAAAAACCAGAGCCGGCCGGGAAAAGTGAAGCGGTGATGGGCAGAGATTCAATTAAATGGAATACTACGGCAGGCAACCAGAAGAATATAGAGGGAGTACAGAACTGGTCAGGAGTTTCTTCAGCACACTGTCATTCTATGCTGTAGCTTGTGAATTTCAATCAAGTTATAATCATTTCCACTATAAGCTCGTCGGTCCTGGTGGTGTAGTGGTTACCATACTTGCCTCCTAAACCCAAGATCGCGGGTTCAAACCCGGCCAGGACCAATGGATTTTTCGGGGCGTAAAAATCCTAAGTATGGCTTCCTTCGGAAGGGAAGTAAAGCCGTGGATCCCGTGTCGTACATTTACGGCACGAAAAAGAACCTCAAGCCTGAAAGAAGAGACCTCTGAGCAAAATTTGTCGGCCGTTTCACGCCCTGAGTTGAATGGGACGCTGATGACCTGAGCTGTTAAAGAGCGTCCGTAAATAAATCATTCAAAAAAAAAATTCACTATAAGCTCGACATGTTCTTCATTTGTTATAACTTCAAGGGAATTTGTTTTTACATATCTTCAACTGCTTTTATTTTCGAAATTACCTGCTTAATATCTATATTTAATTGAGAAAGTATATTCTGAATTGTAATAAGACACGTTTATAACGTAAACCCCAAGTGTCCCTTCCACCTGAGGTTCACAGCCGTAAATAAGTAATCCGTAACAATTCCTCCTTTTGGCGCCACAGTCCTAGTAGGGCCTTGACCTATCGCATCGAGCGCTGCGTCCTCTCCTTCATCTTGGGACATCATAGGTAGAGGGCAGAATTGCAGGAGGGCTTAGGACTGGTGCATCAATATCCCGCCGTCCGCTTATCACACGGCTTAAGAGATTAAAAGTCGCCACCTCCCTTAACAATTACTGGATCCGAATTCAAAATGAAAAATAGAAAAATCTGTGTTGCTTTTTAAAACACGTTTTTCTAATTAAACCCAAACGTAATTTGTCCCCTTTATTAGGATAATTTTTTTTATAAATTTGGGATTTTGGCTCTTTTTTAAGCTTGCAGATAGGATATGCCTATAGTTTTGCCAATTGTTATGATATTATACGCATGTATTTCAGGTATTTGCCCTATAGCAATCCTTAAAATAGGCGAACTATCATTTAAATAATTGAAACACAGGCGCGCGCACACCCTCATACTGGTACACCCAACTTTTATGGTAAGAAACTATCTTATTCAAAGACAGTTTGTGTCCGATTTAAAATTGAACTCGAGACCCTAAGCACTGCAAGCAGGAATTTTGACCGCTGATAAAAATTTCTTCGTTATAGTTTTTTTTTTGTTTATTTTAATGGTGTTTAACGCCCATTTTTACTATTGCGGCACACAGGCACTGGACATTGATGATACATGAGATGAAATGATATATTGGGAAAGGATCCTTTTTAAGGAAGGAAACGTTCCAGGCCTAAGTTTAGGGTACTTCCCCGGCATTTGCCATTTATGAGAAGTGAGGAAAACCTGGAAAAACCTCAGTAAGTGAGGACGGTCCTGGCGGGATTCGAACCCCAGATCTCTCGCTCACGAGTCCGCGCCTTAACAACCTAGGCCACCCATGGCGGTTTCATTATAGCTTGTTCAAGTATGAATATGTTGGCTTGTTTTATTTTGAAGAAATATGCACTTGGAAAGACAGAAATGTACAGCGGTTAATAACAAAGGTCTTCACTAATGTGGACATTGACTCCGTTACTTGATTTCCATGTGCCGCACCTGTCAGATTTTCCAGGTTAGAATATTATTGCCGAGTCTGCGAGCAAAAGAACTACATAGTGACATACTAGGACATCTAGTGGGTTTTAAAAATTGTATAATATTCGTAGATATCAAAACTTTTAGCGTTGACACAACAATACGTCACAGTTTTCTTTGATGTTTTCTGTTTCACATCAGAATTTCTATAGGCCTTCCCCTCCTGAACGAAACATTTTACTATTACCAAAAGCGCCACGGGTGGTCGAGGTCGTCAAGGCGCGGACTCGTGAGCGGAAGGTCTGGGGTTCTAATCCCATGAGGACCGTCCTCCCTGACTGTTTTTTTTCCCCCTTAGTTTTTCCCCAGTCCTCATAAATGGCAAATGGAGGTACCTAAACTTAGGCCTGGAACGTTTTCTTCCTTAATAATATCCTTCCCCATTATCATTTCATATCATGTATCACCAGTGTCCATCGTCGGTGGTGCCTCAGTAGTGGAAACGGGCGTTAAACACCATTAAAAAAAACACACACACCCGACTTGTTCAAATAGTTAAGATATGGTGTTTCATAGGCACTATACCCTGATCTCTTCCACGATGTGTTACTTTTGTACAGTGTGCTTTAATTTGTATCCGAGTACATAGGTTGTAAAATAGAAAACTTTTTGCAATTAACATATCTTTCCACGCCACAGTCGCTTGCTAACTGAGTGGTAACTGGCGCAACCTTGCTTGCTGAATACTGAGCGAAAACTATGAGAGAAAATGCCGCGCGAATGGTCGATACTTGTATGGTTCATCTAATAATTCTAAAGTTGTGGTGGCACATCTTCACATTTTCATAGGCTCTTCCCTAGTAGCAAAATGAAATTTCAGTGGAGCCAAAGATGAAGCATTAGAGCAAAACAATGCTTTTGGTTTTAGGGTTCGTCTTCTTCTGCCTGTTCCGGCATCAATTTCATCTTTTCAATGGTCTTCATATATCCCTCCTATTTGTGGGTTTGTATCGCAAGGCCAATTTTACAATTCTTCCATCTTCCATTCTTTCAAGGTGTTGTTTCTTTCAGTTTTGTTTAAGATTCTGCACTGTGTTACTTATTGAAACGAATATTTAACTTTTTTATTACTTTTTCACGAGAAATTCATTCTTTTCTGATACATAAGCATTCATTACAGCATTTTGAATATGGTTGATTTTATTTTTCTTCATGACCCAAATTTCGGTGCCACAACTTTGTAAAATCTTATTCTTTTTCTTTGCGCGAGTTTTTTCAGTACTCTGTTAATGCTCTTCATATTTGTTAGCAATTTAAAGATTAAATGCTTCATTTTCACTAGGCTTCTAATTAAACAGACTAAACACTTTCCGCTACTAGCTGGAAACAAGGTATTTCCTTTTATCTTTGATGATACAAAATATTGTAACTGTTGCAACTGTTATTTTCCACAAATGAGTCTGAAATTAGTGGGCAACGCTTCCTTTACTTACGAGGTACATGTACAAATTTCTGTTCAGTAAACTGAAAGAAGAAAACGCAACCTGATTAGTCATGTGTATTACATGCAGCTAGAAACCCATGGGCAGAGAAAGTTTCTCGGATATTCTGGTTCCCCGTGTCATCCACTTATGCAATATCTCAGTGTCCCTATCTTCTGGCGTAATATGGTCCGCCAAATGGAGTACTTGAAAATTAAGTACTTCAGTGAACTTTGCTCAGCCTAGTGCGGAACTCCTAGGTCTTGGATAGTCATTGAGTTGGTATTAAAAATTATTACGTTCCACAATTAACTTACGAGGGTAGCACCATAAGTTTCTGGCATCGACGATAAGCGTTATCGCCTTTACAAAACCCTTATCTGATGTCATACTTATTTGTTAAGTAAATAGTTGCATCTGTAACTTCTGCTCTGCTGTGTGCACCATGTTCAGATGTAGTTGCATAAAGAAGGCTATGTGTAGAAGATTGAGAAATGTTCAGAATGGAGTTTCGAGCTGTTATTACGTTCTTCATAAAAGAAGGACTTACTCCAATGAAATTAAACAGCGATTGGACGATGTATATGGGGAAGAATCCCCCTCATATTCTACGTAAAAGAATGGGCCAAACTTTTTCGAATGGGTCGAGAAAGCATTGAAGACGAAGAGTGTGCAGGTCGGTCCGTGGAGGTGCTCATTCCTGAAAACACCGCTCTTGTGGAAGGAGAAATTATGGAAAACCTGCGGCTCAAAGTTACAGAAATATTAGCAAGATTGGGCATTTCTAAAACAATAGTCCTTCGAATTATTCAAGAACATTTAAACATGAATAAGGTTAGTGCAAGATGGGTGCCTAGACTTCTTTCCTCAGTCCAAAAGCAGCAACGAGTCATCTGTTGGAACCCTGTCGTGGCAACGAGAGAGAAGTTCTGCAAACCATTGTTTCAGAAGAGGAAACTATGATCCTCTACTATGATCCCTTGTCCAAAAGAGAATTCATGGAGTGGCATAAACCTGGCGAAGCACCGCTCTAAAGGTGAAGGTCACTCAGTCAACCAAGAAGATCATGACCACAATCTTTTGAGACTGTGAAGGAATACTCTTCATTGACTTCAAGGAGGGGAACGCCACAGTAAATGAGGAGTACTTTGCTGGCCTACTGCACAGACTACGGCTTCCTTCAAAGAGAAAAGGTGAGGAAAACTGAGTGGCAGTGTGTGCCTTCTTCGCGGCAATAAGCCTGTGCACACAGTTCTTGTTACAAAGCAAGCTGTGAAGAAATGTGGCTTCAAGCTTCGATCAGCCATGCTACAGCTCTGATCTACTTCCCAGTGACTATTTCCTCTTTTCAAAACTCAAGAAGGACCTTAGAGGAAGGAAATTTAAGGGTGACGAAGAAGTGATGATTGCTGTTTATGCCAATTTTGCAGACAAGACTTCTGACTATTAAAATGTTAATTCTAAGATGTTGAGAAGTATATTACAATAAAAGGTAACTATATTGTAAAGTGAAATATAGTTTTTGCTTTATTATACCTAGAAAATGGTCAGACCGGAAACTTTAAGACCTACATGTTACAAATTGAGTTAAACTTTTTAAATAACTTTAACGAAGTATGAGGAATTTAAGGTTATTTTGTATATTTACTGAACATAACTATAACAAAATATTACGGTATAATATTGTAGGATGGTTGGTTTTTCAATCAGCTGTTGAGGCTATTGTTAAAATATAGCGTCTTAAGGACACGAGAGAAGGTCAAAGAGTTAGAGAGCTGAGTTTGCAAGTGCAGTGGGGACATGTCTTGCCTTGAAGCAGACATGGTTATAAATCAATCTGCAGTAAACGCTGGAAGTTAATTGGTGTGCGGGTCTACAGTATAAGTGAGTGATTTGGAGCGTCGTTTCGTAATTAAATTCCTCACAAAGATGCAAAGAAGCCTAAAAATCCAAAAGAGAATAATTGCTGTGTGTGTTAATGATACACCTTCCAACTACCAAATAAACCTTTAGGACAAGCTTTTAAGAGGGCCGGGAATCCATTGACGATGACTCCTGCACGAGACATTCTGTGAAAGCATCTTCTTAAGCTATAATTATACTAGATGGTCGTGTCAAGGATAGTAGTCCGTGAACTTGACACAGAGTGCGGCAGAAACAATGAACCATTTTAAATCATGCGCTATTGTTGGTCACGGCTTATTAGAGAACTGATGTTTGTACCATTGCTTAGTGCAATTCAAAGCATTTTCTGTACGCCATATTAGCCGCTCGCTTCGCTACACATACTTGGCAGTCAAGTTGAGTAAACATGGTGCGTTTGGAATTGAAACTTTTTTTCATATGTAGTGATTGTGTCATAAGAATGCAGCCTTTGTTTCAGCAACATTTCGACATCGGTCGGAATGGACAAGCTCCGTCACGGAAGGCGATTACGAGATGAGTCAGAGGCAGTTCATGACAACATCTGCTTGAAACAAAAAGCCAACTGGTGAGTCACCTACGGTTCGCATTCCATAAACATGGCAACAGTAGGAGCTGCTTTAGAGCAAAGTCCTACGCGATCAGTTCGTCTACATTCGCAAGGCCTTAACGTATCGGGTAGTAGTGTGCACCAGATGAATGCGACGAACTGAACGCGTTGGACTTTGCTCTAAAGCAGCCCTTACTGTTGCCATGTTTATGGAGTGCGAACCGTAGGTAACCTACCAGGTGGCTTCTTGTTTGTTGCGGAAACAAAAGCCGCATTCTTACGACACAATCATCACATTTGGAAAAACGGTTCAATTGCAAACGGACCATGTTCATTCAACCTGCACCCCATACTAACAGTCAAGTATGTGCATCGCAGCGAGCGGCCAAGATCATGTAATATGACGTACAGAAAATGCTTTGAAGTGCATTACGCAAAGGTGCAAACATCATCTCTCTAATAAGTCGTGACCAACAATAACGCACGATTTAAAAAGGGGCACTGTTTCTGCCGCACCCTGTCCCAATTATTTATACCTTTGATGATGACAAAGGCCAGTTCCCGATCGGCACTCCGAATGCTGACACGAGAGAGAGAATCATATAGCCAAGAATTGAGTTACAAGAATTTTGGATCTCCTTTAATAAACATTGATGAATATTTCTCAAATGTTGTTACTGGAGATGTAACATGTTGAGTTTCCCAGAAACCAAACAAGAGTTTATGCAATGGAAGCAAAATAATTCTGTGTGCAACAATCAATCAATCAGAAAAGTCACTGCCACCTGTTTTATTGTTGTACAAAGTATATTCTGTTGTTAAAACTCACGACAAACAGACTTCCGCAGTGAGGTAATTATCAAGGAGAAAACTGAGAGTGGGCATCATATTACTGCTTCACGATATGCACCTTGTCACAAATCCCTAAAAACAAGAGTTGTTATGAAAGATTGTGTGTAAATGGAGCTTAACCATTCAGCCTATGCGCCCAGTCATTCTTTCTCTTTCGAAACCAGAAGAAATTCTTTCGTGAACAGAAATGTTCCAACGAAGCGACGATGTCGTGAGGGAGGAGTATTGAGTTGTTTGGATTACAAAACATATTCTTAAATTCCGGAGGCGGAAATGTGTAGAAGTCAAGTGAAACTACAGCGAAAATTCGTGAGGTGAGTTTCACCGCCATGTTTCATTTCCGCATTCAAATAGATAACGCATTGAAAGTCTGTAGTGTATTATTTAGTGCCGAAAGAGCACACATTCCTTATTTAAAAACCTGTTAGTTCACAGTAAACGTTTATTAGTATTCCAGATTGTTCTTTTGGGGCGTTTTTAAATATAATGTATCAACTTTTGTAAAGCAATAAGAAGATTGAAGGTTAAGGATACATCTTCCTCAAATATTATGTAAATGGTTGTGTTAGAAGGGTTTGTAGATTTAACGTTAATATGCTACTAGCACATCTTATTGAAACTGAAAAGCAAATTCTAATGTCCTTTATGATGAAATATTACAATATCTAACAATGTGGTAAGCTTCTAGTGGCTATGTACACCAGGGTTACCTTTTAAGTTGTTACGAACGATCATTAAATGCCGTTATTGAGATATGCCATTATTATTTTCTAAACAATCAACATTTGTTGTAAAAAAAACAAAAACAGTTGCAGCTTAGAAATTGACCGAGTAGTTTTTTTACAGTACGCGGCTAAACAAAGCAATTTTGCGAAGAGACAGAGAGAGAGAAATGGAAATTTCACGTGAAGTTTTTCGTTGGATGATTTTTTCGATTATTATTTTATCCGTGATTTGATCTCAATAATAATAATAATAATAATAATAATAATAATAATTACTGAATGTTTAGTTTGACGAGATACAAAAATGTAATCGGAATTAACTTCGTCAATTAACTTAAATCTCAATTACTTAATTTTCATTTTGTAAGGTATTGGTGAGATCGATCCTTAGGCGTACTTCGAACTCTGAAAGTGGTTTCGAAAAGGTGAAGTTCTCTGACAACTGATATTTTCTCTTCGTTCTTTGTGCAAATGAAAATGAGAGACACTTAGAAATTGTTGCAGAAGAGAAAATTGCCATAAGAGTTGGTTCATTTCCAGAAAGAAGAGATCGTGAAAATCATAAAGTGGTTAAAAGAAAGGGAAGGCAGGTTGGTAGACAATGGAAGCAATAATGCTAGACGTTGACCAAGAATTAACTGCTCTTCTTTTTGCAACAGATCTGATCTAACAATGGGTGCAATAAGGGAACAAAAGACGGTGACATTGTTACCATAATACTAGTAAAATCATGCATAAAACACTTAACAATATTCTGACTGAAAAGAGAAGTAAATATTTAGAGGAAAGGATAGTACATAAACAGAACTGTAAATTTTCTAGAGACATAAATGAGAGATGTAGTTAATAAGATCACAGAATGATAAGGCAATTGAACCTGAACTATGGAAGCACTTAGCTTAGTAGAATACGAATCAGAGTTTAGGAGGAAGTACTATCACTGGCTGGACACTTTATGTACGAAGGTAGGTCCATCAGTTCCCGACCTAACCATTTTCTAGGTATGATAAAGACAAAACTATATTTTACTTTTCAATATAGTTACCCTTTATTGCAATACTCTTCTTACATCTTTGAATTAACATTTCAATCCACCCCCAAAAACAGTCACACGTTTTGTCTGCAAAATGGGCATAAACAGCATCCATCTCATCTTTGTCACACTTATATTTTCTTCCTCGAAGGTCCTTCTTGAGTTTTGAAAAAAATGTAATAGTCACTGGGAGCTAGATCTGGGCTATAGGGTGGATGGTCGATATCCTTGAAGCCACATTCATAGCTTCCTTTGCAACAAGAGATGTGTACACAGGCGCGTTGTCAGAAGAAGGCGCACACCACCACTCAGCTTTCCTCACCTTTTCTCTTTGATGGAAGCGCGTAGTCTGTACAGTAGGTCAGCATAGTATTCTTCATTTACTGTGGCGTTCCTCTCCTTGAAGTCAATGAAGAGTATTCCTTCACAATCCCAAAAGATTGTGGCCATGATGTTCTTGACTGACTGAGTGACCTTGGTCTTTAGAGGCGGTGCTTCGCCAAGTTTACCCCTGACACACCATTGATTCTCTTTTGGACAAGGGATCATAGTAGAGAAGCATAGTTTCATCTTCTGTAACAATGGTTTGCAGAACTTATCTCTCGTTGCCACGACTCCATAAATATCTGACAACAGACGACTCGTTGCTGCTTTTGCACTGAGTAAAGAAGTCTAGACACCCATCTTGCATGTTTAAATGTTCATGAATAATTCAAAGGACTGTTGTTTAAAAAGGCGCAGCCTTGCTATTATTTCTGTAACTTTGAGCCGCCGGTCTTCCATAATTTGTCCCTGCACAATAGCGATGTTTTCAGGAGTGAGTAACTTCAAGGGCCGACCTGCACGCAACATCTTCAATGATTTCTCGACACATTCGAAAAAGTTTGGCCCATTCTTTTACGGTTGAATATGAAGGAGAGGGTCTTCCCCATATGCACCGTCCAATCGCTGTTTAATTTTATTTGGAGTAAGTATTTCTTTTGTAAAGAACTTAAAAACGGGCCGATGCTCCATCATGAATATGTCACAATCTTCCACACATAGCCTTCTTTATGCAAGTATATCTGAACAATTAAACATAGCGGAGCGGAAGTTTTACCTGCAATTATTTACTTATCAGATAAAATATCACACCAGATGAGGGTTTTGTGAAGGTAATACAGCTCATGATATACTTTGTAAATAGGATTTATTAAAACTAAAGGGCATTTATAACATGGGGAAATTGATATGAGGTCTTGGGGTTTTACTTTTTAACTGGATGCAGTGGGGACATGATATTATATAGATAAATGGGAACTAAGATTAGTGCTTACTTCTTTGTATATATGGTCAAGTAGATATTGCTAAGTTCAGACTTTTTAGAAAGACAAAGTGTTTAATCGTTGTTGAAAAGTAATAACAAAACAACAACAATAATAATAATAATAATAATAATAATAATAATAATAATAATAATAATAATAATAATAATAATAAGCATTTTGGAATCATCTCCTCAATAGCGTACGTACTAAAGAAGTTGCTCCCAGGAAGAAGGGTTAACATGGTGGGAAGAAGTCATCGAGTATTTGAGCGTTAGTTGATTTGAAAATGTTATTTGGCAAGACCAAACTCATTGGAAAGGGCAACATCAGTAACGCTGAAAGTGGAACGCCTCAATAGAAAAGAGCTAAATACCTCTAACTAACCATATGGTCCCTATCAATATTATTGAAAGCACTTGAAAAGATTGATTGTGTGTCATTTGTCGTTTTTGTAGTATTTATAATAATGCTTAATTAGGAATTAAGTAGAAAATTGTATTCCAAAGTTTTATCAACCGTGAAATAAATATTTTGAAATTATTACAAGGTAAACGGTTATAAAATGTTCATTTTCATGCCATATATTAAAGCCTGACATGTATTAGTGCTGCTTTTTTCAGCTTTATTCCACTGTTACTTGCCAACTGACAATAAAACGAAGATTGGCGAGAACTTTTGGTAAGATGAATTTGGTACCTCTCATGCAGTGTGGAAGGGAAGTCGCTCCGCACCCAGCTTAGTGATGGTCTGCTGTTAGCGGAATTATTTGAGTTGGCAACGGTTCCCAAATCAAGTCATTGGCACATCGTTCATTGGGGATTATGTAGCTAATAGTATGAGAAGGGCATGCATTTTCGGGGCGGACAGTTTGTGCTACCAATATAACTGCTGTGGCTAACGTTCCACTGCGGAGCAATTTTTCTTTCTTCCTGCAAAACAAATATGTGATAGTGCCAGCAAGACGGAGCTAAAGATCATACTCGGACTACAAAACATGTGATTACTGATGTCTGCGATGAGAAAAGTTGAGGTGACATATATAACGCCCTGCAGTTTTTATTTGTGAATTAGTTTAAAAGAGAGAGCTTGTAGTTCAAATCTGCGAACGTTTGGTACATTACAAAACAGTGTACGAGATGCAATTGTCAATATTGGAAGCAAAGTTATAATTTTTTAATTTGAATGGCGTTAGGCCTTACACTCGCTCTCTGACAGCCAAAGACAACTTTTTCAGATTTGAAAACGTGAGTGTTTTTAGCACATTCAAACCATAGTGTTTTATTAGTCAACAGGGGACTTAAACTTAAGCGTCAATATTAAATACAGAGGGTGCCAAAATGTATGCACACTTCAAGATAAGAAAAAAAAAATGTGTTAACATAACAAAATTGAATTCAACAAACAGAAAATAATGAGCACTAATCATCTTAGACTTTTACAGTTACAACAGTTGCTCAAAATACCCACTATCAGCGTCGATACACTTCTGAGTACGTTGAACTGATTGAGTAACGTTTGCGAAAGTGTCCTCAGCGCTTACAGCACATGCTGTTTTAATTTCTTCCCGAAGTGCTGTCAGTGTAACTGGTTTTCTACGGTATACAACATCCTTAAGAGTTCCCCATAGGTAGAAGTCCAATGGAGAACTCGGTGGAAACTCAATCTGACCTCTTCGCCCTATTCAGTGCCTTGGATCCAGTGCGCGGGGCTTGTCGCTGTGCGAGGTCTGCCAGATCTGCCCTTGTGAACATCGCATACGGTACCACGAGTCTCAAATTTGTCTGAAATGCGTGCAATTGTTACTCACGTTGGCGGTTCTGTTCTGTACACACGTCTCCATTGCCTTTGAACTTCAACAACATTCTCGGTTTTCCAATACCACTTCAAAATTTGTTTTTTGCTGTTCAAACGATAATCTTGACTGCATTTTGTTGTAGCAAAACTAGCATATCGTAATGCGAGTCCCATCTGTTTACAGAACATCATACTACACATTACTGTTGTTTTTCGGTCCAAACTTTGAAATATATTAAATAAATATCTACTGTGAAAGTCTGTATACATATTTTGGCACCCTCATATAAGGCTGATAGCTGTTTCATTTATTAAAAAAGCAGTAACAAATGCCATCTCTTTATTTACCTGAAGAGAATGGAGGTAGTAAACTCACGAAATACCCAAGTTGTCTCCTGTTTCTCAAACTGTGGTCTGACTTTCCTATAGCTGAGATTGCTTTGAGCGTTTCTGTACCGTTGGCAATGCAGCAGCGGGAAGGGAACAAATTTGTCGCTTCGCTGAATTCTAAACCTCTAATCTACTTTCCGCAGCTGCTCACACGTCTAGCTACTTTATGGCGTGGAACAGCCTGCAGATTTCTCGTGTATTAGTGCCTTTGAAAGTGCGCACATAGAACGGCTATCGTCTTATTGTAAATGCTAGACATGCTTAATTTTCCCTCGTTTATTTTCTCTCTCTATTTTAAAAAATGGAAAAGTAAAACGAACGTAAAACTAATTAGAACAACAAAGAAAGAAGATGACCAAAACATTATAATTTGATAATGGTTTAACTCCACCCAGATACCGTTTTTTTTTAAAGCACTGCGTTAGTTTGTAAAACAATGTCATGACTTACTATGAACTATTTGGTCTCTAAAGGCTCTGGAAAATAATTATAACGTGCTTTTTGCTTATCTTGTAGTAGTAAATATTTTGCACTAATAAGATATTTAGATGATTGCTTTTTATAGTCTATTAGTACATGAAGCCGGTTCATATCCCTATTTCCATTTTAATATGATTTTCAAAAAACTTGAATCATTTAATTTACTAACAACAAATAGTGTATACAGCTGGATTCAGTGAAATTGTTTTCCCCCAGGAGTATCTCGCAAAATACGAGCTCCAAGACTCTTCACACCTTCAGCTAATCCATAGATACAAACATCTGCCAGCTCCATTCAACCGCCACGGGTGGCCGTGGTCTTTAAAGTGCGACTCGTGAGCGGGAGATCTGGAGTTCGAATTCCACCAGGACCGTCCTCCCTGACTGGGGTTTTATCCAGGTTTTCCTCAGTTCTCATAACTGGCAAATGCATGGGAGGTACCCTAAACTTAGACCTGGGACGCTTCCTTCCTTTAAAAAAATATCCTTCCCAATATATCATTTCATCTCATGTATCATCAGTGTCCACTGCCTGTGGTGCCTCAGTAGTAAAAACGGGCGTTAAACACTACTCAAAAAAAAAAAACTCCACTCATGGAAAACGAGTACCCGCGGCGACAGTGTATCCCAGGGGAGTGCCTCTGGCGTGCACCTGAATCACTGCTAACCCGGGGAGTTTTTTTTTTATTTACGGATGTTCTTTAACATCTACGGTCACCAGCGTCCCATTCTATTCAGGGCGTGAATCGACCGATAAATTTTGCTCAGAGGCCTCTCTTTCAGGCTTGAGGTTCTTTTTCGTGCCGTAAATGTACGACACGGGACCCACGGCTTTACTTCCATACTTAGGATTTTTACGCCCGAAAAAATCCATCGATCCTGGCCGAGTTTGAACCCGAGATCTTGGGTTTAGAAGGCAAGTATGGTTACCACTACACCACCAGGACCGACCCCGGGGAGGGTGGTGGGTACCTTAATGCTGGGGTGAATTACCTCTTAAAATTGAGTAGGTTTGTGCTAGACGTGACCTGGCCACCAGTGAGAATCTGGTAGTTAAGTTCGCTTAGCGCGCCGAGCGACGAGATCGTCTACAGCCGAAAGGCGGGTCGATGTCGTCCTAAATTAAAAAAAGAAAAAAAAAAAAGAAAAAAAGGGGGGCTGCACAGATCTCTGTGTATATTCCCGTGGTCTCTGGGAGGGAGCCCCACCATACACACACACACCTCATTTTACTGTGTCTGAAACAAGGCCCGTAAACACACAGAACTGGCACTAGGTGCTCGGTATAGATAATATCTGTGGCCCAGTGAAATCCTGTACGCGATTGAGAACTGGATCTCTTTTGGTAGAGACGCTGGGACTAACCCACACAAATTACATACTTAAGGGACAATTCTCCGCGACTATCCGAGCAACATAGAACCCTGAATTCATCTCGCCGAGATATTAACACCAGTATGCTCGAAGGCATGTCCGATACAGAAATTCAGGGTTGTCTAGAGGAACAAGGTGTCACCTCCGTTTATCGCATGCAGACAAGGAAAGATGGAGAAGTACAGACTCTCATCATCACTTTTAATAGGGTTGACCTACCGCAGAAGATTAAAGCTGGATATGGTGCGCCCATATATTCCCAGTCGCATGCGATATTTTCAGTGCCAACTTTTCGGCCACATTCCATGCTTTGTAAGAGTGCTAATTCAGAGTGTGCAACCTGCGGTAAAGAAACACATGAGGGAACGTCCATCCTCTCTCGTCTGCGGCAACTTCCGCAGAGATTTTCCAGTGTCGTTCGGCAAAGGCCGAAGAGCCTTGTGAAGAGAGAGGTATGCAGGAGTTGCGGGTGAAGAAAATAACTTTGCTTTTCTGAGACTCTGAAACGCTTTCTAGTTGGCTATCCTGTGATACCTAAGGCCGGTACGTAACGCGCTGTGCGATACAAAAGCGTTACTCAGTTTTTAATGGGGTCTCTGGTGCACCAAGCGCTCTACCGAGAAGCCCAAACCGGTAGTGTTTGATGCTTCGGCCGTTAAATTCAAGACGGCATATACAAAGAGCGTCTTTATGAAGACGACCACTACTGCTGGAAAGAAGAAGACTTCGAGTCCTTCTCCTACTCGCAGGTCAAGAAGTCAACCCGCCAGACTGTCGCCCTCACCGCTTATTTCCATCTCCAATCGATGCAAGGTGTTGAAATCGATCGACCACTCTCAGCGGAAGAGTCATACCTCTGAGGATGCCATGGAGCAGGATATGACATTTACGATGGCTATCCTTTCGTGGAATGAACATGGAATTCAATTGCTTTTATGATTGACTGACTCTACGGTGTATCTCCAGGAGACAAAGCTTGGACCTTAGGATTCTTTTGTACTCCGCGGTTTCTCTTCGGTACGATTTGACCTTCCACTGGAATATGGTATGGCAGAGTTTTAATCCTAATCAGAGATGACGTGCACAGTCTACAGTTTCCTTTAAATCTTGCAGCGTTTACCGTCTTAGTTTAACTATCTGTTATATTTAGATACTTTCGCAGCGGCTGACCTACAGCGTCTTATTTCCCAGCTGCCACCCCATTTTCTTCCTTAGGAGAACTTCAACGCGCACCAACCTCTATGGGGTTCTTCTACAGTAGCGGAATTTTGGATCGCCGCCACCTGTCTTTACCTAATATAGGCCATCTACTTTTCTTTTCGTTAATATGAACAGTTTATCGCACTTAGATCTCTCCATCTGTTCTGCTTCTCTTTCTGTTCAACTTAATTAAAACGCCCTGTTTGATTTATATTCCTCCTTCTGTGTCAAATTCATATCGTGTCTTTCTACGTATGAGGGATGGTCCATAAGTTTCCGGCCTAGCCATGTTCTAGTTATGATAAATACAAAAACTATATTTCACTTTTTAATATAGTTACCCTTTATTGCAATACACTTCTCAAATCTTTGAATTAACATTTCAATCCACCCCCAAAAATAGTTACAAGTCTTGTCTGCAAAATGGGCATAAACAGCATCCATCTTATCTTCGTCACACTTAAATTTCCTTCCTCGAACGTCCTTCTTGAGTTTTAAAAAAAGGTAATAGTCACTGGGAGCTAGATCTGGACTCTAGGGTGGATGGTCGATTTCCTTGAAGTCATATTTCTTCACAGTTTCCTTTGCAACCAGATCTGTGTGAAAACACGCGTTGTCAGAAGAAGGCGCACATCACCACTCAGCTTTCCTCGCCTTTTCTCTTTGATAGAAGCTCGTAGTCTGTGCAGTACGCCAGCATAGTACTCCACATTTACTGTGGTGTTCCTCTCCTTGAAGTCAATGAAGAGTATTCCTTCACAGCCCCAAAAGATTGTGGCCATGATCTTGGTTGACCGAGTGACCTTGGCCTTTAGAGGTGATGCTTCGCCAGGTTTATGCCACTCCATTGATTCTCTTTTGGACAAGGGATCATAGTAGAGGGCCATAGTTTCATCTCCTGTAATAATGGTTTGCAGAACTTCCCTCTCGTTGCCACGGCAGAGCTGTCGTTGCTGTTTTTGAACTGAGGAAAGAAGTCTAGATACCCATCTTGCACTAACCTTATGCATGTTTAAATGTTCATGAATAATTCGAAGGACTGTTGTTTTAGAAATGACCAACCTTGCTGCTATTCCTTTAACTGAGCCGCCAGTCTTCCATAATTTCTCCTTCCACAAGAGCGATGTTTTCAGGAGTGAGCACCTCCAAGGGCCGACCTGCATGCTCTTCGTCTTCAATGCCTTCTCGAACCATTCAAAAAAGTTTAGCCTATTCTTTTACGGTAGAATATGAGGGGGATGCCTTCCCATATATACCGTCCAATCGCAGTTTAATTTCATTTGGAGTAAGTCCTTCTTTTGTAAAGAACTTAATAACAGGTCGATACTCCATTCTGAACATGTCACACTCTTCTACCCATAGCCTTCTATGGAGCTACATCAAAATAAGTGAACTCAGCAAAGCGGAAGTTACAGCTGCAAATATTTACTTAACAAAGAAAGTATGACCAGATAAGGGTAATAATCCTTATTATCCGAAAAACAACAGAAATGTGTAGTATGATGTTCTGTAAACAGATGTATTTCACATTAGTTATGCTAGCGTTGTTACAACAAAATGGAGCCAAGATTATTTTTTGAAGAGTGGAAAGCAACTTTGAAGTGGTATTGGAAAACCGAGAATGTTGTTGAAGTTCAAAGGCAATGGAGACGTGTATACAGAACAGAACCGCCAACGCGAGCAACAATTGCACGCATTGGAGACAAATTTGAGACTCATGGTACCATATACCGCAGAAAACCAGGTACACTGGCAACACTTCGGGAAGAAATTGAAACGGCTATGTAGCAATCGCTGAGGACACTTTCGCAAACGTTGCTCAATCAGCAGTTCAACGTATTCAGAAGTGTATCGACGCCGATGGTGGGAATTTTGAGCACCCGTTGTAACTGTAAAAGTCTAAGATGATTAGTGCTCATCATTTTCTGTTTGTGAATTTAGTTTTTTTTTTTTATGTTAACATGTTTATTCTTTGCTTGAAGTGCGTATAAACGTTTTTTGGCAACCTCTGTATAAGAAAATCGTCTTCATAGCCCCGTTGCTTTTTTGAGAAGGAAATATCTCAACCTATCATTGATCTAAATGAAAAGTAAGTTGCTGCAATTTTCTTTCCAGATCCGCGCTCATTCTTCACAATCCTTCCTGGGAATGTTTCTTTTCTAATAGCCGGAATCGTCAGTGTAAAACTGGGACTGTTTACAATTTGGGCTCCTGTTACGGTATTAGTAGTATATCTGGGAAGTGAATACATCTTAATTTTACTTCATTTAGTAATAACTTTCAAGTAAATACAGATAAACTTTTATTGAAATTTGTGCATCGGTAGTTTGCTTAGTAAACGTATTTTAGAATGTAGTGCCAGCCTAACTTAGCTAAGAAATTGACCCCAGCAATAAAATCTCTACACTAGCCACAACACTTTATTATGTACACAGCGAATCGGTTGTCGGTCCTGGTGGTGTAGTGGTTACCATACTTGCCTCCTAAGCCCAAAACGCGGGTTCGAACCCGGCCAGGACCGATGGATTTTTCAGGCGTAAAAATCCGACGTATGGCTTCCTTCGGAAGGGAATTAAAGCTGTGGGCCCCGTGTTGTACATTTGCGGCACGAAAAAGAAACTCAAGCCTGAAAGAGAGGCCTCTGAGCAAAATTTGTCGGCCGTTTCACGCCCTGAGTTGAATGGGACGCTGATGACCTGAGATGTTAAAGAGCGTCCAGAAATAAGTCAATCAAAAAAAAAAAAAAAAAAAAAACCGAATCGGTTCCTGCAATCGGTTAGCAACGTGTTTTTCGGAGGACGGTTTACGGCGCAGCTTGGACCTTCATCCCCGAAGTTCTGGACATCTTGGCTTGTGTGTAACTGAGGCAACAGAGTGTTCAGTATGCTTGAACAACCTATACGCCCACTTTGATCTGGGAACTTCATCTCTGAGCTTTATGTAAATTAACTTGTTGAAGGTGATAATAATATATGTGGTGGATATCGATATTCTGCAGCGATTTATTACACGTGCCATCCTTGATCAATGCTTGAAAGGTGCTCAAATTGGCATTTGAGCGCGTTCATGTGATATTTTGATCAAAGTTAAACAAGGTAGTTTATTAAGATTAACTTTGACCGCGGGTGCTGCGTTGATTGCGTTCAAGTTACATAAAATGGTAGTTTCGGTTTTCATGAAGGCATTGGTGACGAGTAATATACCTGGATTATTTAAAAAGGGACCAACGTCAAAAGCGAATCATGTGGATAGATGTGACCCTTTTGAAGGAGCATGGGGACAGAAAAGTTGAAGAACGATTCCGGTTATCAAAGAATACAATATGGTGGCTAGTAAATGAAATGATTGAGAGATTAGAGTTTCCTATTAATCGTAATCATCCAGTTTCACCCATGAACAGAATTTTACACTTCATGACTTGCACTGTTTTAACAAGCAGCGATTTATTTATTTGGTAATTAGAGCTCACCTGACGCCATGTTGAAATGCATGGCTAAATAATTCCATGCCTCCTTCTTTTCCTTGAAGAACATGAATCAGTCTTTATTTTCCAGTTTACTGGAATATGAGATAGCTAGTTCCAACAGAATGTGTATCTCATACTGAGAAAAGTTTGGAGACTTTCATTTGTCTTCCATTTTCTTTTATCTACATATGGTAATCAAGCACAAAACAAAAACAAAGCGATATAGAGATTGTAATTGCACTACAGCCTCTATGGCTATAGGGTTACGTGATCGTAAAATCGTGATCGTTCAGCTACCTAGTGCCCGGTCAGCTGATGGCGGTTCATTGAATGAGAATTAACTATGATGTACCGCAACTACAGTTTCACCGTGGTCAAAGTTTGATCAAGTTTCAGTAACACTCGATTAGCACGGATTTGATCGAGAATGGTACACATGACCGTCTTCCATTTCAGTGGATTGTCTGCGACTTAATATCGAGATTTTTTTTTTATTTCAGAACAAGGAATACGATAATGTTAACATTGTTAGTAAAGTTTTATTCATAAATATGGTAATACGTATTTGAAGAAAGTAATATATTATACATATTTCAATAAAGAATTTTATTTTTTGTAATAACATTTTTATTTTTCACATGTACAAGAGCTAAAAAACCATGTTTATTAAATTATAATGAATAGTGTTATATGGCATCAAATATTAATTACATGTTTATTCACATATACATTAAAATGTTCAACTGAAAGCAGGAATATTTTTCTTTTGCTTCAAGTGTCTTCATCTTGAGGCAAGAATGTTGGCTATATCACGGATCTACTCCATATGCAGAACGTTTTACATCTCAACTTTTACTGTATAATTGGACCTTATTGTTCTTTGAAATTTATTTATGAATTAAAAATACAATATTTGCTCGAAACATATTCAGTTCATAAGGAAAATAAGAAACTATAAATATCGGTTGTTCCTAAATGCAATACTCATAGGAATAACAAAAGAGAAATAATATGCGAGTTTTATTAAATTGGGAGAATAGTGAACCTGTGAAGGCATAATAGAAAATATATTTAGATGTTAATGAGAATAAAATATTAGAATTAATTTTTAATTTTTTACAAAAAAAATTCTTACATGTTCTACAACGACATGATTGTCTCATGTGATCAAAGAATCAAGGCGTAATGCTTACAGAGTTAGCAATTTCATGCACAGCTCCTCCGCTGATTTAATTGGCGTCTCGTGTTCCAGGCTGATCAAACGTCATCACACAAAATAGGTCGGGAGATCGATCAGGCTAGCAACGGGTTCACCGTGGTTAATGCATTGCTTGCCGAATGCGCAGTTCAAATGTTTTTGAAAGCAATGAATGGTGCACCATCGTGTTGATACCATATGGGACTCCAAATGTCCTCGAGCAGAAATAACAGGTAAATTTAGCCGTCGGGAGGTCATAGGCCTGTTTAATAGATTACGCACGTACATGGTTATGAACAACTATTGTCATAATTAATTAATGAAGTCTTCATTCTTATTATCTTTAAATACATCTCCAATTTCTAGTATTTTTCTTGGAAGGTTGACCAGCATTTAATAATAGTTTAAAAATTATCATTATTTAACAAGTAGAATAGCTTAGATCTCTTCTTTTATACCTAGAAGTTAAAGTATTAAATTTAGGAACACACGATATGTCTGACATTTTAATTGAATCCATTTTCACAATAATTATAAAAAAAAAAAAAAACATGAATGAACTAAGTAAGGCCCCATTCACAATGAAAATCAAATGCAATTTAAACTTAAACGTAAAAGGTAGATGCTATAAACCATTCAAAATGAATCGTGTAAACATAAAAATAAACATACAATTAGACCTAAATTTAGAAACTTGGAAGGTCCAAGGTTTTGCGTCTACGTCTAACTTAAACTTAATAAATCAGCCAATCAGAACACAGCTGTTCTGTTTCTAGAGCTCTATGGCAGAATTTATCCTTATACGGAGCATGGAACTCAAATGCAGCTCTTGCTGCTTGCTGCTGCAAGTCCCGAGCATCGGCGGAGGGAGCCGAAGGTAGTAACCTAGTAAATAATGCTTTCAAGCGAATAGTATACCACGCACAGAATGCGCTATAAGTTTATGTTTACGATTTTTTTTTCCTATTACAATCAAAGGAGATTTGCCATCATTACAGTGATTTACCCTTTCCTATCAATTTATACTTACGATAAACTACTGGGTCCATCGGTTTCTAGAATTTATGCGACGTTAACATTATTATAAGTATATGAATTAATTGCGAATTTCAATAAGAGCAGATTTGCCCCCGTTACTATATTTTATCCGCCCAACAATCCCCTATCAATTTATATTTGAGGAGGACAACATATAGATTACATTATGTTTCACATAAAAATAATACGTGCAACATTTACACTGCGGCCACGCACAGTAGTTCGGCTCTCTCCGCTGTCCTTCGGAACTTGCAGCAGATAGCAGCAGGAGTTGCACTTGATTTCCGTGCTCCGTGTAAGGGCAAGTTATAGTATAGTAGATAGCGCTGAAGGTCAGTGACTCTGTAGACAAAAGATTAATTGCATTATAAGAAAGCTATCCTTGCTCATATTACTCTAAGCAAATTAGTTACTGCACTTTGCATATGCATAAACGCTATCGTCACCTGTTCAGAGGCAGCCATTTTAAATCAGCTGTTAGTTGATCTTCGCTTTTTCTTATTTTTTATTGCCTAATACATTCGTTTATGTCTTTGAATCTTACATACTACTAAGTTAACGTGTTACGTCTTATTTTATTATGTTTACATTCATTTTTCATTGTGAATGGAACCTAATACTGCATATCGTTCTAAATATTTTGCTTTGTTAGAGACAAACACGATGCACATTAAAGATATTCAAATCGAGCTAACCTTCAACGCTCTTTATCACGTGAGTGCAGTTTTAAATTCACTTTCTCACAATTTAGCTTTGAGGCAAAACATGTTTAGAGTGAGCTTAAATTGTAATTGCATATTTTAGTAGGCTTCATCCCTTTGTCATTAATTTTTTTTCAAAGGAGTTTGTACAGTTTTTACACTCATTTAATTTTAATTGAGAACGCGGAATGTGTCTGTTTTTTGGATCGTAAAGCACTGATTTGCGACTACAAAATATAAATTTGAAATTCTGAATATATACATGTAAAGTTGCACTTCTTTACAAATACAAAACACTTCATTATAAAGAAAATGTAAACGCTATTCAAAAGAATGCTAGAAGCGGGTTACTTTGTGTGGCGAAGGTGGGGAGTCGTATCTCTCGTATGTGTTTTCTGGAGTTCTGTTGAATTTGGAAGCTCCGAATTCTCTGACCGCTGCAGAGGGCGATGGTGCGGCGTCTGGTTGATCAGAATAGAAATTGGGGTTTACATGTCCACTGTTAGAGGATGACCCTTTTGCAGTGACGTGCGGTGGAGCAGGAGTCACAACAGTGTCATACAGCGCTTGCGTGGATCTGTAGTGAAGGTCCTGCACGCTGGTGGTACTCGTGTAAGCCAGAGACGGTAGGGCGCTTGCAAGGTGGTCGCGTACAATGCCGGTCATCATTAGGTACGTTCTGGGAATGAAGACGGTCACTAGGATTACTGTAGCTGTGCTGGTCAGTCCTCCAGCGATAGCAGCGTCACGCCATACCCGAGGTACCAGTGCATAGGCAGTGGACCAAGCCACATTCACCAAAAGACACAAAAAGGAGGCGGCTGTAAAGAACATTCCCTCGCGGTAGTTGCGTTTGGAGCGGGCGATGAATGGCGAGGTACAAACGAGCAGCAGTAGCAGAAAGAAGTCGTAGGAAAGGACCAGTAAAAACAAATGCCCCTCATAAAGCGCCGCACATTGATGTTGCGAAGGTACAAACAATGTGGAATTTATTGCCCAGAACTGCACACTGAGAGCAAGTTGCACTCCGGCAATGAAGAAGCAAAGGACGGTCTGAAGGTATCCGTTCACGTGACTCATGAAGCCACCCTCCTGGTCGCAGGAAGCGAGCATGAAACTTCGGGAGAGCATGATGGACCAGAGCAATGCATAGCTGACACTGGTGCCAAATATGCGAACACCGCACAGCAGCCCTGCTGTCCTTTCTTTGTCGATAGGCGGGTAGTCTTCAGCGGGGACCAGGCTGAATGGCAACGCAGCGCCATACGTGACAACCAGAGCAGCCAGCAGCAAGAAGGAGAAGCTGGGGTTGCCCTCCAGAACGTCGCCCTTGACGATACGTATGACGATAAAAACGCACACGGCGAAGGAAGAAGCAAGGCCAACAGCGGCTAAAGATGCCATCGCAGCTACCCAAGACTCGTTCCGCCAGGATATGGGAAAATGCCAGGGTTCCGCATCTTCAACCTCTGGTATGTCGAATTCTTGCCCCAGCTCCTCTGTTTGATCATAAGCGACATTAAACATTTATTAAAATAAGTTTTTAACTTTTAAGAGAAATCTTAACAACTGGAAAGAGCAAGTTACAAACATATTATAAATAATTTCAACATTATTAAAGTTATGAAACTTATTATGCAATTTGGTTTATAAATGTCATGCCTATGTAACCATAAAGTTAACCCAAATCCCATATCGATAGTTTTTATTAATAGTGTTTAGAACCCGTTTTATTTTAGATACTGAGGCATTACAAGCAGTGGACACTGATACGAGGATAGGTCCAAAAGTTTCCGGCCTCGCCGATAAGAATTATCGCCTTCACAAACCCTTAACTGGTGTCATACCTAAGCCGTTAAGTAAATAATTGCGGCTGTAACTTCCGCTCCGCTGTGTTCAGATATAGTTGCATAAAGAAGGCTATGTGTAGAAGATTGTGACATGTTCAAAATGGAGTTTTGATCAGTTATTAAGTTCTTCACAAAAGAAGGACTTACTCCAAATGAAATTAAACAGCGATTGGACGGTGTATATGGGAAAGTATCCTCCTCATATTCCCACGTAAAAGAATGGGCCAAACTTTTTCGAATGGGTCGAGAAAGCATTGAAGACGAAGAGCGTGCAGGTCGGCCCTTGGAGGTGTTCACTCCTGAAAACATCACTTGCTCTTGTGGAAGGAGAAATTATGGAAGACCAGCGACTCAAAGTTACAGAAATAGCAACAAGGTTGGGCCTTTCTAAAATAATAGTCCTTCGAATTATTCATGAACATTTAAACATGAATAAGGTTAGTCATCCGTTGTCAGGTATTTTTGGATCTCTGCCATGTCACCGAGAGAGAAGTTCTGCAAACCAGTTACAGGAGATGAAACTATGACCCTCTACTATGATCCCTTGTCCAAAAGAGAATCAATGGAGTGGCTTAAACCTGGCGAAGGCTCTAAAGGCCAAGGTTACTCAGTCAACCAAGAAGATCATGACCACAATCTTTTGGGACTGTGAAGGAATCCTATTCATTGATTTCAAGGAAAGGAACACCACAGAAAATGGGGAGTACTATGCTGACCTACTGCACAGACTACGTGCTTTCATCAAAGAGAAAAGGCGAGGAAAGTTTAGTGGTGGTGTGCGCCTTCTTTACTATAACGCGTCTGTACACACAACTCTTATTGCAAAGGAAGCTGTGAAGAAATGTGGCCTCAAGGAGATCGACCATCCTACTACAGCCCAAATCTAGCCCCAGGACTATTTCCTCTTCTCAAAACTCAAGAAGGACGGAAAGTTAAATGTGATGGATGCTGTTTATGGCCATTTTGCAGACAAGACTTCTGATTATTTTTCGGGGGGGGGGATTGAAAAGTTAATTAAAAGATGTGAGAAGTGTATTGCAATAAAGGGCAATTATATTGAAAAGTGAAATATAGTTTTTGTCTTTATCATCCTTAGAAACTGGTTAGGCAGAAACTTATGGACCTACCTTCGTACTTGAAATGATAAATTGGGAAAGACTTTTTTTTTTTTAAGAAAGGACGAGTTCCAAGCCTAAATTTAGGGTACCTCTCCGGTATTTACTATTTATGAGGACTGAGGAAAATCTGGAAAAATCCTCAGTCAGGTAAGATGAGCCTGACGGGAATCGAACCCCAGACTTCCCGCTCATGAGTCAACGCCTTAACGACCTCGACCACACATGGCGGTATATTGAATAGATGTGAGGCAATCTAAGGATATCTTTGTTGTCTTTTAAGAGTTGAATCATTGTGGATGGGTGATCTGTACCACAAAGTAGTGTATGTATGCTGTACTTCACTTCTGCAATTTATTTGGTAGCCAATTTTCCAGTGCTCGAACTATATGATAGGCCTGAGAATAAGTTTATTGTTTTAACTTTTGCTGTAGACCGAAAAGAGCAGTAAGTGGATGTAACACTCTGTTATACTTGAAAAAAGATTAAGAAAATGTTTATTTACGGCTTCAGACCTATGTGCCAATTACATCTTCGCATAAAACGGTTGGCCTGTTGAAATCAAGAACATATACTAATTGAATTGGATTGAAACACAGGTTAATACATTCTGACTGCTATTGCTACTGATTGTTGCGGTCTGTGCTTAATTGCTTTATCATTTGCTTTGTGAAATTGGCATTAATTTCACTACAAATGCCCGCTACTTACCCCAGTGTCATGTCCTTTCGTTGCTCATACAGCCCTTTTTTTGTAAGTCACGTGATTCCTGTCACAAGGCTCGGGGGCGACCAGCCCAAGAGAAAGTCGTTCACAGCCTGGCCTCGGAAGCGGTTGCTACCTACGTGCTCATTGGAACTTTCCTTCTGATTTGTTGCAAACCAATACAATAACTCGTTTCGATAACGAACATTTTCTGACTTTCGTTCAACATAAATAAATATTTAATGTACCTTATTGTAACATTTGTATAATATACTGGATGTATGAATTCTTTTAGCTTAGGGAGAGAGGAAAGCACGTATTTGTTTTTAGAACCACATTTTATCGTATTAGTGTTTCTTTTATTATTAAAGTAATTCATGATCTTTGTTGTAAGCTGTGAATGCCAATGTCAGTTTATTTTTAACATCTATTATTCGAGTTGTAGCTATAGTGTTTTCTGGAATATCAATAAACATTATTACATGCTTATTTGTTGGTATAATTTCTTAAAGGTACCATTTCATTTTTTGACACGAAGCACCTTCAAGTACCCTCGTTGCTGCCGTTGTACCTGCCCAGGGTAATGGGGAAGTAACTAAGGAAGGCGATCAACCGAAAGGCGTGTTTCTCTGCTGAGGCGATTTTCATTTGTCAATGCATAATTATGATGAATTTCAAGAGCCTCGCATGGCACAAAGTGGTGCAGAGAAAGTAAAGAAGTTCAAAGGTTCTATATTTACTACTTCTATTACAATTGAAACCTGGTAGTTTCGAATTTCTGCGAGATGGCTTCTTTATAGAACAGTGTTCGCACTAAAAGGAAACTGCACACCAACGCGACAAACATTTCGTAGCAAGCATTTGTAGATATTGCTCCAGAGAGCAAATCCTACCAAATGGGTTGAAATGACACGGTTTGATTCAAATATGGCGTCATGCTATTGCAGCGCTGTAAGAGTTTTTAGTAAAAGATTCAATGAGTGGAAATTGCAGCTGCTATTTATCTCCGTAGTAGCCTTTTTAATGCTATCCAGAACGAGGAAAAATAGACGATGAACTCAAGATAAGAACGAGGAATAAATGGCTGAAAACATGGTATAATTGCCTTACTAAGATCGGTAATAGGTGGGCGGAAAACTCACAGAAATAATTTGCCAGCTGCTAATGGTGAAGAATACTTCACATCCTAATGGATAGAGTCCTCAGTAACCTCCGGATAAGTTTCACTGAACACAATGATATCCTCAGTATTTTGTGCGTGTGTGTGTTTTCATCTCCTGTTGTAAGCACGCCCAAAGAGGCTGGGCTGAGTTGTATTTAGTTGATCTGAACTGCTTGGGGATAAACTGTTTATTAACATGTGCTATAACACATTCCATTACAGGTCTAAGGCAAATGTAAAAGTTAAATCATTCATTAGAAGAGACAGAAAATTACAACGATGGCTTGATCGTTTATGACAACAATTCCTAAAATGTGCATGTGCTTTAGAAGATCTTTTCTTCTTTCTTAATTTTACTAAGCCGCTTAAAAACACTTTCGATTTTGAAAAAAGTGAAGATTTACTTAAACATGATGAAAAATATTGTATGGAAAAATGTTGATAAACTGAACTTAAAATCTATGAGCTTGAATGAAATAATTGAAATTTTGTTGCAAAAAAAAAAAAAACAAACAAACAAACAAACAAAAAAAAACAAAAACAAAAACAAAAAACGACCAAGAGCATTGAATGTAGTTTTGAAGATTTTATAGAATTTTTATTATATTACGTAAATATGAAATAAAAATCGTAACAGTGTGCTTACATTCTTGAGAATAAAAATTATTTGTAACTTTTGTGTCTTCGAAATTACAAGACTCTTACCTTCCGTTTAAAAAAAAAAAAGAGGCTGGGGGTGCATTTTGGAATGCTGCTCAGTCATACACTTTAAATGTAACTTCTCCCTCAAGCCCCAACACTGTAATCCTGGGTGGGCAGACCCCAGCCCACTATGTGAGGCGAGTTGGGCCTAAATGTCTCTGCTTATGAATCAAAAGAAACGTCCTAGAACAGCGAATAAGTAATGATGATGATGTTGTATTTGTAGTTGTAGTAGTAGTAGCAAACACTGATAATATTACTTATGATGAAATGATAAACGGGGAGAAAGACAGCGTTCCGGGTTTAAGTTTAATTTCCCGGCATTTACCATTGATAAGGATAGAACTTCACTCAGGGAGGACTCTTTGGAATCGCGAATCTCTTAGCAACCTGGCTCAGGCGGTAACGCACAGGACTCGCGCACGTCGTCATGTCCCCAATTCAATTTCCGTTCCGCCGGCCATCTTGTTCTTGGGTTTTTCGTGCTTTCATGCCGTTCGTTGGTTCTGTTACATGCTCGAACGTTCCAGGGTTGACGCGGTGTGATGATGGCTTGCGCATTGGAAAGCTTTCTGTTCAGGCGTCTGGTATGAAAGTGGACCTTCTGAGAAGTTCAAACAACTCTGGGGAAAGGGAGCGGCACCAGACCGCCAGTCTGTATCTCCCTGACCTCATCCATTCCTCTCGAAAGTGCCCCCATTGGAAGCAAAGGCACAACCGAAAGTATCCTTCGCGCCAGGGTCGGAGGTAGTTGCTGTTGGCAGTAATGAAATGAGATTGGTGATTTCAACTTTAGCAATATTAATGGTGATGGAGTGAGCAGTAGTAATAATATCAGTCGTTCTGTGACTAGCTACTGAGAGTAATAACAGCGGTGATTATAGAAATAGTGATAAACAGTGATATTGGCGATGAATGGGGACTTTTGCTTCAAATTGATAACACAATTGCATCCTTTCGAAGTAAAGTACAGTAATACATTTACAGGCTGTCGGTCGGTGGTAAGCGGTCGCTGTGAATAAGATTATCTTACCTTTAAGTCTCGTATCAAAATTGATACACAGGGACCTGCAAGCGACATCCTCGCAAATGCCAGCCCCCAGGTCAAATGAGGAGTTGTCTGCTTCCAGTACGACACCGAATTTGTTCTTTTCTCTATGAAAGCTGGCTATTTGTTCCGTTTCAAGAAGTACTGTGTAAAAAGCTGTGTCGCTGCTGGCAAGATTATATAGTTTTTGTAGAGTTTCTTCGTTGCCTGCGCAAACTTGTGTCCCTCCACTGCAGGCTTTGGCAGCTCTCAGTATGGGTTCAGCAATTTCAAGAAAGTGAGGGCTGCCAGTAATCACAGAAGCTTCACTAGAGTTATCATTTGAAGTCAATGGGAGTGAAGCCCATGGTGGCGGCACTATCAGCAACGAATCTTCCGGAACCACACCTGAAACAGTATTAGAAATGGCAACATGAACTCACTGCCTTTTCATGTCCTTTTTATTAGTCAAAACTCATCCACAATTCAAGGACTTACAACGTCTAAGGGATTATATCGAGTCCCAAAATTATCATTTCCTCCGATTTTGCAATAATTTCCAACATATTAGTACTTTTAGGTTCGAAACTTTTGACACAGATCCAAAATATAAGTAATAATAAACCATTTGTAATAAATGCAGGCTTTTAAATTTTCCAATAATCAAAAATCCCTATAAAGAAAAATGACGTATATTTGGGTTATACAAAGCTGAGATTGTATTAGCAAACTCGTAAAACAAATAAAGACCCTTGAATTCATCCGTAACTACATCTGATCCGATTCAGTTTTTTTATTTGCTTTATTTACGGACGCTTTTTAACATCTCAGGTCATCAGAATCCCATTCTATACAGGGCGTGAAACGGTCGACAAATTTTACTCTGAGGCTTCTTCTTTCAGGCTTGAGGTTCTTTTTAGTGCCGTAAATGTACGACACGGGACCCACGGCTTTACTTTCCTTCCGAAGGAAGCCATACTTATGATTTTTACGTACGAAAAAAATCCATCGATCCTGGCCAGGTTTGAACCCGCGATCTCGGGTTTAGGAGGCAAGGTATGGTTACCACTACACCACCAGGACCGACGTTCCGCTTACGTGTACTATTTTTAAGAAAGATATGGTGTACCTTACAGAGGTAGACATCTATTAACTTTGTAATAATCCAGTAATGTTTTAAGTTGCTTTAAACATCAGCAGAAAAGAAGGCGGTGACAAAGTGATATTGTTTCTTCAATAAAGGTTCTGGGTCTCTCACATGTATAAAGAACGTTATTTGAGGAATGTGGCATTAAATATACCAAATGTGGGACAAGCATAGTAAAAACCTTATTTAGATGAAAAGAACCAAAGCTGCATAATACTGAATAGTTACGTCGTCAATCCAACCAAGAGTTTAAAGATAGAAATGAATGGTATATTTTGTTTACCATATCTTAATTTATGTTCCTGTTCTCAGAAGGGTTTCTGCTTCGTATTTGAATGAATGGAGTTTAACGCTCGTTTTTACTACAGAGGCACATCGGGCGATAGACACCGATGATACATGAGATGAAATGATATATTGGGAAAGGATTTATTTTTAAGGAAGGAAACGTTCCAGGCGTAAGTTTAGGATACCTCCTCAGCATTTGCCATTTATGAGGATTGAAGAAAACCTCAGTCAGAGAGGACGGTCCTGACGGGGTTCTAATTCCAGACCTCCAGCTCACGAGTCCGCACCTTAACGACCTCGGCCACACCTGGCGATTTGATATTTAAGAACTAAGTTCTGATTGCCAAGGGTACTGTTGATTTTAATTACTTTTCATACAAAAGTTTCTCGGATAGCACTAGAATTTATCTTATGACGTTTATAATCTTCTCTTTTAATTTGCGTTCAAGTGAGAATAAAATAATGGACAGAGTTCCTCAGTGCTCCCTTGCTATAATATTCTTTCTCGAAGATATCTTGCAGAATTTGCAATACTTTTTCTGCTTCACTGTCAGTTGTAAGTCTACAACTGTCAACCAGCTTAAATGTTTTGGCAGAGCACGTCCATAAATGAGCTGAAAAATGGCAGTATTAACTCCAGATATAATGCTTAAAATAATGTGCACTCATGGGTACTTAACATATTAATATCTTTTATCGTTAAATGTACTGAATCAAGAAATGTACGAGAGTAGGCCCATAAGTTTCCGGCCTCGACAATAAGGATTATCGCCTTCACAAAATCCTTATCTGGTGTCACACCTTATCTGTTAAGTAAATAATTGCAGCTGTAACTTCCGATGTATTCAGATATAGTTGCATAAAGAAGGCTATATGTAGAAGATTGTGACCTGTTCAAAATGGGGTATCGAGCTGTTATTAAGTTCTTTACAAAAGAAGGACATACCCCAAATGAAATTAAACAGCGATTGGACGGTGTGTATGGGAAAGCATTCTCTCATATTCTACCGTAAAAGAATGGGCCGAACTTTTTCGAATGGATCGAGAAAGGATTGCAGGCGAAGAGCGTGCAGGTCGGCCCATGGAGGTGCTCACTCCTGAAAACATCGCTCTTGTGGAAGAAGAAATTATGGAAGACCGGCGGCTCAAAGTTATAGAAATAGCATCAAGGTTAGGCCTTTCTAAAACAACAGTCCTTCGAATTATTCATGAACATTTCAACATGAAAAAGTTTATGCAAGATGGGCGCCTAAACTCCTTTCCTCAGTCCAAAAGCAGCAACGAGTTATCTGTTGCCAGCCATTTATGGAAATCTGCCGTGGCAACGAGAGAGAGAGAGAGAGAGAGAGAGAGAGAGAGAGAGAGAAGTTCTGCAAACCATTTACAGGAGATGAAACTATGGTCCTCTAATGATTCCTTATCCAAAAGAGAATCAATGGAGTAGCGTAAACCTGGCGAAGCAGCGCCTCTAAAGGCCAAGGTCACTCAGTCAACCAAGAAGATCATGGGCACAATCTTTTGGAATTGTGAAGGAATATTCTTCATTGACTTCAAGGAGAGGAACATCACAGTAAATGGGGAGTACTATGCTGGCCTACTGCACAGACTACGTGCTTCCATCAAAGAGAAAAGGCGAGGAAAGCTGAGTGGTGGTGTGCGCCTTCTCCACGACAATGCACCTGGTACACAGCTCTCATTGCAAAGGATGCTGTGAAGAAATGTGGCTTCAAGGAAATCGACATCCAGCCTACAACTCAGATCTAGCTCCCAGTGACTATTTCCTCTTCTCAAAACTCAAGAAGAATCTTCGAGGAAGGTAATTTAAGTGTGACGAAGAATTCATGGATGCTGTTTATGTCCATTTTGCAGACAAGGCTTCTGACTATTTGGGGGGGGGGGGTTGAAATGTTAATTCAAAACATGTGAGAAGTGTATTGCAATAAAGGGTAACTATATTGAAAAGCGAAATGTATTTTTGTCTTAATATAGCTAGAAATTGGTTAGGGCGGAAACTTATGGACCTACTCTCGTAAGTTAGTAATTTTAGGATGATTCGCAAGTAGGTTGTATTCGATTGCGACAATATTTTCTGCGAATAAATTTTGCATAAACTTTGAGTCAAATAGGAATAAAGAGTGTTTGGATTTAATGAGATGACAAAAATTATCTGGAAAGTAACGTAACTCGGAAATGAAATCGGGCTGTCGCTTAGGAACGCTACCGCTAGACTGCAACAGCTATCCATTAGACTTCTTAAGCCCGTACTGATTGTTCACCTTTTTCTACTTTATTTTTTCGGTACTTAATGCTAAAAAGTGGCCTACTTCTGTTTCACTACATGTTATCGGAATAAAGCTATCCTAGATACAAAACAACTGCAAGCTCTGTGCAGTTAAAGAAGCCATTATTGAAAGTTGGTTATACCTGAGTGTAAAAGGTCCGGCGAATATGCTGTTGGAGCCAGAACCCAGCGTGCAGCTGCGGTTTCATTTCTTGCACTTGCAGCGGCCATTTGGAGTGCATTCTTTATATCCTGAGGCTCCCCAATTACCACTATGACTTTCTCCTCTCCGGATAATTCTTGCGTCCAATTGCTGAAAAAAATATAAACTCCATCAGTGCTGTTCACAGATGTAGAGAATCCACTGCAGGTTTGTGATAAAGTGAGCTTCAAATTTCTTAAATGATGCAGTTAGTCGTTATATCTTTGTGTTTTTGAGTTAGCGTTTTTAGAATTAAAGTTCTTCCAACAAAAATTATTTTTATAAAACTTAACTGCACTAGCAGTGAGAAGGTAGAGATTAAACTTTTTTGTTATTTCAACAAAAACGAATGTTGTAAGAATAGCACTAGGAAGTTTCAGGAAAAGACCTAATTCCTAATTCTCTACAAAAACACATCACTCAACTAGAATTCAGGTCTTCGGTCAAACTTATGCCCGATAGAGAGTGCTTTGTGCCCATTCCCCGTAATCTTGGCCAACTTTGTAGGGATAAGTCTTTCTAGCCATTTCATTGGCATGATGGCTTTCATAGATAATATTTTTACCTTTGGCCTGTGCACATTTAGACTGTAAACCCCCCTCCCCACATCTTCTATTACTCGCAAATCTCACCCCTAAATATTCAAATTCTTTCATTACCTCAACTGAGTTTCTATTTATATATCTCATCTTTCCTTTATTTTGATACTTTTTAAATACTATTTTCTTTAATTTTTTACTATTTTTCCTCAGGCCCCATTCTGCACAAAATCTAGTGATTTAATCAGTGGTATGTTGCAATCCTGTCAGATTACTGCTGCTGTTATCAGATCATCAGTACTGGTACTTCCTTCTTTTCAATAATTGGCTATCTCTATTATATTGTAATAGTCCATCTATAAATATATTAAATCATATTGAGCTCAATGTATATCCCTTTCTTAAACACAAATTTTGGCTCATGTAATTTGTGGCTCTATTATCTTCACATGTTCCTTCATATACTTTTTGATTCCTAGAATAAATTCAATACTGACTCTTTGCGCCTAAATTTGTATGCCAATGAATTCCTATTTTCTGTATCGAATGCTTTCTCAAAATCTGCAACCCTTCTATTTCTTAAATATTTATTTACTATATTTTTTTCTATTTTTCTTTTCCTTTCCTAAACCCTGCTTGGAATTCTTATGATTTACCTTCCATTTCTGACCACTCAAGCAACCTTCCCAGCAAATATGCCAGAGTGTATTTTACCTAAAATTGATAACTGAATAATTCCTGTGTAGTTGCTTGGGTTGTTTATATCACTTTCCCTCTATACAGAGGGGGCCAAAAATGTATGCACACTTCAAGCAAAGAAAAAACTGTGTTAAAATAACAAAACTGAATTCACACAAACAGAAAATGATGAGCACTAATCATCTTAGACTTTTACAGTTATAACAGTTGCTCAAAATGCCCATCATCGGCGTCGATACACTTCTGAGTACGTTGAACTATTGATTGAGCAACGTTTGCGAAAGTGTCCTCAGCGATTGCAGCACACGCTGTTTCAATTTCTTCCCGAAGTGCTGTCAGTGTAACTGTTTTCTACGGTATACAACATCCTTAAGAGTTCCCCATAGGCAGAAGTTCAACAGAGTTAGATCCGGAGAACGCGGTGGAAACTCAATCGGACCTCTTCGTTCCATTCTCGGTTTTCCAATACCACTTCAAAATTGCTTTCCGCTGTTCAAACGATAATCTTGGTTCCATTTTGTTGTAGCAACGCTAGTATAACGTAATATGAGTCACATCTGTTTACAGAACACACATAACTGTTGTTTTTCGGTTCAACTTTGAAATATATTAAATAGATATCTACTGTGAAAGTCTGTATACATATTTTGACATCCTTGGTATAATAGTACGATCATGTTCACTCTCCAACTCTCAGATATTACCTTCCTCTCCCTAACGCTATTTAATAAATCTGTCAGTAGCCCGCTCATATACAATAAAGAAAACAATTACTTGAAAAGGCTTAAAAATAGGCAAATTTATCAGTGGAACTGTTTTATGTTCTGGGTCTCTACCTGTTAAAAAGTGCTTGGTGATGGATGCATACACTTCGCTCAGCAGCAGAGCGAGAGAAGTGCTCCAGAATGTCAGTAGACGAACTCAAGACCAGATGTACCACGGGAACTGGAGTAAGTGCTCCAAGTAGTTCCGCTGCCAAGGCAGGAGCCTCCAGACCACTCTGTCCTGTCTTCACAGACACTTGCAATGCTGTCGCCAACTGCGAAATTGCCAATGCGATTTCTGGCGTTGTGACCAAACCTTTCCAACAGAAAATATTTTTATTGTATGTTCCATTGGGTTAACAAAACTGGAATTAAACAGAAATTGAGTTTTAATAAGCACAACACGTTACAAATGGCCAATGAAATGAACGTTTAAGAATCAGCGGTAATATATACTCTTTTAATCTTATATGGGGGCTAATATTTCAATAATGTCTCCGTATTGGAACCTAGTAGACGTTGTGGGGGATTGTGCATTTGTTTTCTATTGTTATAGTAGGTCTGTTCTTTGAAAATTTAATTTCTGTTAGAACATTAATGCGAATCTGGAACTATTGTGTAGTTCTAGTTTAAACTGGAATCGTTTTATTTTCAACTAAGCAATTTTTTTCATTATTGAAGTAAATTTTTATGAAATATCCTAATATAGATAAAATAAATAAGAATATAAGATTAAATTATTTTCTAAAATGCATTAATCGTTGCTACAAAAATACAATTGACGAATTGATTTCTGTTATACCCTAAGGCTTGATTCGTTTCGGTTTCTGTCTTCGTTGTAAGATAATAGACTTTCACTTTTAAACTTCCAGTTCTCCTAGAATGACTGGATATTACCATTTTTTAAAACACTTCTTTGAGCTTTTCAGTAAAGCATTAAAGAAATGAAGTGAGGAACAGCATTAATTGTTTTTCCTTTTTCCATACGGAAATATTTTTTTCCTATCTTATAAACGGAGCTGCACTAATTTATAAATAATATTAGGTTGAAGTTTTTAGAAAGATCATAGAGTTTGTAGATCGTAGGCTTTCACGTAAGCGGAAGGTTGAGGTCGAAACCACCAGGACCATTCTCCCTGACTGAGGTGTTTTCCAGGTTTTCTTCAGTCCTCATAAATGACAAATGCCGAAGATGTACCCTAAACTTAGGCCTGGAGCGTTTCCTTTCTTTAAAACATGTGAACTGGGTCTCTCGGGCTCTAAGGTCGTGGTCAAATGGGGTTTTTCATCTTCCCAGACATTTCGTGCACTACTACGGTGGACATCATCACCTTGTAGACATTTCGTCCACAAGGTCTACAAGAAGATTACGACTACCACACCACTGATGATGTCCACCGCAATCGTGGGTGAAACGTCTGGGAAGATGAAAGAAACGAACCCCATTTGACCACGGCCTAGAGCCTGGTACATAATTCGCCCAATTCACATAATCATAGAGTTAGAAGATCTATGCTTACAGGCCGATGGTCCCGATTTCATTTCAATCACCCGAACGAGTTTTTTTCCCCAAAATCAAAAATTAGATACCGGCAGCTTTAGGCATCAATAACTATGCACTATTCCCCAACCGCTTGATTCGTGTCATTGGTCGAGCCATGGAGTTTGCTTTAAAAAAGACGAAAAATCCTGAAATATAAATAACGTGATTTACAAAATACGAGGGTAGGTCCGTAAATTTCTGGCCTAACCATTTTCTAGATATGATAAAGACAAAAAATGTATTTCACTTTTCAATATAGTTACCCTTTATTGCAATACACATCTCACATCTTTGAATTAACATTTCGATCCCCCCCCCCCAAAATAGTCAGAAATCTTATCTGCAAAATAGGCATAAACAGCATCCATCACTTCTTCTTCACACTTAAATTTCCTTTCTCGAAGGTCGTTCTTGAGTTTTGAGAAGAGAAAATAGTCACAGGGAGCTAGATCTGGGTTGTAGGTGGATGGATGATCGATCTCCTTAAAGCCACATTTCTTCACAGCTTCCTTTGCAACAAGAGTTGTGTGCACAGACGTGTCGTGAAGAAGGCGCACACCACCACTCAGCTTTCCTCGCCTTTTCTCTTTGATAGAAGCACGTAGTCTGTGCACTAGGCCAGCATAGTACTCCCCATTTACTGTGGTGTTCCTCTCCTTGAAGTTAATGACGAGTATTCCTTCACAGTGCCAAAAGATTGTGACCATGGTCTTCCTGGTTGACTAAGTGACCTTGGCCTTTAGAGGCGGTGCTTCGCCATGTTTACGACACTCCATTGACTCTCTTTTGGACATGGGATCATAATAGAGGACCTTAGTTTCACCTCCTGTAACAATGGTTTGCAGAACTTCTCTCTCGTTGCCACGGCAGAGTTCCAAAAATGCCTGACAGCAGATGACTCGTTGATGCTTTTGGACTGAGGAAAGATGTCTAGACACTAACCTTATTCATGTTTAAATGTTAATGAATAATTCGAAGGACTGTTGTTTTAGAAAGGCCCAACCTTGCTGCCATTTCTGTAATTTTGAACCGCTGGTTTTCCATAATTTCTCTTTCCACAAGAGCGAAGTTTTTAGGAGTGAACACCTCGAAAAGCCGACCTGCACGCTGTTCGTCTTCAATGCTTTCTCGACCTATTCGAAAAGGGTTGGTCCATTCTTTTACGGTAGAATATGAGGGGGATGCTTCCTCATATACACCGTCCAATCGCTGTTTAATTTCATTTGGAGTAAGTCCTTCTTTCATGAAGAACTTAATAATAACACGAAACTCCATTTTGAATATGTCACAATCTCTTACACATAGCTTTTTAATACAACTGTATCTGAACAAATGAACACAGTTACAGCTGCAATTATTTATTTAACAGATAAGGGGTTTTATCAGCGAGGCCGGAAACTTATGGACCTACCATCATACATATCTTGGAACTGATTATTTTCTTCGATCATGTTAAACTCGCTATTCTAATTGTTGCTATGTAGTGACTACATAAAGAGAAACGGAGCCACCACAGTTGTGACTATGCAGTTACCTAAAGAACGAGATGCTTGACACTCTCTCTCAACCATGGCCGTAATGAGCGCCTTGCGGGCATGTCGCGAAGTGGAACATGTGTCATACACCAGCAACCCTGAAACATGAAGAACACAACTAATATAGCATTTGGTTTCCCTTAACTTAAGCACTTGACTAAATCCTCAACTGACTATCAATGAAAGAGCATTTTAAATTCTTCTGAACAATTTCCCTAAGAATTACTTTTGACTCAAAAAGCTAAGCCCCTCTCTCTCCTCAGTAGTTTTTTTTTTTCATGCAGAAAATGAAATACGCTCTTGACGTAAATATAAAACTGAATGGGTTTAAAGGATTGGAATAATTAAAATGACAAATAAATGAACATTAGCAATACGGGGGCAGCAGCAGTAATAATGGTGGTGTTTAATTACACTGGACTGCGATGATTTTGCTGTCTTGGCGAAAATAAACAATTTACATGGAAAATGGCCTGCTAATTTAGAAAAAATGGCATCAGTTTTTTCATAACACGCACAGATTTTTGTAAATACACATTCTATTGATTACTACTATACAATAGTGATAATGATACAATAGCAAAACATGACAAACTTTATCAACATAAGTTATATATAAATACTTATATAGAATATGTTGCAAAATGCAAAGCAAAGCTACAATTATTTACTTTCTTATCAGTTGCTCTGTCATATATTTCAAGTTTCCAACGCGGGGCCAGGAAGTAAGGAGAAGTGATTGCGTCCTAGCGTAAAAGCACAAAGACGTCAGTTAAAATTCATTAGCAGTCCTAGTCGCTAGTGTAATTGTTGTTTAGTGCTATATTTAAGTTTTTCTTTATTTTGTATATAAAGTGACAGGGAAGTAATAATACCGCCGCGGGTGGCCGAGGTCGTTAGGGCGTGGACTCGTGAGAGGGAGATCTGGGGTTCGAATCCCACAGCACCGTCCTCCCTGATTGAGCTTTTTCCAGGTATTCCTCAGTCTTCATAAATGGCAAATACCGGGAAGTTACCCTAAATTTAGCCCTGGAACGCTTCCTTCCAAAAAAAAAAAATGCTTTGCCAATTTATCATTTCAGTTCAAATGTTATCGGTGTTCACCGTCTGTAGTGCCTCAGTAGTGAAAAAAAGGGCGTTAAACACCATAAAAAAAGCAACTAATAATAAGATGGCTTCAAGCTGTAGAATACCAAGACAGCAATGTGTAAACAATCCAAATACTTTTTGTTTCATATTGGTTCGTACTTGTTAAAAAAACTACAGTATAATATTACTCCATTCATTAAGAAGTTATATATTGTATATGTTAAAGTTAAGCTTGGCAATCTACTTTAGAAAAAAATAAATATCCGTAACATTAATTAATAGTGGCGCTGTTAGGTTAGCAGGGTGGGTATACAAAATTTCTTTATCGGTCCGGGTGGTGTAGTGGTAACCATACTTGCCTCCTAAAACCAAGATCGCGGGTTCAATTCCGGCCAGGATCGATGTATAAATCCTCAGCATAACTTCCTTCTGAAGGTAAGTATAGCCATGGGTCCCGTGTCGTACATTTGCGGCACGATAAAGAACCTCAGGCCTGAAAGAAGAGGCCTCCGAACAAAATTTGTCGGCTGTTTCACGCCCTGAATAGAATGGGACGCTGTTGACCTGAGATGTTAAAGAGCGTCCATAAATAAAACAAATCAACAAAAATCAACTTAAGCGGGTATGTTAATTCACAAAACAATCGATATTAGAGCTTAGAAAAACTTAACCTGTTTCAAGAGGAACTTCTGCATGATCAAAAAAATAGTGCGATGCCCATTAGCAGCGAGGGAGCCCCCCCCCTTTTTTTTTTCTGAAGAAACAATTAATAGTGAGAGATTTGTGCAGAACATTTTAGGTTTGCGATTTTCCAACAGGACTCTGCAACTGCATATACAGATTATTCTCCTTGCGTGCAATTCGTAAAATAATAGACGATAGAACCATCATTAATAACATATGACCCCTCGGTCACCGATTTAACGTCCTGGGTGTTTTATCTCTGGGGGCAAAGGAAAAAGTATAACAGACAAATTATCACACACACTAGATGAACTAAAAATTAACATTCATGAGAAATTTCTTCCATTTTTCAGAGGGAACTGCAGGGGGTAGCGGTTAATTTCACAAGACGATGCCAGAACTGTATGGAAAATGAAGGGAGCAGTTCCAGCATATTCTTGCTTGATAATGGTAAGTAAATGTACCTTTAAGTGTTTAATTTTTAGTAATAAAATACCGCCAGAATTCTTAGGTTTTAAACTATTTTGTTCCTTGCTAGCTAACTGTGGTATTTTAACATAATTATCCGTTTCTTTATCTTGGGAGTGATATAGTTGAATCTTATGAAACCTAAAAATGACTAAAACTAGCGTTTAAAATAATTAAATTTAAATTAACTTTAAATTATTAAAATTAAATTTAATAATATTTACGATAAAATTACATTTAAAAATTAGCCACCAATGTGTATCTTGATGTACTTCAAAGACAAGTCATTGCATTTAATTTTATAATACCATTGTTGTCAAGCTGTTTTAAAACATTGTTGAAATTAATTTATTTTTAGAGGGAAACTAATTTAATTTCATAAAACCATTGTTGGCAGTCACGTTCAATGCTATTTTTCTCCAAGACGTCTGACTATTGAACAGATGTCTTCTGTTTCTTTATTGTCAGTCATGCATGTTCTGTTAAAGAAAATGTCGGATGTAACTTTTATTTAGAAGCAAACTGAAGGCGTTATTAAGAAGGTTACACTTGCAGATGCTAAAAGGAAATATTTCTAAAAGTTCGATGATTAGACAACGGCAATGATCCCAATCTTACCAAGATGGCGGAATTGTATTTTACCAGGTGTGCCAAAAGCAAGTGAGCTGTGACCAAAAATCTTATTTTCTGGAGCATAAAAGAATCTGCGGGGCTTGTTAGCAGCATTGAGAGGAAACAGAATTCAGTTCCAACCACTAATTTCAGCATTTTCTGACTCTTCAGAAGATAATTTTAATTACGTTTAGTGAGTTTGGTCACTAGTGTCATGGCATGTAGAACAAAAACACAGTATTCAATATTTTTTTTTAAAACTTCAGTGGTCGAAAGATACCAGATGAATCGACCTTAAGTGAAAAATATTTACACCAACTTTACGAGAAAAAGATTCAATTCATCAAAGCAGAACTGCAGTAGATGAGACCACCGATAGTGGTGGCTTCATTGCTAACATCGTGGTGTGTAAGTTAGACCTTACAGAACCTGGTAAACCCGCCTTATATTATGCGAGATGCTGGACAAAACGAACCACAGTACCACAGTCTGCACCATCAAAAACTCAATGGCCATCAGGAAACCGTGATGAGAAATTTCTACTGTTTATGACCAACAGTGCGGCTTAAATGATCATAGCGGGAGAGACATTTAAAAAAGTCTACTCTAAGATGCTTCAATCATCTGCCTTGCTCACCACTTACAGGATTAGCTGAAGAGATTAGCAACATTTTCCCAGGGTTGAAGAAAGCCTTTCTGAAAGCTCCTAGTCGCATGCAGATTATCAAGAAAATACTACTACAACACTTCTGCCACCGGAATCCATTATCACCCGCTGGCAACCATCTACTGTACCAACTATTTTGAAGATACCAAGAGTGTCATAGAACGTTTGGCAACAACGAAGCAGCCTGTATAGCAAAGGCTAAAACTTCTCTTCACAACAAGAACAGCATCAATTCACTTTCCTTTATTAAGGCCTGCAGCTATCAACATTTGGAATTCGCATCTTTACCACTAAAAGATGCAATGGAAATCATTGACACAATTTCAAAGAAAGTAATGCCAGGTCCAGTGGTCGTTGCCTGTTCTTTGAAGCTCACTAAGATTCTGCAACCTAACTCAGGGTTTGCAACGATGAAAAATGCGTCTGCTGTTCTTCGGAGGGAACAAATTTCAGACGATATACCGTGCGGACAGGCAGTAATGGCTTCATTGAAATTTGCACCGATGACTGTGTCGAGAGAACATGTTCTTACTCTAAGAATGTTTTAAAAGACAATAGAAAGCGTTTCACGATAGAAAACCTAGTAATGTGCTTAATAGTGCTGTGCAACAAAAACCTAAATAATTGAAAAATGATCTAGTTGAGCTTAGTGCTTTACAACGTAAAAACTCTTTTTAAAACTTGTAAAAACTTTAGTGCTCTGACATTATATATATATTGAATGGTGTAAAAACCCGTTTTTACTACTGAGGCATTACAGGCGATGAACACTGATGATCCATGAGATGATAAATTGGGAAAGGATTTCTTCTTCTTCTTTTTTTAAGGAAGGGAACTTCCAGGCCAAATTTAGGGTACCTTCACGGCATTTGTCATTTGTGAGGACTGAGGAAAACCTGGAAAAAACCTCGGTCAGGGAGGATGGTCCGGGGGGTTCGAACCGCCGCACAAGTCCGCACCTTAACGACCTCGGCACCCGTGACGGTTTTATTATAAAGACTTGGGAATTTTAGATGCTCATATAGTTTTGTGTTTTAGAATGATGGAAACTACAAGTAAAATTAGTTAAAATAAATTAATATTTTTATATATTTGTTTCAATGAGTTAATTCTACTTTAGCTAAGAGAAACTTTAAAAAAACTGCCCTAATAGTGTAAAAAATAATTCAGAGTTTATAAAACCCTAAAAATTCGAGCTCTAGACTAATAACATGCTACAATCATAGCTGCCGATTTTGTGACTCTCGTTTATTGCGGTACCAGCGGTCCCGTGATGGAAAAGTGGCCCGTTATTAATAAATTCTCACACACAAGAAGTTGAAGAGTCCTGTCGATTGTATCTTTTTTATTAAATAAGTTTTTCCCTTTTATCAGCTGATGTTTAGTGCTATGTAGTAGGTCGATCCTGGTGGTGTAGTGGTTACCATACTTGCCTCCTATACCCATTATAGCGGGTTCAAACCCGGGCAAGATCGATGCATTTTTTCGGGCGTAAAAATCCTAAGTATGACTTCCTTCGGAAGGGAAGTAAAGCCATGGGTCCCGTGTCGTACATTTACGGCACGAAAAAGAACCTCAAGTCTGAAAGAGAGGCCTCTGAGCAAAATTTGTCGGCCGTTTCACGCCCTGAGTTGAATGGGACGCTGACAACCTGAGATGTTAAAGAGCGTCCATAAATAAATCATTAAAATGGTGGTGTAGTGGTTACCATACTTGCCTCCTATACCCATTATCGCGGGTTCGAACCCGGACAGGACCGATGAATTTTTTCGGGCGTAAAAATCCTAAGTATGGCTTCCTTCGGAATGGAAGTAAAGCCATGGGTCCCGTGTCGTACATTTACGTCACGATAAAGAACCTCAAGCCTGAAAGAGAGGCCTCTGAGCAAAATTTGTCGGCCGTTTCACGCCCTGAGTTGAATGGAACGCTGACGATCTGAGATGTTAAAGAGCGTCCATAAATAAATCATTAAAAAAAATCTATGCAGTAGACAAAACTCCGGTAGAGTTACTGACGGCATTATCTTTTATTATGCATATTGCAGCATAACGTAAATCAATTTCTTTCTTTAAAAAGTATATACTTTTCTTAAATTGGAGCAAGATTATACAATTAGATGAGATTATTATTCATTTCTTTGTACCAGCTTCGAAAGCAAGGTTTGGAAAGTGGATACCATAGAAAAATTACTAAACACAGATCTCTAGTCATGTTGTGTGTACAGATTTACATCGTATCTCTAGAGGAAAATATACGATAAGCCAGAGATTTGTTCTTAAAGTCAATAACAAGATTAGACACTACTTACCGAGACGGAGGTCGGGTAGAAAACTGAGCTGATTGAGGGCATTGACAGTCCAGAGAGCGGCTGCCACCTGGTGCTGAGCTGCAGGAACTCTCTCTGAACAGTTCTCACCACTGTGGAGGTCCAGCAGCACTGAAACAAATGATTTTTGTTCTCCTTGCTATGATTGAAAGTGTTAAAATGTCTGTTTTAGTGGAACAAAAGCGGTTTTGTTTTATATTTTTGAGGCGTAGATGCGTGATCCATTTACGTGCTGGGAAACAACAGGTAAGCAAAATATTTTTTGCAGTGAAAGTAGAAATTACATTTAGAACCAGTTTACACAATGAGCATAATTAATGTGTAGTTTATAGTAATTTATACTGCTTTCTTAAACTGTTACCAGCCATAATTGTACGAACAAAAGCACAGGATGAAATGATTTGTAAGTTGTATATATTTTCTCCTTAAGTTACATATTTTTCTGTATCAGTGGTTATAATGTTTTGAGAAAAACATAATATATCATGCTGCCTGAAATCCTAAGTCTGAAGAATATTTAGTTTTTCAGTTTGGGTGTAAAGGAATTATAGTATTCGTGCACGACTAGATCTAAGTAGCGAAACGTTTTCCTACACGCGCAGTACAAATTCTCAAGCGGTAGAGCTGCAGTCTCGAACTACTCCCGAGCGATAGCGGAGGAAGCCGAAAGTGGTGTAACTTTTAAGATATAACTAGATAATAAGGCATTCAAGCACAACGGCATAATAGCTCAGACGGTTAGAGCGTCATGCTACAGCAATGAAGGTAGTGGGTACGATTCTGCACATAGTGATGCTTTTTTTTCTGCCGGAGTTAAAGGAGATTTGCCACCATTACATTCATTTACTCCCTAACATAGTACCACGCACACAATGCGCTATAAATTAATATTTACGATTTTTTCTGCTGCAATGAAAGGAGATTTGCCACCATTACAGTGATTTTCTCGCCACTATTAACTTGTATTTACGAAAAGGAAGCGAGCCTAGGCCGTTAGACCGTAGCGAGTCGCAGCAAATCACTGGGTCCACCAGTTTCTAGGATTTACTCGATGTTAGCGTTAAGGTTAGTGTGTGTGTGTGTGTGTGTGTATTTATATATATTAATTGTGAATTCCAATAAGACAACGCGTGGTAAAAATTACAGCGATTTACCCACCCCTATCAACTTGTATTTACGAAAAGGAAGCGAGCATAGGCAGTTAGGTCGTAGCTCGTCGCAGCAAACCATTGGGTACACCGGTTTGTAGTATTTGCCCGAGGTTAGTGTTAAGGTTAATGTGTGTATTATATATGAATTAATTACGAATTCCAATAAGACAACGCGTGGTAAAAGGTGAAAAATTCGTTTTTGTAATAAGGACAACATATACCACCGGAAAGTTACGGAGGACAACTCATAGATTACATTACCTTTACAAAAAAATTAATACATGCAATATTTACACCTTTACATGCGCTCACGCTATCTCCCGTTCGGCACTGAGAAGTTCGGCTCTCTACGCAGTCACTCGGGACTGCAGTTCTACCGTCGAGAATTTGTACTGCGGGTAAGGGCAGTAAACTTAGCATTTGCGTGTTTGGAACCATAACATTGTGAATTTATATTTAAAAGTGTTACGCACTACACATGAAATATAATGTGCGCTATACACTTATATAAATAGATCACACTAAGATACACATCTGTTATCTATTCACTCTTAGAGTGCAGAAAACCTGGCAAGTATGTGCGACATAATTACAAGACATCGGCAAATTCTGAGGTTAGGTTTACTACCTACATTATTGCAAGTGTCGGATACTTTTCACAGAACTTTGAAAACACGTTTAAAATGATTGCTTACTCGCCACTGGTTAAAGGCTTGCCCTGTTTATGCTTTACATAATGTATCTCCGTAGAAAAAAGGCATGTCATTCGTTAGCGTCAGTCATGATAACAGGCGCAAACTGCTTGCGCCTTGCCTTGTTTAAACAACCGTTGAATCAGGCGAGCTGCGTCTTGGTAGTTGTAGTGCATCAATTTGCAACTTCGAAGTTAAATTTCATTAAGTCAGCGGTAATTATATTCAAGTCATAAGTATTGCTTTTTATTTTATAGTAGATGCTATTTAGTAATGAACCCATCCTCAAATTTAAATTGCTAAAGTGGAACTACTTTCTTTTGCGTGCGTTGCTACTTCTTGTATTTGACGGCACACAGTTATGCTAGTGACGTCACGTCATGTGACATTGTTTTGATCGGAATCACTTTGCTCTTTTATAGTAGCTAGTTTCACTATTCTCAAAAACTCACGCTGAACAAACAATTTTTATATATGATATATATGTAGGCAGGTATGTGGACATTTTCCTGGTATACCAGTTCCAGGTAGAGAAACTGTTAGATGTCCGGTTGATAGTTTAGGACTACGGTATCCTTAGAAGCGGGAGAGAAAAAAAAAATGACGAATTTGGTGCATCATTTGAACGCTCTCCAAAGATGTCTCTAGGACGTGTTGCACAACAAGTGGGTGTTTCCAAAACTTGCGTTCATAGAGCTGCTAAACTTTTAAAACTGAAACCCTACAGAGTGACTGTAGTTCATGAATTACAATCTCGTGACGACGAAAAACGAGTAGATTTCTGAATTTGGATTTTATAAAATTACAATATTTAATAATTTAATAATTTTCTCAGGTGAGCCATGGTTTCATTTAAAAAGGAACAATCTCCACACCTTAGACAACATAAGAACTGATATTATTAACATTACACAAGAAGAACTTATGCATGTGAATAGAAAACTTAACCGAAGATCCCAGGAATGTCTGAATACAGATGAACACCACTCTCAACACCACTCTCAACACCACTCGTAACAAGGCTTAGAACGGAAGTAATAGACAGTGCGCATAGCATGCAATCCGCGGCCCGGCAATATAAGCAACGCTCTGTATAATCTACAAAAGGCTTAGGAATTGAATCGAGTTATCAAATGCTAAAATTATGGCTTTCAGAAGGAAAAACTCCTAGGTTAATATAGGAAAGTAAAATAATAAGACAAACATCGAAATATTGGCTGACTATATGCCGTTTCTGAGAGATAGAGATGCTGAACGTAAAATAAATCTTTTTAATGAGATCTGTGGTGCTATTAGAATGAATTTAAAGATAATTAAAATTGAAGCCCAGCTCAAATTTTACAAAGTAATGAATGTTGATTATTTGTTGATTTATATTACTATTTACGAACGCTCTTTAACATCGCAAATCATCAGCGTCTCATTCAATCTTGGGCGTAAAACGGCCGACAAATTTTGCTCAGAGGCCTTTTCTTTCAGATTTGAGGTTCTTCATCGTGCCGTAAATGTACGACATAGGACCTACGCTTCCGAAGGCTGCGATACTTTGAATTTTTACTCCCGAAAAAATCCATCGATCCTGGCCGGGATTGAGCTCTTGATGTTGGGTTTTGGAAGCAAGTATGATTACCACTACACCACCAGGACCGACAAAGTAAGACTGTAACTAGTTACTTATGTAGCAGCGAAAACTGGAGAAGAACACTAAAATGTGTATTCAGCTACAAGAAATGAGATTTATAAAATCAGTGAAAGGACTAACACGTTAAGAAAAGATAAGAAATTAAAATATAAGAAACGGTTTACAAATAGAGAGCCCAATACTTACTTATCGGAAAAAGTAGTCAGAGTACTACTTAAGATAGGATTTCACGTGACATTTTGTTATAAAACCTAGTTAGAAGAAAAATAGGTGGACCGACGAAATCATGGATTGATCAAATTAAGAAGCCGCAACAGGATTAATTCCTAAATCTTAAAGTAGATAATGGCGGTGGTAATGAAAGTTGCCATTGGATATAACACACATTTGGATTGTTGCAAAACTTGAATCTAATTTCTTTGAAATTAACTTCCACTTACTGCAAGGCCACCTTTATTATCCGTTGTACGACTTATACCGAGGGTACCACAAAATGTATACACACTTTCACAGTAGATATCTATTTAATATATTTCAAAGTTGAACCGAAAAACAACAGCAATGTGTAGTATGATGTTCTGTAAACAGATGTGACTCACATAAATTATGATAGCGTTGCTACGTGACAGGTAAATCAACAATGAACAAATGAAGCCAAGATTATCGAATGATGTTCTGCAAAAATGTGATTCATATTACGTTATGCTAACGTTGCTACAACAAAATGGAGCCAAGATTGTCGTTTGAACAGCGGGAAGCAATTTTGAAGTGATAATGGAAAACCGAGAATGTTATTGAAGTTCCAAGGCAATGGAGACGTGTGTACAGAACAGAACCGCCAACACGAGTAACAATTGCACGCATTCGAGACAAATTTGAGATTCATGGTACCGTATACGATGTTCACAAATGGGAGACAACAAGCCCCACGTACTGGATCCAAGGCACTGGATAGCACGAAGAGGTCAGATTGAGTTTCCACCGCGTTCTCCGGGTCTAACTCCGTTGGATTTCTACCTATGGGAATCTCTTAAGGATGTTGTATACCGTAGAAAACCAGCTACACTGACAGCACTTCGGGAAGAAATTGAAACGGCATGTGCTGCAATCGCCGAGGACACTTTTGCAAACGTTGCTCAATCAGCAGTTCAACGTACTCAGAAGGTATCGACGCCGATGGTGGGCATTTTGAGCAACTGTTGTAACTGTAAAAGTCTAAAATGATTAGTGATCATCATTTTCTGTTTGTGTGAGTTCAGTTTTGTTATGTTAACACAGTTTTTTCTTTGCTTGAAGTGTGTATACATTTTTGGCACCGTCTATGTTTAACCGTTTATGCACCAAATCACTTAAATGAGATGCGTGCTATTGATTATTTATTACATACTTGTAGGATGTAGTCCCTTCGGCCTAATATTCTGGATTATATTTAATTTAGCATTTTAGGTTAGGACCCTGCTTACAGAACTAACAGGACCAATTCCATTGAAGCCTGGCAGAATTGTCTATTAAGTCATCCAAATTCAATGATGGTTTAACATAGGTGCTAAGACGTGTGATTTGATTGCGGCCGATTTCAATGTAATTTGGTCTGGTACCAGCCGCGCGGATCTGCCACTAGAACTTTGCACACCTGGGGCTACAACAGCAGCGGCGCCAACTGTAAGCGTATGACAGTACAAAAAGAAGAACTATAAAGAACAAGAATTCTGTTATATCTTCTCTAGTATTGAAAAATAACGCGTTTATATATATATATATATATATATATATATATAAATTCTATTTTCTTTACAAACAATATAAACTTTTAAATCCTAATTTTTAAAAAATGCTGTCTGCATATAAGAATTTTAGTGAGTTTATTTATAGATTTGTGAATTTAAGGATTTAATTCCTTTCCCCACCCCTAAGTTGCATATTCGCAACATTCCGTATGATGTCCAGTGTTTTAGGGCGTTTCTGTGGAGTTGATTAACTACTTAACTACTACTAGAACTCCCATCTATTGACGTATTCCAAAGGAATGAAAGCTATTGCGATTGTTTTCAATCATCTTTCCAAAGCTCCAGCGATCCTGCCTACTAGGCACAGAAAAAGGCAAAAGTGTTATAAAAATGTTCCTTGAGCGAGACTCAAGTAAAACTTGTTAGGCATCGACCAGGCGAACAGAGCGGCGTGAAGAGCTTTGCCTGAGTTGAATTACTGCTTGGAGCTGGAGAGATGGCTAGTCAGAAGAATGTGTTGATAACGTCCAGCTGTTCACTATTAATATTCTGCTTTTGTTAACTCAACGAGAACGGACAGCCGTAAGTGCATGATGTTTTACTTGGCAGATAAAGATCTCCTCTCCTCGCATAGGACGCTAGCCATCCCTCACATGATCTTTTCTTGAATCCTTTTTATGATTGCAAATACATGCGCTATTTGCTTTCTTTCTCCTATTTCAAATAGAATGATCTCTATATCAACTACAGTCGTGGGTAGTCCTTACATTTTCAGAAAACTCCATCTGTGGCAGACAAGAAAAGTTATTTTCATTACATTAACTCTGCAGTTATTAAAGTTCAGACACTAGTACAACTTCGCAATGTTACTTTAGACACTGGCAAGGAGACAATAAACTTCTTTTAATGTACGGCTAATTAGCATATTAAATGGAAAATGCTGCCGGATGTGCAAGCCACTAAATTATCGAAAAGTAATAATCTATTTGTTTCGAGCATCCATATCTTAACACAACTGTAATTGCCCTGAACTGAAGAATGCCGTGTTTTTCAGTGCTAGCCCCTTGTTCTCATGAGCTTGTGGACAACACTCCCTGGCATGGCAGTATTGTAGCGAACTTCTCAGGTCGGAACGCCTAGTGATGATGGTGAAAGTCATATGGTTATGGTGCACCAAGAGAATGCTTAAAACTATGGGTACAAAAACTATGGTGGTCTTAGGGATTGTCCTATCAAAGGAAAAATCCCCCTGGCAGAACTGGAAATCGAACCCGGGATCTCAGGAATAGCAGTCAGGGACCGATTGTGTTGATTGTAAATGATGAACAGCTACGACAAACTCCTATAAGATATATATGTGTGTGTGTGTGTGTGTGTGTGTGTGTTTGTTTCTTCAGAAGATCGATCAGCTGTATAGTGTGGCATCACTTTGTTATTTCTGAACGTAGCAACATATACGAACACAAATAGTGCACATCACCAAACGTTTTTCTGCTCAAACGATAGATAATTGCAATCAAGTATAAGATGCAGTAAAACTATTCTTTCCTTGATCGTGATAATCACATCAGCAGAGTTTTTAAGTCTTACCTGTGATGGTGGCGTCTCCAGCAAGGCGATAGGCAGATCGCGATGAATCGCAGAGTTCTGCTTCCGAACTCAGAACCAAGACTGTCTGACATTGTGATAGCAACCATAGCAACACAATATATGACGTCATGTTACCTGGAAAAGCGTAAAACCAGCCAGTTATTTAAAGGGAAAGCCTCCATTTATTCGTTTATAACATTCGTCACTAAAACAATGCCATCGTGCCCATAGGCTAAAAACGGGAATCAGGTATTTGGATCTCATGCCAAGTTTTACAATAAAATAAAACAAATTAAAAAAATGAGGTAAAACTATATATATATAAAAAAAAAAAAACAAAGTTCTAAAAATAGGATAAATTCAGAGATATAATACAGCAACGCTTGAATTCTATGTACTATGACTAGTTCGAATATGCAGAGATCTCTTATACGGTTATTTAATTGAACATCACACTTAAAATATTAGAAAACAGAAGTAAAATACCTATAATACAAAAAAAAAAAAAAAAACGTTCATAAATAATAAGGATGTTGCAGCGTTCTTTATCGGTGGCTATATGGCCTACTCTGTGCAGTCAAGCAAACACTTGATTACGGTTGTTGTATTGTTCGGCGCGTTAAATCAAGAAAAATATTAAAGCTTAAAACACAAAGAGGTTATTTTAGTTACAAAATGGCACAGCGCGGTTGCATGATGTAAGAAACAAGCCGTTAAAGGTTAGGTCCATAAGTTTCTGGACTAACCATTTCCTAGGTATGATAAATACAGAAACTATATTTCACTCTTCAGTATAGTTACCCTTTATTGTAATATACTTCTCACATATTGAATTAACATTTCGATCCCCCCCCCCCCGCAAATAGTTAGAGGTCTTGTCAGCAAAATGGGCATAAACAGCATCCATCACTTCTTCGTCACACTTAAATTTCCTTCCTCGAAGGTCCTTCTTGAGTTTTGAGAAGAGGAAATGGTCACTGAGAATTAGATCCGGGCTGCAGGGTGGATGATCGATCTCCTTCAAGCCACATTTCTTCACAGCTTCCTTTGCAACAAGAGCTGTGTGCACAGGCGCGTTGTCGTGAAGAAGGCGCACACCACCACTCAGCTTTCCTCACCTTTTCTCTTTGATGGAAGCACGTAGTCTGTGCAGTAGGCCAGCATAGTACTCCACATTTACTGTGCTGTTCCTCTCCTTGAAGTCAATGAAGAATATTCCTTCACAGTCCCAAAAGATTGTGACCATGATCTTGTTGGTTGACTGAGTGACCTTGGCCTTTAGAGGCGGAGCTTCGCCAGGTTTACGCTTGCCAACCCTTTGATTCTCTTTCGGACAAGGGATCATAGTAGAGGGCCGTAGTTTCATCTCCTGTAACAATAATGTGCACGACATCTCTCTCGTTGCCACGGCAGAGCTCCAAAAATGCCTGACACCAAATGACTCGTTGCTGCTTTTGTACTGAGGAAAGAAGTCTATGCACCCATTTTGCACTAACCTTATTCATGTTTAAATGTTCATGAATAATCCGAAGGACTGTTGTTTTAGAATGACCCAACCTTGCTGCTATTTCTGTAACTTTGAGCCGCCGGTCTTCCATAATTTCTCCTTCTACAAGAGCGATCGATGTTTTCAGGAGTGAGCACCTCCAAGAGCCAACCTGCACGCTCTTCGTCTTCGATGTTTTCTGGACCCATTGGAAAAAGTTTGGCCCATTCTTTTACGGTAGAATATTAGTGTTACATTGTGACGCGACTATACCATGCTTTTGAATCTGTTGTTCGTCTCTCTTTCGCAATTATTTATTTACGTTTGGTGGTCACCAGCTGCATTAGTGATCCTTCACTGTTATTTAAAACAGGTAATAGTTGTATCATTATATCTTTAAACCTTAAAACACGTTTAAATGCATTAGTTATGTTACTATGTCCAGGCACGAAAACTGGAGTTTCGTTTGAGAGCTTAACAATGTTGAGTAGAAAGGTTGCCGGAGAGCCGCACTTCTCTAAGAAATAATACCGTCCTCGTAAAGACAGTTAAATATACGCAGCAATTTAGAGTTGCGGAGCATACGTTATGCGAAGTGGAAATTAGTATGAATATTGAAAGCTTATAGTTTTCTTGTTGTATTTCACTGTTTTCTTTTTATTTCTGAGAAATTGTGTCTTATAATAACAAGTAGATTTCTCGCGGAAGATACTATTGATGAAAATGACGTAAAGTAACATTTGAATGTTCCATTTAAGAATAGTAAGCTGTTTTAAATTATCACAGGCTGCTAGTGTAAAGACTCCGTTTAAAGGAAGTTGTACTGTTTTCGTTTTTATTATTTATTTCAATCTCCTACACGATTTTTTTTCGAAACTTCAAACGATTTGACCTAAATCTTATAAAGACAATACTTTTGTGGGAATGTGTTTTCTAACAAGTAGTTAAATTCTGACTCCACACATTTCGCTTTTGGTAGCAGAAGCTCAATAATATGTTCTGTAGTTCTGTAAGTAACCCATATGAAACAGGAAATCTCCAAAGATAGTTATGTTCGACGTTGAAAACACGATGAACTTATTCAACCTACTTGAATTTTGACACAACCATACTGTGTATAAACTACTGGGCATTTAAGGGAAACGTTAAAGGGAAAGGTGGGGGTCAAAATTATATTTTTGTATTTTGTAATATTTTTATATTTGGAATTTTATGTTTATTTTGTTTTGATTTTAATTACTGTCCCTTGGTCACAAGTATTTTAAAACATTTTTAATTATGCCACTGCTGAAGCCGTTTTATTTGCTTATTTTTTTTTTTCCGGATTTTACGAGCACCTATTCAATTAAAATTCTATATCTCAGCAACTCTTTGCTCTAGAAGGCTGTGATTTGTCTTGAATGATAGAAAAAGTTTTATTGCATTAACTGACAGCATTTGTTTTCATGAAACCATCCTTTATTGGTTTACAACGTTGGAGGATTTCGCTCAAAAAGTTAGTTTTTTTGTAAAAACTATTTTTTTGACTGCAGTAATTGAAAAATTACTTTTATACACACGTTTCCAATTTTAAGAATCTATATAAGCTATCCCTTTGAAACTTGTATCACTTATTCATGATATTATTATAATGATGCGGATATATTATGGTAGAGATAGTATAAAATGTGATAGTATAAAAAAATAAAATGTTAGGGGAGAAAATAGAAAAAAGCAAACAATAGAAAATAATTTTTAATTTGCTTCAGAGTCACGGTGTAATAGTGAAAATAGATCAGGGCATTTTGATTATTTGCATCTGTATGCTTTAAAAGTTTCATTTGATTAGCTGTAATAATCCTTGAGAAAATGGGAACTTAATTTCATAAATTTAAATTTCAATGATAGGCATTTCATACTTCCCTTAATGTAATAGTTATGCTTTCGTAATAAATTTTTTCAAAATTGTTATACTCTGCAAGGAAAAAAAAAAAAAACAGAATGCAGGCGAATTTGTCAAGGGTTCATAAATAAAACGTATTACTACAGTATTAACACTTAAAATACTTTTTTCATACTCCAACTGACTTGAATTTATTCTGTCCAGATTCAAACAACAATATAAACTGTGCAGGTTGCCAGAAAACAATAAAAACGAAATTGTATCCTTTCAAATTTTATATGAAATTTCATAGTGGGGGCGGTTGAGGGTTAAGTAGTGAAACCTTAAATGTGTTCAGCATTGGTTTTAAGCTTCGCACTGAATATCTAAATCCACGTGATTTTTGTGTAAATTAAATGTCCAGTTATTAAAACTGGGAAGTTTTGAAATTGATACCCGACGCTTGAGAGATATAATAATGATGCACTGTAAAGCTACTGTACACTATTAATATTAATATTAATTCTGTTGTAACCGTGAGCGAAGGTGCAAAGACATATTAAAACCCAAACTATTAACACCGTTGTGATTTACCGTATAACGTAAATTCACTGCATCGCCTCGTCTAATGAATATGTTTAAGGGCACCTGGTTCTCTCCAATCGATTTCTCTCGCATTCCGAGGTTTGCCCTGAAGCTGCAACTATTTTCGTTTCCTCGTCGGCTACGTTCATTCTCCTATTACTTCTTAAACGCTACATAGCCAATAGAATGTCGTGCTTTAATAACGAGCGTTATCTTGTAAATGTATGAACAAAAATGATAGGATCTCCAGAAACAAGGAAGAAATATTTTATTGCATTTTTAAGAAGCTATTTACTTAATACAGATAACCACTGAGGGAAGAAAGTCGCTATTAAGGAATAATAAACATTTAATGCAACAAGAGTAGGACGCGATGAGAGCTTAATACAAAAAAAAAAAAAAAAAAAATCGATAATGTCTACGGCACCTTTGCTAATGACTCATAAATTCTTTTTGTGCATTTGTTTGCAATTTTTATTAGAACTTTCACAAGAGTTCCCTTGTTTCTATATTTTTGAGTAGATGTTCTATTTTCTTAAGTAGAATGTTTTGTTGTTTATTTCACAAGTAAAGAAATCGCGAAAAAGAAGACATCCAGTGCTAATTTTACGTAAAAAGCAACTTTTAATGTTTGTTGATGATAGCGAAATTTGTGTTGAAGGACTTACCATGAAACAACCCTCACAGCTCATAAGAACCACTCACGTTTGTTAAGAGCTGGCACTGACCGGTGCTGGTGCTTGTGACTGACTCACAAGCACGTGGACCCCCACACCTGCCACCACCTTTCGGTCGATAGCACATTCATTGTTGCGTGCGAGTAAATGCAGCGATGGGGGTTGCACGCCTGCTTGGTGGGGTTGAGGAACAGGCTAGCAAATATCATATTAGCCACTCAGAGTTCATGAAATAAAACAAATTTAATGTGCTGACAAGAGTAACATGGAGAATTAACGGGCGCTTGAAGTGTTTCTCATATCTGTGCAAAATCACCTCGGATAAATTTGTTATCTCAAGACAGCGGCAACATAGCAGGGTAAAGGAAATAAAGCCCTGTAACCAACGTCAAAAACAATTGTAACTATTAACAGCTTCTTCCATGATGGACAAGCGTCTCAAACTTAACATTTCTTTAAAAATAATTGGAACGCAGTAATTTTACAACAATTTTTGAGACTATGCTGTCTCATTTACTCAATTTGTAATGACAGATATAGAAAATAATCTGCATTGTTATTAGCTAGAGATCAGTCCCCCTTGATAAAATAGAACACAATACTTCATTACCTGTATGCACGTACATAGATAATAACAATACCTGCTACATGCAATAGTTCATGGTAACATACACAAGAATTAAAAACAAACAAGCTGTGTACGGAGGGAAAATACTATCAAATGTTAATGTCTTCCTTTCCTATTAATAAGTGATACTTCTGTAGCGCTTATCCTTGATGAAATATTGCCACTTCACCTCTTCGTCCGATTTTGCAGTGTTCTAGTAGTCAAACAATTCAATTGAAAAAAAAGCCCACGAAGCTATGTATTTACGAGAGTATGCCCATAATTTTCCGGCCTCGTCGATAAGGATTATCGCTTTCACAAAACCTTTACTGGTGTCATATCTTATTTGTTAAGTAAATAATTGCAGCTGTAACTTACGCACCACTGTGTTCAGTTGTTCAGATATAGTTGCGTAAAGAAGGTTATGTGTAGAATATTGTGACATGTTCAAAAGGGAGTTTCGAGCTGTTATTAACACAAAAAAGGACTTACTCCAAATGAAATTAAATGGTGATTGGACGGTGTATATGGGGAAGTATCCCCCTCATATCCTACCGTAAAAAGAGTGGGCAAACGTTTTCGAATGGGTTGAGAAAGCATTGAAGACGAAGAGCGGGCAGGTCGGTCCTTGTAGGTGCTCATTCCTGAAAACATCGCTCTTGTGAAAGGAGAAATTATGGTAAACCGGCGGCAGCAAGGTTGGGCTTTCTGAAACAACAGTCCTTCGAATTATTCATGAACATTTAGACATGAATAAGGTTAGTGCCAGATGGGTGCCTAGACTTCTTACCTCAGCCCAAAAGTAGCAACGAGTCATCTGTTGTCAGGCATTTTTGGAGCTCTGCCGTGGTAACGAGAGAGAAGTTCTGCAAACCATTGTCATAGAAGATGAAACTATGATCCCTTGCCCAAAAGAGAATCAATGGAGTGGCATAAACCTGACGAAGAACCGTCTCTAAAGGTCAAGGTCACTCAGTCAACCAAGAGGATCATGGCCACAATCTTTTGGCACTGTGAAGGAATACTCTTCATTGACTTCAAGGAGAGGTGTTCCCACAGTAAATGGGGAATACTCTGTTGGCCTACTACACATACTACGTGCTTCCATCAAAGTGAAAAGGCGAGGAAAGCTGAGTGGTGGTGTGCACATTCTTCAAGACAACGCGTCTGCGCACACAGATCATGTTGCAAAGGAAGCTGTGAAAAAAGGTGGCTTCAAGGAGATCGTCCATCCCAGATCTAGCTCCCAGTGACTATTTCCTCTTCTCGAAACTCAAGAAGGACCTTCGAGGAAGGAAATTTAAGTGTGATGAAGAAGTGACGGATGTTGTTTATGCCCATTTTGCAGGCAAGACTTCTGACTATTTGAAGGGGGGATTGAAAGGTTAATTCAAAGATGTGAGAAATGTATTGCAATAAAGGGAAACTATATTGAAAATTAAACATAGTTTTTGTCTTTATCATCTTGAAAATTGTTAGGCCGGAAACTTATGGATCTGCCCATAGGAGGCTCAGGCACAAGGAATTCCCTTGCCCTTGAAAGGAACTAAATATGACGTCAGAACACTTTTATTAGCTTTTGCTTTCTATATTTTATATACTCTTACCCATTCACTAGAACGTTTTGTGTTTCGTTTGCAGTCGACCCTTCCTTTTATCACTAGACTCCGGCGGATTGCCACGAGAGCTGTAAGGTTTCCCCACACACAAGCTATAGACTGCGCAGTGAGAGGAAGGGAATTTCAGTACACCGCTGGTACACATATTAAAATAAAACCAATGCTCTGCGTAAAATGAATACAAGTCTTACTGATGTAGCAATCATCTATACGTGTAATGCACATTTACTTAATATTGAAATAAATGCATTACACGGTGTAGATTGTTAAAATATATACATAAAACTGAATTAATAAATAGCTATGAATACTTTTATGTGCATTAAAGTAAAAATTTACATACAGTGCAACGACTGAAAAGTGGAGTTTCTCCTTGGCCACTATTTTTTTTTTTTTAATTTGGAAAGTGTACGTTTAATAATAGGTACGAATTTGAAAAACAGAATGTTAGTATGAATGAATTAATTTATTTTCATTTCAACGAACAACATTAAAATTCTATTTACTCTTAATTTATCAATCACCAAATATCACTATTAATTTTTAGTTCTAAACGGTAAAATGTAAAAGTTTTCATTTGATTGCAGATTCGCCTACTGGAATATCCGGGGGTCAGGTTCCCATCCAACCAATGGTACGTTAATGAAAGTATTTTAACATCTCTACATAAACAATTAGTTTTATTGATTATCTACCAATTCTACAAACTAATAATTCCCTTATTTCTAAACTACCTATTTACCCCTATGCTCCTAAAAAAAAAAGCTAAAAACAACAAACAAACAAATTTAAGAATTTAGCTGTACGAAAACTAGGGTTCTTGACCACTTGGTTATATGCATGGTAAAGCACCGCTAGAGGGGACATTACTACATATAGTGCAACCGTTTCCCGTGGTTTGCAGAATTTAAAAAAGGCCGAACTTCACTGCAAGATGAAGAGAGAAGTGGGCTTCCGGCAACGGCAATGACTGAGGAAAACTTTGTCGTGGTGAAAAAAAAAATATATGGGAAATAAACATTAAAGGAAATCGAGACAGTCTTCTAGATTGAATCGCCAGCAGTATAAAAAATCCTGCATGATCATCTCGTGTCAAGAAGCTTTCCTCCCGTTGGGTGTCACATAACTTGACAGAAGCACAAAAGCGCACCCTCGTCGAATGGTGTGAAGAAATGCTGCAGAGATTCGACGGAGGGACCTCAAGGCGTGTTTCTGAAGTCATCGCGTGTGACGAAACATGGAGTTAGCAATTTGACCCGGAGACTAAACGACAGTCGGCAGTTTGGATCTTTCCAGATGACGACCTATCAACAAAAGTGCAGAGGAGCGGAAGTGTTGGGAAAAATAAAATGATAATGTGGCCACAATTTCTCTGGAGGAGCAAAGGACCCCACAGCATGCCTGCCGAAAGATGCCGTCCAAGGACAGGACTGAGGGAAACCCTGCTTCACCACGACAACGCCTCCGCTCACCACCACCCAGTTTCTGCACTCCACAGACACCAGGCTCATGGCTTATTCCCTCTATAGTTCTGACCTGACTTCAAACGATTATTTCCTCTTCCTGGTGATAAATATCGCACGAGGAAAACGTTTCTAGCCCTGAAGAGGCTGTGGCTGCAAATGAAAATGAGTGGCAGAGTGCTTTGAAAAATGGTTTTTGAGGTTGAGAAAGTGAATTTCGCGTGGTGGAGAGAATTTTGAAAAGATGAAAAAATCGGCATGCGTCTATACACTCTCAATTTGACGTTCGTATTTTCAACTGAGTTGTAGGCGCTACTTTGCCCACTACATTGAGAGTCGGTCCTGGTGGTGTAGTGGTTACCATATTTGCCTCATATGCCCAAGATCGCGGGTTCGAACCCGGCCAGGACCAATGGATTTTTTCGGGCGTAAAAATCCTAAGTATGGCTTCCTTCGGAAGGGAAGTAAAGCCGTGGGTCCCGTGTCGTACATTTACGGCACGAAAAAGAATCTCAAGCCTGAAAGAGAGGTCTCTGAGTAAAATTTGTCGGCCGTTTCACGCCCTGAGTTGAATGGGACGCTGATGACCTGAGATGTTAAAGAGCGTCCATAAATAAATCAATCAATTACTACATTGAGGACCTCTGAATTTCAAGATTAGGTGACTCTTAACAGGTGACATAATTTTAAAAGTATTAACAGTGAACAAAATATCTTGCAACGGCTGTTCCAAAGTTAAAGCTTTTACAGTTTCAACAACGGATTTTTTCTTTTTTACTCATTCAAGCCATTAAATACCTCTATTATTTTTCCATCGTGTTCAACCTGAAATGTCAGGTTTAATTACCCTCTCTAAAGTGTCAAAACTGATTGCGGGGGTAAAGATATTCCACCAGGGATAATTATTTTGAACTGCAATATCTTAGAGGAAGATGTTGAAACTATTTGTGGAATAATACAGGGTGTTCAAAAGGTTACCGAATTTTGAAGAGGAAATATTTATTTCACAGTAAGTACTAGAAGCGGTGACTTTCTGGGTAATCGCAAGATTTTTTTAGGGGGTGCTTAAGAACCTGGCAGTCATACAAGTTACAAAAGTGTATATTCATTGTTAGTTCATCCATTCTAGCAGTTATGCTCGGATGCCTACATAGACAAGTACGGAATAGGTGTTTCAAACAAATCCTCCCTCTGTGAATACTTAAACTGCTTGGGGGACGGGCGAACGGGAATATATTTAGACTTGCGACGGGGAATTTTATACTGTATATATAAAACTAAATTATATAAAGCAGAAAAGGATAAAACACTAAGAAAAAGTCACTGATTTGCAATCATTATATTTCGAACTACTGGAGTTCTTCAATGGCAAGAAGCTAGACATGTGAAGGTGATAAAAGTAAATATTGAGTATCGAAGGTAACGTTATGTATTGAAACAGATGAAACCATAAATGAGTGTGTGGGGGGTAAATATGAATATGTAAGATTTAAACCAGGGGTAAACGCGCTTTATGTAAAACTATAGCTGCCATTTCTCTATCTCTGAGTAAACTTTCAGAGCATTGTGTAGGTAACGCATCAATAAGTGTTAGATTAAAAGCATCATCAAAATCCTTACAGTGAGATAAGGCATGTTGGGCAACCGGGAGGGAGACTTTTCTACTTATTGATGCTTTACCTACACAATGCTGTGAAAGTTTACTCAGAGATAGAGAAATGGCAGCTATATTTTCACATAAAGCGCGTATACCACCTGGTTTAAATCTTACATATTAGTTTTTTTCTTCCCACACTCTCATTTCTAGTTTCATCTGTTTCCATGCATAACGTTACCTTCGATACTCAATATTTACTTTTATCACCTTCACTTGTCTAGCTTCTTGTCATTGAAGAACTCAACAAGTTGCAAATATAGAAATTTTATGTGTGACTTTTTCTTAGTGTTTTATCCTTTTCTACTTTTATTATTACTGCTAATTTGTTACATTGTTAATAGTGCTACTTTATTTTTATTTTTCTTATTATATATACATATACATTGAAAACTTCTATAATATGCATGTAAATACCCATATAAACAGTATTATGACATCATATTGACATAAAATAAAAATTTAATGCAATTTATGTAATCTCTCCCTGAATAAAAAGGATTATGGCACCATATGAATAATTTAACTCGTCAAAATTTATCTTTAATTTTTAAGAGTTGCGATAATATTCCATAAACATGAAAGAAAAACTACAATAAATAATGGTACTCATATTTTTAGTTCTGCACACTCATTTTGTTTGTGTGTTTGTTTTTATTTATTTATTTTTATTTATTTATTTACTTATTAATTTTTGCAGTTTACGACCACCAAAGGTTTTAAGTTTTCCATAGTTAGCCGCCCTCTATTGCTTCTTAAGATAACCTCATAGCGGGAAAAAATTTACTTCACCTCATAGGAACTTGGGTGTGGGTATACAAAAGCTGCAATTTGATCTGATTTTATTTTATTGATATTTCACTAGACAGTCGGAACGTTTATGTGCTAATATATCTTCAATCTCACACATTGTTCTTTTAGTTGACGAAGAATAATGTGGATCAAATATGTTCACTGCATTCCTAACTGTTTATCACACTTGGACTCAATTCCGAGAACTCCTTAACAGCCACCTTCATACAGCGAGAGAGGGGCTACTCCAGATAAGGCCGGATTCACCGATGTAACGTGACATATTGATTTATTACTTGTGCTGCCAAATTTCAAGACTGATTCGATGGCATATATTATTCGGAAATATTGTATTTGTAAATCAAATATTAAGATAAAATAAAAATACACATGTAAAATTAGTAAATGCACCATAAATTGCAAACTGCTGAAATATTGTGCTCATTAACAAAATAAGCAAAATATGCATTATATGTAGCAGAATAATATTTAAATTTTTGATTTATTAATTAATTAGTAATTAACTCACATAATTTCAGGCAGCAGCGGAAATATGCATTTGCATTAAAATTCTGTACCTACTCATAACCTAAAAGTCAAATTTGCTACCAGTTTAAGTACCCGATCATTAATACAGCACATCATTACTTGTCAATTATTTGTGTTTATTCATTATTGTCATCATTATCATAATTGCCATTATTGACACACTTTAAAATTTATAACTTCAAATATGAATTATGTTCTGAATAAGAAAGTTTATTGTTTTCTTTGGTTCTCGATTCCTATTTATATTTTTTTCATAACGAGGTTTGCAACGATTACTTATTGTATATATAATGCTGTCTTTCTATATTGTCAGATTATAAAGCCAAGTAAGAAATATGAATCGTCGTGTTTGGAATAGTGTTGGTTATACCGCTCTTAAGAAAAATCTTGCCACCACTAGCAAATCTCCGCGGTGCAATTTTCAAATCTTCGTGGCGCAGTATGCATATCTCATTTTGATTCATTTACAAATTTAAGTTAGATTCCATAGATTTCATACATTGCTTTATCTAATTCCTTTTTACGAATGGGGTAGCACAATGGCTCTGTTGACCGAAGTGTTTGGGACATGAGACCGCTTATATACCTAAACTAAATACAATTAATTATATTGTAAGAATGCTTTTACTCAGTTACTGTTCCAATAGAAGGATATCATTAATCTGGAGAGCATTTTGGGCTCATAAGTTTATATTGTTAGACCAAACACTGACTAAGAAAATCAGATTCCACACGCTCGAAACCTTTGTACACCTTGTATTACTATATGGGTACCAGACATGGTCACTAACAGAAAAACAAAAGAACAAAATTCAAATATACGAAACCAAAATGCAACGCAAGATCCTGAAAGACAAAATACCTATAGTATTAATAAATCAATTATCTCAAACAATAGACACGGCACAAATAGCTACCAGAAGCAAATGGCAATGGGGCGGTCACGTCGCAAGAATGCAGGACAATAGATGGATCTACAATATCTCCATGTGGGACCCCCGGATAGGAAAAAAAGGGCAGACCCAGAAGAAGATGGACAGACCTCCTCAATGTCCAGATTGGTCAAGAGTAGCAGGAGGAAGAGAAAATGGAAATCTCTCGAGCAGCAGTGGTGCAGTGAGAAATGGAGTAACCAAAGAGTGTCTTAAACGGCGTACGAACAACTAGCGTGGAATAGCTCACCACGTTAGGAAAAAGTGAGCTTTCCCTACTTGTTAGCAGGCCTTTGCCATTAAGTGACATAATAGGTTATCTTTAGCGCTACAGTTCCTATATCAACAATATTAAAGTAATTATATCAGTATGCTATTTGAAGCATTAAATGGCAAACAGTTTTGTAAGGTACAATGCAAAGGTTCTGCTTATCAAAGGATTTTGCCAGATTCCTTCTTGAAATGTAACTTGTATCTAGATTGGGGAGCGTTAATAATATACTTATTAAGGACAATAATGCACCACTTTTAGATGTATTGTTAGCAATATTAAATTGGCAATCATTAAAATCTGTTTTCAAACACACTGTACTAATAAGAAATCTATACTCTTAAATAGTAATTAGCTAAGGGCTTTCAAGCAAACAATCATTGCACTGTATGTTAGGCAAAACTTACAAAAAGAAAATTACACTGTGATAATATGTCAGATTACGCTATTTTTGGAAAGGTACAGAAATGGGTAAATAATTTTTCATTTTAAACCCGTTAACGTCATTCGTGCTCATGTGATCAAACTTTCTTCTTTCATATAACTTACTTTCAATACTTTATGTAACTCTGAAGATCATTGTTGGTTTCTTAGATGAACATTCATATTATTACGTTTCTGCTGCTCTGGCTCTAGTGTTGCACATATAGCAACCGAAAGATAGCGTTGCGCTTCAACTAAGTTTCCTGTTTCGTCAATGTTTACTATGCTCTGATAGTGTAATATACCAACTTAACGTACAGAAAGTATTAATATTTATTGTACTATGAAATTAAACTATAGAGTACTGCAGATATAGCGCATGTACATATGAACAAACCAGCAAAAACATACCGAGGGTGCCAAAAAATGTATATACACTTTCACAGTAGATATCTATTTAATATTTTTCAAAGTTGGGACGAAAAACAACAGTAAAGTGTAGTATGATGTTCTGTAAACCCACATACATTGTGATAACGTTGCTACGTGACAGGTAAATTAACAATGAAGAAATGAAGGCTGGATTATCATGTTCTGTAAACAGATGTAGCTGTAAACAGAACAGAACCTCTGTAAACAGAACAGTTTACATTCTGTAAACACATGTAGCTCACTTACGTTATGCTAGCGTTACTACAACAAAATGGAGCCAAGATTATCGTTTGTTCAGCGGAAAGCAATTTTGAAGTGGTATTGGAAAATCGAGAGTGTTGTTGAAGTTCAAAGGCAATGGTGACGTGTGTACAGAACAGAACCGCCAATGCGAGTAACAGTTGCACGTATTCGAGACAAATTTGAGACTCGTGGTACCATGTACCGTAGAAAACCAGCTACACTGTCAGCACTTCGGGAAGTAATGGAAACGGCATGTGCTGCAATCGCTAAGAACACTTTTGCAAACGTTGCTCAATCAGCAGTTCAACGTACTCAGAAGTGTATCGACGTCGATGGTGGGCATTTTGAGCAACTGTTGTAACTGTAAAAGTCTAAGATGATTAGTGCTCATCATTTACTGTTTGTGTGAATTCAGTTTTGTTATGTTAACACAGTTTATTTCTTTGCTTGAAGTTTGTATACATTTTTTGGCCCTCTGTGTATATGCAATATTTTATATCTATTGTACTGCATGTTCGTGCTTGTGCTATTTTATATGTTGTTATAACGTGTGATCAGTGTTATACTTTAATTTATTCACTATTTAGAAGATTATAGCTTAAATGCCTAAATATTCTATATTGATTCTAGAGGGGCCACAACTCTCTAGGAAAACTACACATTAACAATGAGCGTGGTATGGGTGTTGGGGTGGTATTGCTGGTTCATTTAAAAGCTGTGGATATAGCGCTATCGGAGTAATTGGAGACAAAATTGTTCTCTCATGCCTTGAAAATAAATAAAAAAAACAGGCATATATGTATGACATGACAAAGAACTTTGATGACACGTTTTGTTCTTCGGTGGTTACCATGTCATGGAGCTTTTTCAGTATCAAGCAGAAAAATGGAAAGTTTACCTTAATCGACTGCTGTGCTTGGTGCAGGAATAGAGTGGATCAAAATGTTTCGGAATCTGTGTAAAAATTTCCGGTGGTCTCTTTTTATCTGAGTGCTGAATGTTTCGGTTACTTCCAAAGAAATCTGGGAAAAATATTTCGCATCTGGACTTTCGGCGCAGACGTAACTGAAGAAATATAAAATACTAATATAGGAAGAGTAAGATAAACATTCAGTGTTCGTGACGACATTCGTCTTATTGGGAATAACCAACTTGTAGCATCTTGCAATCCGCGACCAGCGTTTTTGTTTTTGTTTTGTTTTGTTTAACGCCCGTTTTTACTACTGAGGCATCACAGGCGGTGGACACTGATGATACATGAGATGAAATGATATATTGGGAAAGGATTTATTTTTAAGGAAGGAAACGTTCCAGGCCTAAGTTTAGGGTACCTCCCCGGCATTTGCCATTTACGAGGACTGAGAAAATCTGGAAAAATTCTCAGGGACCACGATCCTGGTGGGAATCGAATCCCAGACCTTTCGCTCAGGAGTCCGCGTCTTAACAATCTCCGTCACCCTTGGTGATTGTATCTCTTATTTAAAAATACATGGTTTTAGAGAAATTTATACGTATTAAAGCTTTTCAGTACATCTAATACTGAAGCAGGTAATAGAGCAAAATTTAAGACAAAAATATTCGTTTGTTCTTAGTAAACTTGAAACAGTAGCCTTAACTTTACTGGTGGTTCTTTGTCCATTATCAATACTGAACGACATGAAAAATAGTTAACTTAAAAAAAAGGCACAGCTTCCGCATAGGAGCATATTTCTTGGAAATGACCCAGATTTTCACGTCGTTGAGCAAATGGAAGGTCTGATAGTTCCCCTTGAAGCAGGCAGCCAGCCAAGCGTTAAGAAAGTTGGAATCAGGGCCACACCAGAAAGACGCCGTAATCCTCCATTGTTTTAAATTTATTGCTGTTGGAGAAGGGGCACTTCGAACCTGGCTGCTTTGTTTCTCGCCTTATTTGCGAAAATATATTCTAGCATTTCTCTTTGTAAATTACCGTGAAAAATGTACCTTTGTTATGTAAGTACAACCACACAGGTATATAAATGAGGCATTACAAAACTCCAAATGCGATATAAAACCCCTAAGTTTTTAAATGTGGAGTATGTGACTGCACTCTCTCCCTTGCAACAGATAACTATCCAAAATATTGGAGAAAATTGCGAAACAAGAAAGTTTTTATCATTTATATGAGACTACCACTAACCCACCCACATAACAAAACACAGGCTTAATAACTAACTCGCTTACCCGCTAACTCATTCACTCAGGTACTCACCCCATTTACTGTTGCGAGATGGACAGATGGCCAGCCACGTGTGTGGGGAGACAAGAGTCAAGTAAATCATTACGCATTGCATGTGTATCATCTATTCAAATACTTACGGCGGTCCGTTCTATTGCATTAACAAAAACAGAATATTAATAGTGAACAGTTGGACGTTTAAATTATATACTTTAGTTAAGTATTAGTGTATAGTGTTGCATATATATTAACCAACTAATTATATGTACTACAATGGATGTACCACAACAACGAAAAAAGAAAAAAATATACATATTAAAGCTCGAAAAATTGAGAATGTCGATAGCTGCATGTGATGAGTTGAGACAATAAAATTTAAACTTTCGTGTGTTCCAGTGAGAACAAGTACCGGGGTAAGAAGAGAAGCGGTTGAAGTCGGCGAGTCTTCTTCAGGAAACAGACCGAGGCGTACAAAAGTGAATTTGAATGTTTTTGACAAGAGTGGGCTACACTGCTGTATAGACGAATTTTATTTACTGAGAAAGGAAGTTCCTACATGTCTAAAACTTTTATATGATATTCGAAAAAGAAAGAATTGCATTTCACTCTCTGAGACGAGTTCTTAAATAAATGAGCTACAAATGGAAAAAGTGCTAAAAAATATTAATTAAAAATCCAAACATAAATGGAATGGCGCTGTATCTGAAAGCAATACCCGTTTTAGGGAACTATTTCGTACTGTTGTATGCAATATATTTCTGCTTCTCTAATTCTTGTTATTTTAGTTACATTGTTCCAAGAGTTTATTTTAATATATATATATATATATATATATATATATATATATATATATATATATATATTATTATATACCGAGGGTGCCAAAATGTATACAAACTTTCACAGTATATATCTATTTAATATATTTCAAAGTTGGACCGAAAAACAACAGTAACGTGTAGTATGATGTTCTGTAAATACATATGACTCACATTACGTTATGCTAGCGTTGCTACAGCAAAATGGAGCCAAGAGTGTCGTTTGAACAGCGGAAAAATTTTGAAGTGATAATGGAAAACCGAGAATGTTGTTGAAGTTTAAAGGCAATGGAGACGTGTGTACAGAACAGAACCGCCAACGCGAGTAACAATTGCACGCATTCGAGACAAATTTGAGACTCGTGGTACCGTATGTGATGTTCACAGGGGCAGATCTGGGAGACTTCGCACAGCAACAAGCCTCGCGCACTGGATCCAAGGCACTGGATAGGACGAAGAGGTTCCGATTGAGTTTCCACCGCGTTCTACGGATCTAACTCCGTTGGACTTCTACCTATGGGGAACTCTTAAGGATGTTGTATACCGTAGAAAACCAGCTACACTGACAGCACTTCGGGAAAAAATTGAAACGGCATGTGCTGCAATCGCTAAGGACACTTTCGCAAACGTTGCTCAATCAGTAGTTCAACGTACTCAGAAGTGTATCGACGCCGATGGGGGGCATTTTGAGAAACTGTTGTGACTGTAAAAGTCTAAGATGATTAGTGCTCATCATTTTCTGTTTGTGTGAATTCAGTTTTGTTATGTTAACACAGTGTTTTCTTTTCTTGAAGCGTGTATACATTTTTGACACCCTCTGTATATATTAATGAAACTTGGTTGGACAATAAATTAACAATTAGGAAATGCGGGCAAAATGAAAGTCAACCAGGCGTATTAACTAAACAGAATTTCGGTAACTTCTCATTGTCGTCCATGCAGGATCCTAAACGGTGTTTGTGAAGAATTCATTATTAATTTTTCAAGCAGGCAAAAGCTCGGGAGAATATCATAGTCAAATGAATTTCAGAAAGTTTCATCTTCTTCCGAACCTCCCAGAGGAGATTGTTGTGGTTATAGGTAATTCTCCTTAATATTCTGGAAAACAAACCCTTAAAAGAAGAGGCGAAATTAAAACAGCAAAATAACATTCCTCATTCGTCAAGAGACGTGAGAAAATCTAAACTCTACATATTGATAGAGATCCACAAATGACAAGAAAAAGTGTTTCGCATTGACGAAATATTGACATGACCATGATGCATTAAGTGTGCTCACATACACGTGAACTGAATTCCATTGAGCTCGCGTGGTTCAAAGTAAAACTCTTGCTAAGAGAGGTACACGAAAGTGGAGAAATTAATATGGAAGTGTTACTGAAACATGTCCTGACTACTTTTCTTCCTTTACTCCTGAACATAGGCGCCGACTTCTGTTATATATTGGGCGAGGGGTAAGCTACCTTTGTGATATTTGTAAAAATGATGGTAATAATAGTTTAAAAATGGTGTAAAACAGAAAGAAATAACTTATTGTAAGCGGATTAACCAGGGGTCCCAAAACTGGCTGCTTTACTTAACATTAGTAATGTTAATTTTATCAAAAATACTACAGATAGTTGGTTTACTTATTATCTTGTGCAAATTGAAACAAAAAAGCTCAGGTTGCCAAGCAACATTAGAAAACGAAAGACGTGTAAACAAGTGTTGTCCAATTTAAATGTCAAAAGGCAAGATTTTGAAATTACAAACTGGAAGCGAGGAAGTGAAACCTAATATTTAATAAACATTGTTTTTAACCTCCTTCTCAATGTCTAAAGCATTTTCCCCCTTTATGTTAAAATGTAGTTATTCAGACTGGAACGTTTTGAAATGAAAGCCCTGTATACATAGATACAAAGTTACGAACAGATGACAGGGTGTGAATTATAGCATTCAAATTAATCACCATGAGCTTAATTGTAATTGAGATAGGCTCTGTGGGGCAAAAATTGTGTGTGTGTGTTGTTTGTGTGAGTGGTGTAGTGTGGCATGTGTATATGTATAACGTTTATTATTACCTGGCCGATCATATTGCAGTAATCAATATTCATACCCCTCTTGCAGCACTTTACCCGGACAACACTTGCAGCTATAGCCCGCTGAATGTATACTCTCATTACACTATACAAAACGGAAGAACTTAACGCTTTTTTAGCACCATCCTATAGTTTAGGCAATATCATCACTTTTATAGCCTTGCTACGATTTCCCCTCTCCTCTTAGGTAGAAATTTTAGAAATTCTGTGTTGCCAAGTGTCTTACCAGCTTTAATAATAATATTACGGGACTTAAGAAAAAATTAGGGGATATTGCAGTACATTTTTAATAAGCTATTTATACCTTAGATATGTCCCTTACCTTCAGCTCCTTTCTGCCTGATGAGTTGCAAAGACTTTGAACGTTCTACACACAAACACACCCAGAGTTTGCTTTCTGTATAAATAAAACATCCACAATCCGGAATCTTCCATTTTTGTACAAACTTTACAAAAAAAATTCTGCAAAATGGGCATAAACAACATCCATTGCTCTTCGTCACACTTAAATTTCCTTCCTCGAACGTCTTTTTTGAGCTTTGAGAAGAGGAAATGGTCACTGAAAGCTAGATATGACTGTAAAGTGGATGGTCGAACTCCTTGAAGCCACATTTCTTTACAACTTCCTTTGCAACAAGAGCTGTGTGTACAGGCGCGTTGTCGTGAAAAAGGCGCACACCACCACTCAACTTTCCTCGCCTTTTCTCTTTGATGAAAGCACGTAATCTGTGCAGTAGACCAGCATAGTACTCCCCATTTACTGTGGTGTTCCTCTCCTTGAAGTCAATAAAGAGTATTCCTTCACAGTCCCAAAAGATTGTGGACATGATGTTCTTGGTTGACTAAGTGACCTTTGCCTTTAGAGGCGGTGCTTCGCCTGGTTTACGCCACTCCATTGATTCTCTTTTGGACAAGGGATCATAGTACAGGACCATAGTTTCATCTCCTGTAACAATGGTTTGCAGAACTTCTCCCTCGTTGCCACGATAGAGGTCCAAAAATGCCTGACAACAGATGACTCGTTGCTGCTTTTGGACTTAGGAAAGAAGTCTAGGCACTCATCTTGCACTAACCTTATTCATGTTTAAATGTTCATGAATAATTCGAAGGACTGTTGTTCAGAAAGGCCCAGCTATTTCTATAACTTTGAGCCGCCGGTCTTGCATAATTTCTCCTTCCACAAGAGCGATTGATGTTTTCAGGTCTGAGCACCTCCAAGGGCCGACCTGCACGCTCTTCGTCTTCAATGCTTTCTCGAACTTTTAGAAAACGTTTGGCCCATTCTTTTACACAAAATATGAGGGGGATGTTTCCCCATATACATCGTCCAATCGCTGTTTAATTTCATTTGGAGTAAGTCCTTCTTTGGTGAAGAACTTAATAACAGCTCGACACTCAATTCCGAACATGTCATAAGTACACATAGTCTTCTTTATGTAACTATATCTGAACTACTGAATGCAACTACAACTGTAATTATTTACTTAACAGATAAGGTATGACATCAGATAAGGGCTTTGTGAAGGCGATAATCCTTACCGGCGAGGCCGAAAACTTATGGAGCTACCCTCGTATCAACAAAGTTTTTCTATGTGTTACACCGGCGCAATGTGTTTGTTAATGGTTTCTTTTAACTGGTAACTACGGAATCAGAGTATTTGGCAAATAATTTGCAAAATGTGAGAAATAATAGTAATAACATATGAAGACCAGTCATTTAACACCTGAACGTCTGGCGGAAAAGCGCAATAATCCTGAATCAGTTGTCCCTGAAACAAGGCGCTGAATGTCTCTCTGGAAGACGTCTCTGGTGCTGCTGGAAACATGTCCAACTGCGTACTGCACGTGAATCTTTTACCTTTGAGGGAAACGGGAACCTGTCAGGACTATTGGTGAGTGCGCCAGCATTGCTGCAGTGTGGTGAGTATAAAAGGATACCAACCCGAGGGCAGACCTAGGCTTTTTGCGTTAATCGCCCGTCGCAACTTCGTGGGTCGGCATAGCGTACGACATTCACAACTGTTTCTCTTTGCAGAAACTGTTTGATGGATTGAAGGTAATTCTTTCCCATTATTTGAGGATTTGATGGCACCTGCACTGCCGCCAGTGGTGTTCGGGACGCGTGACGTCATTCTTGAAGTTTGACTATGTTGTTTGGTGTACTACCTTCCTTCGCATGGGACATACTCGCCAGGGTCATATTTCTACAACCAGCGGTTCATTACAATAAAAACCTTTCGGGAAAAAGTGACATTTGACAAGGTACAAACAAACAATAACATTCCCACTATCTTGGCCTTATTCGTCATTATCATTAAACGTTTATTTTTTTAATTAACACTTGAAAAGCCAGCCCCTTAGCTTAGATGTCTAGATATTATAGTATTAGTCCTAACAAGCTGAGAAAGCGACGGATAAAGTTTGAAATCTACTTGAGTTTATTCCTTGTGGATTTTATTTTCGAAGTTTTCCATCGTCGAGCCGACCAACTCCATATTCATTTGTTCGACCAATTTGTTGATTATTGTAATGACGTAGGCAGCTAAAGTGGGTCGTTAAATATTAAAAAAAAGAAAAAAAAAGAAAAAGAAAAACAATGCACGATGGTAAAATTTGGAAATGATGTGAAAGAAGACATAAACATTGTTCACCAGAAGTCATCAAAATATTATCAAGTTGATTGTATACATTCAAAAGAATATTTTCTTAGCCAGATATCGGTTCTATCATCTCGGCGAAAACGCAATGGCCTTGCCATGGCTTAGTTGCCGATTACACTGCACCTTCTTTTGTGAGACTGACGAGGGACTGTTGACCATTTGAGCCATCAGGAATATAAATATTTTACGAGCTAGCAACGTGCAAGACAGTTTAATTAACATGAACATTGTGCAACATCACGCTGTGTGTTTCTATGCTGCGTAATTCCATCCAACACTTCGATTTGCCTTGCTCCATCCAGCAGCGCTCTAAAGTAAATCCCTACCTGATAATTTGGTGTTAGTAAAATGTTTTTATTGATTTAGCAGCAACGCTAAGCATGCCTTAGATACAAGAAGTATATCATTTTTCATTAAAAACCCGACCAAGTCATTTAACGTACGTTTTTACTAGTGGACGCCACAGTTATGGTAGGAATGGCTTCTATTGATCATAGTTATCAGTCACTGAATATGCATCGTATTAATAGCAAAAACTCTGGCTATATAATAACTGCGGACACGAGGAAAATGCATGCGCATATGGGAAGGGATCCTTTTGTATTTATGAAAATAAATAACTTCAACCTTAAAAATGTATATGGATGGCAACACACCATCTATCGGTCAACTGCCTAATTACGACTAGGTGTATTAACTATTTTAGTGCCAGATGGTGCTGGTAAATATTACATTTCTTATATGAAGAATAATTCCAGTAAACGAACAGACTGGTAATCTCATTTATTAAATATATTTTAAAATATTCGAAGTAACATCAAAATATCGCAGTGCAGCTTAATGGCCCGCGAACGTCATTGAAACTGTTAATGTGAACCGCACTGTCTGATGGTTTGAAGACCCCTGCCTTGAACTCTTAACTTATAAGTGTACGGTTTCTTCTTCTGTCGCTTACGCTTAGAAACTGCATCGAAAGTCAAATTTGGACACAGTGATAGCTTGTATAAAAGCATTTAAGGGAGGTTCAAAAAAGTACGTCGAAATATTCTTAAATAATTATTTTCACCTTTGCACATAATGCACATAATTTATGGTGGGGCTCATAAATAAAGTTCAATTAAAAAAAATGAAATTGTATGAATGAAAAACTGATTGGCCTATCCATTTCATTGTAGGCAAACAGCTTTGCAGAACGGGTGAAGGGCATATGTTGGTGTTAGAATAACAAACAAATGAAGAGCACACTGCAAAGTTTCCGTCTATTACTGGGTTTCTCAGCAGTCAAGAAAAATGATGGTTTGGACTGTTTCTTACAATAAATCGCAAAATAGCTACAATACAATTAACGTTTATAAATGGAATATTACCGGAGCAATGTATATAGTTACTTTTGGCTTAGGAGTCACTGTTGAAAGTGTCAAGAGTATTGGTGTAGTATAGCACAGCGAAGAGCAATTTGAATTTCCGTATTAGCAAAAAAAAAAAAAAAAAAAAAAAAAAAAAAAAAAAAATACTTTTAATATTTAGTGGATGGTCTTTAGCCGTGCATAGGACCATATAAAAAGTCACGTGACAGGTCTTTAAATTAAAAGTAGGACAAATACCTTCCCCATTGAAAACTAAAGAAATGAAATTAATTAATCTATAAGAATTTTTTGAGGGAGAGGATTTTTACAAGTCCGTCTCCTTAATTGAAAACAATGATATCTTTTTTGTTTAAATGCATTTTAGTTTAAGTTTATTACAAAAGAAACTACAATAAAACCTAGTCTACATGTGTAGGGGGAATGTGAGAAAACAATTCAAGTACAAAGGTCATCTTTTAAAAACTTGCAATGAGAAAATGCAGTTATTGCACTCATTGAATGTAAAAGAGCGAAAGGTAAAACTAAAAAAAGCTATAAATTAAAGAGTAAAAAGTTATTCCAAAAGAAAAAAAAATAAGGTAGAATTACTGCATTGACCTCTTCATTGTTAAAGATCTGGAACGAGTAATAAACACATGGTGGTTGTACAACTTCAAAATTAGTTCCAGTGTTATTTTTACATTCCCTAGTTGCTATGGGTACCATGTCATAGATTTACGCCACCTCAAGCCTGAAAGAGAGGCCTCTGAGCAAAATTTATCGGCCGTTTCACGCCCTGAATTGAATGGGACGCTGATGACCTGAGATGTTAAAGAGCGTCCGTAAATAAAACAAATAAATAAAATAAATACATTACCTAGTTGTACTTTTTTCAATAGTGTCAACTTTTACAATTTTACATGTTTGGTTTCTTGTGATTTTTAATATTTAATATTATATAATCATCGAAATACTAATTGGCGAACAAGACATTGTTAATATCTTTGATTAAGTTCACTAACCAATAAAGCCCTTTTCTGCGCGTTTCATACCAACTGCAGCATTGCATGGGATATCTAATTTATAATATGTACCCGCCATCTTGAAATGAGGATATGGCTTAGAAATAGTAATAATACATACATGAAATTTTACAAACATTTCCAGTTATATAATATGTTGCTTTACCTTCAAAGTATTCTTAAGAGTCAACAACTTTGAACAGCTTAATTCTTTGTCAAAAATGTCTCTAATCGAAATGATACTGATTTCGTGCTTGGCAGTTTTGAAATGAAATTCCTATTGACAAACGTACTAGTTTAAAATATTTTAGATTGAATACTCCAATAATTATAATACGCAGTGTAATTTCATATTAAATAAATTAATGAAAATATAATATTAAATAATACCAACATTTAACTGTGTGACGTATATATGTTTTCTGATGTAAAACAAACCCTACTTTTATAATTAAGAGAAATATATGACAATCGCAATGTTATGAGTTCTTTGCAGTTCTTCAACTATTTTCTCTACACGGAAATTAATGTAGATTTTCTTTAGGTCTGCTTTTGCATATGTAAATATTTCGTTTTAGATGATTATATAGTAGTATAATAATAATAATAATAATAATAATAATAATAATAATAATAATAATAATAATAATAATGATAATAAGACCACATACACTTACCTTAACTGAAGGTGCGCCGTTTCCAAGCACAGGTTGCAACTAACTTTGACGTCCCCACTGCTTTCACCAGAAGCCTTTCAACTTCACACATCTAATCCTCTAACTGTCCGCTCTTCTAATGCAATAACCTACACATACCTACCATGAACATTCATAATATGAAAACAAGGTGGAAGCGACAAGATGGTCGGTTTTCTCAAGTGCGCCTGCTTCCCTGGAGTAAAGCTTAATTCCAAAGTTTTCCGAATATTAAAATTACCTACAGCCGCAGAAATGCTTTACAATATTTTTCTCCTCCAATGGAATATAGGGTTCCTTACAAGAATTGTGATTTCTTAATACGATACCCTCCTCCCTGCCTAATACGATACCCTGCCTGCGCGAACATTTAATTTAGGAAACGGCTGAAAAAAGCCGATCAGGATATGGCCGGGAAAAGTAGTAGTAAGTGTATTTATTTCAATAATGCCTGACGGATACATAAATTATATACTTAAACCAGGACACGGATCTAGCCAGACTGTTCGTGCTCCTATTTATAAATATGAAATCCTGATAAAAACAAACACATATAATTACATATATACAAGCACTCTGAAATAACCTTGCCCCCTCCTATCATATTGTACAAAAATATGTTGCCATTAATAAGAATTTTAAATTTATAATTACAAGGGAAATACGCAATTCAATATGAACAACAGAAAAACAAAATAACCAACGAGGTCCATATGTTTCCGGCCTAACCATTTTCTAGGTATGATAAGACAAAAACTATATTTCACTTTTCAATATAATTGCCCTTTATTGTAATACACTTCTCATATTTTTGAATTAACATTTCAATCGCCCCTCCCGAAAATAGTCAGAAGTCTTGTCTGCAAAATGGGCATAAACAGCGTCCATCACTGCTTCGTTACGCTTAAATTTCCTTCCTCAAAAATCCTTCTTGGGTTTTGAGAAGAGGAAATAGTCACCTGAAGCTAAATCTGGGCTGTAGGGTGGATAGTCGATCTCCTTGAAGTGACATTTCTTCACAGCTTCCTTTGCAACAAGAGATGTGTGCACAGGCGCGTTGTCTTGAAGAAGACGCTCACTACCACTCAGCTTTCCTCGCCTTTTCCCTTTGATGGAAACACGCAGTCTGTGCAGTAGGCCAGCATAGTACTCCCCATTTGTTGAGGTGTTCCTCTCCTTGAAGTCAATGAAGAGTATCCCTTCACAGTCCCTAAAGATTGTAGCTATGATCTTCTTGATTGACTGAGTGACCTCGGTCTTTAGAGGCGGTGCTTCGCCAGGTATACGCCACTCCATTGATTCTCTTTTGGACAAGGGATCGTAGTAGAGGGCCATAGTTTCATCTCCTGTAACAATGGTTTGCAGAATTTCTCTCTCGTTGCAACGACAGAGCTCCAAAAACGCCTGACAACGCAACAGATGATTCTTGCTACCTTTGGACTAAGGAAAGAAGTCTAGGCCCCCATCTTGCACTAACCTGATTCATAATTAAATGTTCATGAATAATTCGAAGGACTGTTGTTTTAGGAAGGCTCAAGTTTGCTGCTATTTCTGTAACTTTGAGCCGCCGGTCTTTCATAATTTCTCCTTCCACAAGAGCGAAGTTTTCAGAGGTGAGCACCTCCAAGGGCCGGCCTGCACGCTCTTCCCTTCAATGCTTTCTTGACTCATTCGAAAAAGTTTGGCCCATTCTTTTATGGTAGAACATGTGAGGGATGCTTCACCATATATACCGTCCAAATGCTGTTTAATTTCATTTGGAGTAAGACCTTCTTTTGTAAGGAACTTAATAACAGCTCGATACTCCATTTTGAACATGTCACAATCTTCTACACATAGCCTTCTTTATGCAACTATGTCTGAACAACTGAACACAGTTATAGCTGCAATTATTTACTTAACAGATAAAGTATGGCGCCAAATAAGGGTTTTGTGAAAACGATAATCCTCATCAGCGAGGCCGGAAACTTATGGACCTACCTTCATAGTACAAGAAAGCATACAATTTTTTCTAAATTCACCATATACTATGAGCATAAACAGTATCATCTTCTCTATCACATCTAGCTCGTTGATATTATATGACATATCAACAAGAACGTTTCACTATATTCGGTGTAAAGGATGAAACGATCCTTGAGGTCCATCTCTCTGAAATTAATTATAACGAACATTTAAGTAATCCCTATCATCATGTTTTATCTTCATAATTAGTAATATAAATATTATGTATATATGTGCATCATAAGGTCTAACTCCAATGTAAGAATTGTACAAAAGGGAAAGCCTATGGTTTTTGTTCATTCCAGCAGCTTGGAAAGTCAACAGGATTATAAAAATATACAAAAGAAACCCGAAGGTAACGTGTGAAGCCCGTTTTCCATTTTAAAAGAACTACTGTGACCAGGTTAATAAACGGAAGGACTTTAAATGCATTTGGGGCTTTGGACCTCGACAAGTTTTGTATTTGACGCAAAGATTGCGCGTGCCTTTGTGTCTCCGTTGGTGTCAACGATCACTTGTTTTCAATTGAATATATAAAGGAGAGTTGCTAGACTGGAGCAAGCACTAAAAGTTCTCAATCATCAGTTGAGCAGTTTTTCAGTTTCACGCTGCACCGCGGCTCTTGTCTTTAAACTAAGTTTATATTCAACATAGCCAAGTATACATATTATGTCGCATCGTGTGCTTATTTATACTATAACAACCCTCTTTCAATCCTGTTGAGTACTAGTCAACAAAATTACTGAATTCACCCTGAGAAACTGTTGTCTTTGAAGCGTGGTCAATTACTGTGAAAGTGTGTATGCATTTCGGTATTTAAAATGTCTTAGAAAGTTCAGTAAATTTTGAAAAGTAAAACATCGATTATAAATTATTTGGACGATGTAATTTTGTTCTAAGCGGCTGTTAATTAACAGATAACAAATAATTAAAAGAGTGTTTAAAGAATAAAGGAATTTTAGAATATTATTATACCATTTATGATTCACTAAAACATGTCGGAAATTACGCTTACATTAAATTATGTGTGATGACATTTGAGAGATATTTTCATCACTTCACGTTTTGTACTAGGCTATAGGAAATTATTACATAAATGTTAAGCACATAAATATAACACAAGTATCACGACTAATTATAGCATGCAGGTCTCTTTATCCCGTATTTGATAGTTCTCTTAATGTGTTCATTTGTGAAATGAGCAACAATTTCAATGATTAGTTGTATTTTAGAGCCATGTACCACACTCTGCTTGAGTTTGCTCCATTTCGACTACAGGAAAGAGAGTGGAAAAAAGGAAAGTATTTACGAAAAATGCATAGGTTTTTATTGATTCTTGGAAAGTAACGTCTATGGTCTCTGAATGCTGCAGTTATAAATGTGAGCAAAGCTTTCTGTGTATAACAGTGTACAGACTGCGGCATTGTTGTCAAATGTCATCTCAGCTACTTTAAACTCTGGATTAATGGACACCTGAAACAGAACAAAAACATTAATTTATTAGGCTTACGTATACCGAGGTGCGAAAAAAATGTATGCACACTTTCACAGTAGATGTCTATTTAATATATTTCAAAGTTGAACAAAATAGTGTGGTGTTCTGTAAACAGATGTGACTCACATACATTATGATAGTGTTGCTACAACAAAATGGAACCAAGATTATCGTTTGAACAGCGGAAAACAATTGTGAGGTGGTATTGGAAAACCGAGAATGTTGTTGAAGTTCAAAGGCAATGGAGACCTGTGTACAGAACAGGACCGCCAACGTGAGTAACAATTGCACGCATTCGAGACAAATTTGAGACTCATGGTAACGTATACCGTAGAAAACCAGCTACACTGGCAGCACTTCGGGAAGAAATTGAAACGGCATGTGATCGCTGAGGACACTTTCGCAATCAGTAGTTCAACGTACTCAGAAGTGTATCGACGCCGATGGTGGACATTTTGAGCAACTGTTGTAACTGTAAAAGTGTAAGATGATTAGTGCTTATCATTTTCTGTTTGTGTGAATTCAGTTTTGTTATGTTAACACAGATTATTTCTTTGCTTGAAGTGTGTATACATTTTTTTTTGTTACGCTCTGTATTTGCCTGTTGCAAAATTCCGTCTGGGTAGTTTTCAGGATCTATTATTTTGTAAAACATGAACTTTTCTTTCTTGAACAGAATATTAAGATAAACATAAAAATAAAATAAGAATTATAACAAATAGCCTACATTATTACTACAAGACTCATGCTTAATGCACAACGGCATAAAAAGTTCGACGAATGTCAGCATTGCGCCTTTAGTACCGCACTGTTTAGTTGTTTTCTTTAAGGAAGCTTACTGGTAATATAAAATACCCAGATTTGATCGTGTTAGAAAAAAATGTATAATACATCACGGTAGAAAGAAACTATTTACAAAACAATACTCTCCAGGTTATTAAAATATGCATTAAGACATTAATGATTTAACAATTAATGCATTCTATAAGTAAATTAATCATAAGATAAATTATAACATCGAGGCTATGCGCGTTAATATAATTATAATAAGAAAAAAGGAGTATTGACATATATCCCTGAATACTTTTTGACCGCCACGGATGCCGAGGTAGTTAAGGCGCGAATTGGGCGTGAGCGAACTGGGGTTCGATTCCCATCAGAACCGTCCTCCCTGACTTTTTTTTTTTTCCAGATTTTCCTCAATCCTCATAAATGGCAAATGCCGGGGAGACATACCAAACTTAGTCCTGGAATTAATATTCTTTCCCAATTTATCATTTCATTTCGTGTATCATCAGTGTCCACCGTCTGTAATGCCTCAGTAGTAAAAACGGGCGTTAAATACCATTAAAAAAATTAATACATTAAAATATAACAACTTAAAATAAGGAAATTGTAAAATGAAAAAAAAAAGATAATTTACGGATTACTCTGTTTAACAAAAGATGTCCTTAATTATCAAGATAACAAACATATCTGGGTCATTGATACAATAAGCAAAGAAGTTGTACCAAGAAAGTTTGAAGAACCGAAAGATGCACCGTCCCTGTGTTACAAATAAACTACCACCAAGCAAAGAAAAAATGACTTGCCCGTTTCAGCCAGAAAGCCGAAACGATTTTTACTCAAGGAAAGCCAATGATCAACTACCCGATATCGGAGAAGCCAACAACCAAGGCAATACGAAAGAGGAGATGTGTCTATGTGTTATAATCAATCAATCATTATACCACTACATGTTCTAGCTAATGAGTGGGAAATACTTTTTTCAAGAAGATTCCAGAAAGTGGGTGTCATAACAACGGGAAATGGAAAGAAAAACGATTGAGTAATGTGTCAGCAGTAGAAAATTTTGATTATGTTTTGATTTAATTTTCATCCTGTTTTAGTTTTGTTAATGATCATAATTAAATAATCGTTGTAAACAATTAGCTGCATCTGTATTGACAAAAGAAGGCAGTAAAGTTTCCGCTATCTTAATGCAAGTAGTGTGTTGTCTGCTAGAGTAGATCAGATGTTTTTGAATATCAGTTTAGCGAACATCAATCAATATGGTCAAGAAGGATTTTAAGAACTTGATAGAACAAGTATACAGGAAAGTTCTTTTGGTTGACTCCTCAGCTGACGAGCTATACAATTCTGCAGTTTCTGAAGGCGTTGAATCAAGAAGGTGATTCCAGTAAAATTGTACATTCTGCGATGTTTTCTTCTTCCGCCCATATAAAACTTTTGTTAAATTTACCACACGTACAATTATGGAATCTTCCGACAATGAAATTAATACAAATAACATTTTTTACGTATTTAATCTTTTTGGTATTTGCAGTTCTTGGCAGCAAGATTCTCTAACTTTATCAATTGATTTATACCAAAGACCTTCTTTATGCATTTAAAAGATCCTTGGAGTAGTACATCATAGGAAGGTTACCGACAGGATTGTGACTAAACTGCTTTCATGTACGCATGGATCAAGCTATTATTGTTAACTTGCATATTTTTTGCCTTTAGTCTTTAGTAAAGTAGAAAACTCTGTTATACAGTGTTTATGTCATATAATTGACTATTGGTCTCCAGCGTTTCATTTGTTCCACAATAATCAATATGATTTATGAAGTCATATTATTCCCATCGTAAATTTGAAGATCATTGTAATAGTTCATAGTAGGTAAAAGTTATAAGGTCGGTATATATTGCCTTTCTCTATAAATTGCACTATATATAAATGTAAATAGCACGAAAACTTTTCACGGCCCTTCTTTGTTAGGAATGAAACACGCAAATAAGTTTTATGCTATGATATTCCTTTTATGAAATGAAGAGAAATTTATTGTTCAAAACTGTACAAGATTATTAATATCAAACCAACTGCTTCAACTTTCAACATTTGCGAACATTTGTTGTAAATGAAATAATGGCAAGAAAAGAACGCGGGAATTCTAATGGAGTGCGACAAGGGTGCCCTCTGGTATCACATCTTTTAGATATTAATCAATATTAAATCTCAAAATTAACTCAATAATATCATTTACTCATTAAATATTGCAACAAAGTAAATTATAAAAAAGCCAATTTGAAAATAAATTATCAATATAATGAAGTCTATTAACGAGATAGCTAATGTGAAGTGATAAATGAATAGAAAAATGAAACAAAATTTATAAGAAGATACCCATTCCAAACTGACCTAATGGCGATTCTTTTTATTATTTCACTTATGTGACGTCATCTCAATATCGACCAATGAAACGAAACAAAAGTTTTAATTTTGAACAGTCACAGTCGGATATCGTAGTGAAATTATCGAAAACAAATAAATAAATAAATAAAAGTATCAAACCGCTTTATCACGTGATGTGCATTTGTCTTGTGGTCAGTGTAGCCAACTCTATACTTCCAATATATAATTCCTGAGTGACAACTTTTCTGTTTTCAGTAATTGTAAATTTAACTAAATCAATGTAAATTTTCGCTCAAGCAATTGTTTTTGCGTATTCAGCCAAACATCCTGAAATAATTTTATAAATCATGTAACAATATATGCCTAAGCAATCATAAATATCAATAAACACATTGTTCAAAATTGTAAACTGTTTTTTATATTTTTGTTTTTCTCAGTTGGTATTAGTAAAT